>JAJIBD010000678.1:0-41170 GCA_021461705.1 Cryptotis parvus | reverse complement strand
CTTTCTTACGCATTATAGATTGTAATATATTCTAGAACATGACTGGTTCCTCTAGTTTGATGTACCGGGTCCGACCACAAAAATGGCAGCTATTATGGTGAGCGAGTTTCATCCAGCTGCTTCCAAGGCTCTACAGAGATGAGGGGCCCACTCCCAAAACCCATCTTGCCTCCTGGGAGCCTCATGGTCAGCTGAGCTAGGGAAGAGCCAGCTGGCAGCTCTCCCCAATGGATCTGAGTCTCTGAATCATGGCCGAGAGCCCTGAGGCAGTTTGTGGACAGGACCACCAGGTTGGATGGGTCAGAGAGGGAATGGGGACCCCAGCTCCATCTCCAGGAACGCCCCTGTGACTTCTGCCTCCGAAAGCTGCCTACCTGGGCTTGAACTCGGCTGCTCTAAGCTGGTCTTGAGATCAGTGTCTCTCTTGCATGGGTTCTGATGAGCTGTGGGATCCGGACTGGAAAAATGGCTGCTATTATGGTGAGAGAGATCTGGCTACTTCTGAGGCCCTACAGAGGTGACGGGCCAACACCCAAAACCCATCCTGCCTCCTGGAAGCCTCATGGTCAGCTGAGCTAGGAGAGAGCCAGATGGCAGCTCTCCCCCATGAGAAGGAGTCTAAGCATCATGTCCAAGAGCCCCGGGGCAGTTCGTGGGTGGGGCCACCAGGCATCTGTGAGAGTCAGAGAGGGAAGGGGCACCCCTGCTCTATCTCCAGGAATGCCCTGTGACTTCCGCCTCCTAGAGCCACCTACCTGAGCTCAAACTCAGCTGCTCTGAGCTGGTCTTGAGATCAGCATCTCTCTTGCGTGGGTTCTGATGAGCTGTGGGGTCCGGACTGTGAAAATGGCGTCTATTATGGTGAGAGAGTCTAATCCTGCTGATTCCAAGGGCCCTACAGAGGTGATGGGCCAACATCCAAACCCCATCTTGCCTCCTGGGAGCCTCATGGTTAGCGGAGCTAGGGGAGAGCAGGATGGCACCTCTCTCCCCCATGCAAAAGGAATCTCTGCATGATGGCTGAGAGCCCTGAGGCAGTTCATGGGTGGGAGGGGCCACTAGGCCTCTGGGATGGGTCAGAGAGGGAATGGGACCCCAGCTCCATCTCCAGGAATGCCCGGTGATTTCTGCCTCTAAGAGCCACCTACCTGGGCTCGAACTCAGCTGCTCTGAGCTGGTCTTGAGATCAGCGACTCTCTTGGCGTGGGTTCTGATGAGCTGTGGGGTCCAGACCATGATAATGGTGGCTATTATGGTGAGCTATTATGGTGAGGGACAGCCTGGCTCATCGAATTCCACCCTGCAGCAGTCTTTTTTAAATCCGGCTCAGGTATGCCAGTCCAGAGGCTCACAGACATGGGGCAGAGCTGCTACTTGCTCTCCCTGTGCCCAGCTGCTCACGAGGTGCCCAGGAGGGATGGCAGGTTCTAGCCCTGGCCCGCCACCCCAGCAGAGCCTTACAACAAGCCAGACGACCTCCCACTCCATGAGGGCCTCCATTTTCCACATCTGGACTTCTCTCTCGTCAGAACTCCACCCAGCAGACCAGCTTATCACAGCCCGGCCCGCACAACCGCTTGTGGCTGCTCAGTTCATCAATAAATGCTGGACTTAGAGATGACTACAAGAGTATGCTACCTGCACGGCAGAGCCTGGCAAGCTACCCGTGTTGTATTTGATATTCCAAATACCAGTAACAATTATAGACCTCATTCCTGAATGGATTGAGGCTCTTTTAGTTCCTGGAGCAATCAAATGCCCTTGGGCTCTACTAGCATGAGACAGGACATATGGAGATGTTACTGGGGCCCACTCAAGTAAATCGATGATGAAAGGGAAGAGAGGTGATTATGGTGAGAGTCTCTCCCGGCTGCGTCCGAGGCCCTACAGAAGTGATGGACCCACTCCTAAAACCCATCTTGCCTCCTGGGAGCCTCATGGTCAGCTGAGTTAGGGGAGAGTCAGATGGCAGTTCTCCCCAATGCATCTGAGTCTCTTATCTTTCTCTCTATCTCTATTTCTGTCTCTGTATTTCTCTCTCTTCTCCTACACCTTGTGACTTGCCTTACGGTTTATGGTGCAATTATCTGTGTATATTCAGTAGTGAGTTCTAATGTGACATCATAGTTCCTCATTCCCCATCAACCTCCCCAGTTTGTTATAACTACAATGATCATTATGGTGTACAGATGTGAAAGATCCTGTGAAGGACCTGGTCCTAGCCTATTTTTTTTTTTATCTAAGCCTCTTGTGCGGCTGTGCACTGTTCATCCTATGTTAGACCATCCACCATCCAGCACCCACAGGGCAGAGCCCTGGGGGGGTATAGACAAGCCTATCTCCTGTCTGCCACCTGCTAACGCAGCTGGGCATCACAGCCAACTTGAGAGGCAGGTGGCCCTCTCCATTGACTTTTTTTTTTTTGCTTTTTGGGTCACACCCGGCGGTGCTCAGGGGTTACTCCTGGCTCTGCACTCAGGAATCACTCCTGGCGGTGCTCAGGGGACCATATGGGATGCCGGGATCGAAACCCGGGCTGGCACAGGCCGGCTGCATGCAAGGCAAACGCCCTACCCGCTGGGCTATCGCTCCGGCCCCTCCATTGACTTTTTTTATTTATTAAATATTTTATTATACAACCGTGAGATATACAATTACAACATTGTTCATGTTTAGAGGTTTCGGTCACATAGTGTTCCAGCACCCGCCCTCCACCAATGCCCATTTCCCAACACCAATGTCCCCAATTCCCTCCACCTCCCATAGCCTGCCCAAATGGCAGGTTCTTTATCTCTTTTCTCTCTCCCTCCTCTCTCTTTTCCTTCTCTTATACATTGTGGGTTGTCTTTTGTCTACGAATTATTCATCGACCGTATTTAGAGAATTAGCTCCAACAAGCAATATGGAATAGATTATTCAGTGTATGCTTAGGACAGGCTCAAACAGAAGTTCAGAAATATTTGAAATAATTGTCCATAGGTACAGTGGTGGTGGGTTTGGGGTTTACTAGTAGAAACCCACCATACTCTAGAAATTCAGAAAGTGGATGCAAGAACATAAATCACACATAACAGGAACAGATTTGCACATAACAATCCAGACAAAAAAGTCATGACTTCATCAATACCATTTCCATACATGGGCTGAAATGGTCAATATAATGAGTGCTGGCTAAGGGAGCAGGCATGGAGATGGGTGGGGGTGGGAGATGAGGGCCTTTAGTGGTGGTGGGAGGCTGTTGAATGATGAATCTTTCTAACAACTGTATTATGAAAAAACTTTTATACTTTGTAAATCATGGTGTTTAAATAAAGTTAAAAAATAAATAAATAAAAAGAAAATTTAGAATAACATAGGTCAAATAAGCAGATAACCTATAAAGAGAGACTGAGAATAGAACTCTCAAAAGTAATAAAAGGCAATGAAATTATGTTAAGTGTAGGATGTAAGGAGAGTAGATCTAGAATGAATGCATAGCTAATTTATTCAGAGTAAAGATAGAATATATTACATACAGTAATAATTTAAAGTCAATTAAAATTATAAATGTGTTGATACTTAACTACAGTAATTCATTCCTCGAAACTAGACTTTGCAAATAAAAATACTACCAACCCTCTTTTTCTCTTGTGTGGAACAGGGGAAATTCTAATTCATTTGTAGCAACATTAAATCACTAATTGTTTTCCTAAAATGAAAGCAAACATTGACCTATAACAGCCATCAAGTGCTTAAACACATGCTTTCAAGCATGGCTTCCTGATTAGGACAGTGCATACAGCTATTAGCAAACACTTATTTGGTGTGTTTGTGTGTGCGTGCATTGATCTCATGTGATTCAAGCATTGATAATTTATGTACAGACTCCAGCAATGATGATGTACAGACATCTACTTTGCTAGCTTTAACAGCCTTTTCAACATATTTTAAAAATAGCACACTGTATTAATAAATGCATGGCTCATGAAATTCGGGAATAAAAAGTAGGTATCTTAGTCTAAGAATAAATTTTTAGGGTAGCTGAAACTATATGTGCTTTCTACTGTTTTAGTAAGAAAGAAATTGAAACTAATAGAGAAAAAGGAAGATACTTAAAGGTTAAGTAAAATTAAAATAATGTATAATAATATGGATTGCAGGAGGTGTGTGTTCTTTGGTTTGAGAGAAGGAGAGGGACATTGCTGACATTTTATGTGTGGTGCTGCA
The DNA here is from genome assembly GCA_021461705.1 of Cryptotis parvus. Lineage (NCBI taxonomy): Eukaryota > Metazoa > Chordata > Mammalia > Eulipotyphla > Soricidae > Cryptotis > Cryptotis parvus. Next base: position 36,964 of record JAJIBD010000678.1, on the reverse strand, counting down.
GATCAAACCCAGGGCTGCACATGTCTGAAGTAAGACACTGGTTATTTTTTATTTTGCTTTGTGTCTATATTTGTTTTTTTAAATTGGGGTGCAATAAGAATTATTACTGGGATGCAACACCTGGCAGTGTTTGGGGGCTATTGCTGGTGGTGTTCAGGGCACCAGCCATATGGTGCAGGGCGTAGAACCTGGGACTCCTGCATGCAAGCATGTGCTCTCACCTTTTGGCTTAGTTTCCCTGACCCCTTCTAATGTTTTTAATATTAATGTGCTAAAAGAGTCAAAATAAAATAGAAAATTTCAAGTTAGTAGAAGGCAATAAAAGAGGATAAGGAAAAGTTGATCCCTGTATGATAAAAATACGGAGAAAAAGGAAGAATATGCAGAACAGAATTAAGAAAATAAGATGGTAGAAGTAAGTGAAAGTGTCAGTAAACAAATTCTTCAGCTTTAAGACAGGAAATCTCAGATTGCTTGGGGATGCAACCAACCATATTCTCTTTACCACACAGATGCCTAAACTATCATGGTGCAGAAAAAACAAAAAAGATGTGACAGAACCTTGGAAACTGCTAAGTTCTTTCCAAATGGGAAAGATCATTTCTAATTTAAATCACATTGCACACTATATTATTACTTGCTTATTTTTATTTGTTTATCTCCTTGCCGCGCAAGACTGGCTGTGATAGTCTGGTCTGCTGGGTGGAGTTGTGACAAGAGGGAAGTCTGGATGTGGAAAATGGAGGCCCTTGTCATTTTCCACATCCGCCATTTTTCCAAAACCCCATAATCATAAAAAAAACCAACAAACCCAAACCAAAACTGCTGGGAGGTTCATCAATAAATGCTTTATTTAGAGGTGACTACAAGAGTATGCCACCCGCACGGCAAGCCTGGCAAACTGCTCGTGTAGTATTTGATATGCCAAATACCAGTAACATTTATATTAGGTCATTCCCATGACCTAATATAATGGTTTGAGGCTCTTTATGTTCCAGGAGCAAGCGGGTGCCTTTGGGTTCTACTAGCATAAGACAGGACATATGGAGATATTACTGGTGCCCGCTCTAGCAAATAGATGATGAACGGGAAGATAGTGGTAGTGATCTCCTTGCCAGAGTGTGAAATTTTTGAAAGTAGGAATTGTGTATTTTATTTTGTTCTCTTTTAGCAATACAATTTTAATGGAAAAAATGGTGGCTTTTTGGGTTTATCTTCACTGATCAAAGAATCAGCATTTTCACATTCTACCTTAGTAGAATGTGAATTCTACCTTAGCAGAATATATTCAGCATTTACTATGTGTCAGACACACAGTAAATGCTGAATAAATATTTGTTGAATAAATAAGCAAACAGATGGAAAATAATCATATTTTGATGAAAAATATTTTAATATTAAATATTTTAGTTATACACCTCATTCCCATGACCTGATGGAATGGTTTGATGCTCTTTATGTTCCTGGAGCAAGCAGGTGCTCTTGGGTTCTACTTGCATGAGACAGAACATATTGAGATGTTACTGGTGCCCGCTGCAGCAAATCAATGATGAATGGGAAGACAGTGATACAGTGACAGTGATTTTAGTTATTTAATATTTTACCAGTATTGGGTGGGATGGGGGTGGGAGGAAACATTTCTCTTGAAATTAGTACAGAGTTCTGTGACTATTAAACTCAGTGTTGCCAATTTTATTTCCTTTTCTTATTTTATTTAGACTAAGAATAACTTGGTCATTTCACAACAAGCTAGTTTTTTATTTACTTTTTTCCTCCCCCACCTCACTCAATTGGCTCAATGTCACCAATTCTTTTCTAGAAAAATGAAAGTCAGCCAAGTGCATCAGATTTTCTTAAACCTGCTTTGTTAGTGTATATTGTATCTTCTTTCAGTTTTTCTCATTTATGTTGCCCAAGGTTGTGGTTATGATTATTTCTGAAAATTACAAAAAATGTCTCAAGGCAGACACACCCTCACTTGTAAATAAGGATTGTGTCACTTAAAGAATATGTACAGCTTGGTAACCATTGAAATTAAAACAGCTCCTATCCAAGCTCTCCAGGAGACTGTGCGGGCAAGGGAGGTGTTGGTCAAGTCAAGCTTGAACCCCAGAGGCTGTGCTGTGAGAGCAGGAGCAGCTCTGGTTCCATCCTCAGGGACACACCGCGTAAAGTCCTATTAATACAGGACAAAGCCACTTGCTGGTAATTAATATCATCCTCATGACTCAATCTAGGTGGAAGCCAAGTTGTTCGGGCATGCTTGCTTCTTCTGGAGAAAATATTATCTGGATTTGGCTTTTCTCATTTTCCTATATTAAATCCAGCTTTACATTTTTGTGTGTGAAATGCTTGCTGAACATTGCCTCATACCCTCAGCTTAATTCCAAATGATCAACGTGGGGCTGAGACTGCAGGACTCTAAACATCTGGATATTCACAAACATTCAGTTTTGTGACTGAAGTTTGCCTTTGTTGGTATTAATTTGAGGCCTTAGTTGGCACGTTTTTATCAACAAGAAGTCTTCCCTAGATAATTATCCATATAGATAGTATTCAAACTTAGACCCTCTTTACCAAGAATGAATTATTTGGGCAGAAAAAGTCACCTAAATTGCCCTATATCCACATTTTGTACTTGAAGAGGAAGCTCATTTGTGGTTGTGGGTCTGACTCCGAGGGACGTAGATGAAGTGGGCCTAAGCCCCTGGCTGAGACCCCTTCATATGCCGCCCTGGCCTTAGAACCAGCTTGGGAACAGTCTTGCTTCTCACAACTACCACTGCTACCTAGGTTTTCCATGGTGGCACAAACTCAGGCAACAATTCATTCTGCTGGATGAGACTCATGAACGAAGAAAATGAGTCGAGAGACTTCTGGGTGACCAGTTGTCCCAGTGTGTCTGAGACTCCTGACAGGTTTAGGGGATCACATGGGGTGCCAGGAATTGAACCTGCATTGGACACAAGCGAGGAAAAAATATGCCTTACTTTCTCTGGTTCCAGTCTACTTTCAAATTTACCATTAAATTAGATACAAGTTTTTAGAAAGTAGTCAGAATGTTGCCATTAAAGTATTGCCTCTGTCCTGTTGATAATAGGCAGAGCCTGAATCATATTATATGGAAATAATGGCTCTTAGGGCATCCTTGAACACAATGAAAAGGAATTCAACAGACTGTCCCAAACTCTGTACAAAATATAAGGGACAGAATATCCAGGGCCCATGAGAAGATCCCTCAACAGAAAATAAACTTGTTTGGCATTCAACAATCAGAAATGGTGACTCAGGACAAAGCAAAGCTCTGAAAATGGGGATTTGACTAGAACACTCATATTCAAATAGTCTTGAACTCAAATGCACCCTCCTGTTCAAAAGGTTTCACATAAATTCCAAGATGAAAAATAAAAATACTTGGAACAAAATTTGTGTATTTGCAAATACTGAGATACCTGATAGTAGAAATGCATAATTCTTTTTTTTTCTTTTTGGGTCGCACCTGGCGATGCTCAGGGGTTACTCCTGGCTCTGCACTCAGGAACTACTCCTGGCGGTGCTCAGGGGACCATATGGGATGCCAGAGATCGAACCCGGGCCCGCTTAGGCCGGCCGCCTGCAAGGCAAACGCCCTACCTGCTGGGCTATCGCTCCGGCCCCTGAAATGCATAATTCTTAAACTGGAGCAATCTAAAGAAATAATTTGCAATTGATTACGTTTGTAAAGTCATATTTCTCACATACTAGTCAATATCCATAGTGTCTTTTTTAAAATCTAAAGGTGTACTGTAGTAATTCAAGTGAAAAGGTACCTCTGAACCTCCCAATTCATTCTGAAATTCCTTCTTTAACATTCTTCCTAGGCTATTAGCCTTTTTCCACCCAAATGTTTTTGTGTGGAGGGATGAGGTGGGAGTGGGGGAATGCCCTTTGATTCCAGAACCAGCCTCATTTTCTGGAAATACTGTTGTTTGTCTGTTTTTAGTTTTATTGGTAGTGTTGGGGATATCAAAAAGAGCCCTACTTGGCTGTACTCAAAGCTTATTCCTGGTTCTGTGTTCAGGGATCACTCCTGATGGTATTCAGGAAACTGTCTATGGTGCTGAGGATTGAATACCGGTTACTAACACACAATATGAGTGCTTTACCCACTGCACTGTTTCTCCAGTCCCAATTATGTCATTCTTATATTGCTAGCATCAGGGTCGTGCTTGTCAACTCTTAGTCATGAGATTTCTGTTTTAAACTCAGATAGAAAAAGAATTGTGAACTGTTGTGGGACAGGATGCCAATTATTTAGCTCTTCCTTGAGGTAAGCAAATATTTACTGAAAGCCTGATTCAACTGACTCCTTCTTAGGCCCAGAATCTTCCCCTGATCAAGCCATAGCCATCAGGAATGAGATGACAGCAGCTAATTTCATCCCATCATGATCCGACATCCAGGATTGCCAGGCAGGAAAGGGGAGGCTCTCATTGAGAGCAAAGGAAATAGCAACGCAAAAAAAAGTTTGTTGTTTTTTACTTAGCAATTATTTATAACAAAAATATAAAATAAATTATTGAGGGTCTGCTCTAGCGGGGCATGCATAAGTGGTGGTTGGGAAATTATTAGAATAATGGTGGTAGGAAGGTGCAGAGGTGGTGGGATTGGTTATGGGATATTGAATGTCTAATAAGTTGCCACGAACAGCTTTGTTTAAAAAAATTTTTTTTTAATTGACTGTCATAGAGGCAGGCTGGTGAGTGGGAGGGAAACTAGGGCATTGATGGATAGAAATGGACACAGGTGAAGAAGGGATAGCTGTTGAACATTTTATTCCTGTAACCTAATCATGAATAACTTTGTAATTCATGGTGAGTAAACACATCGTAAAATAAAACAAATAGAAAGCCCTTTAATATTTTCTGTAAATCCAAAGATAACATTGAGATATTTGGTACTATCTATAGATTTAAGAAAAAAAACTGTAAACTTTTTATGTTTCTTTTCCTTAGAAACTTTTTTTCTGGTATATTATTGTATGCTTGGTTTGGCTATGCGAAATTTATTTGATGGATACAGTCACAAAGTGGAAAATAGAAAGTAAGGTACCTGACTTTAGTGCATTGAGAAATAGATGTATAGTGAAGATCTAATACGTTTGAAAAATTACATGAAATTTTAGGAAACATATAATTATGGTTCTAGGTGCCTTTTGGTGCAAATTACTTTTTATTCTATTTAGTGTTTTAATACGCATTTTAAAGTAAAGCTTTTAGGTTATGACATAATGATCACATTCATTCTGCAATATGCAGGCAATCCATAGCCAATCCTTTAGGGCTGTCATTATCAAGGATTATCAATACCAGTGATTTAAATTAACTCACACTTTGAAGAATGTCATGAGTATCCTTATAGGGACTGCATTGAATCTGTACAAAGCTGTATGGAGTATTACCATTTTAATAATGTTAATTCTCCCAATCCATGAGCAGGAAATGTGTCTCCATTTCCTCGTGTCCTCTTTTATTTCTTGAAGCAACGTTTTGTAGTTTTCTTTGTACATGTCTTTTACATTCTTAACTAAATATTTACCTTTCTCTTCCTGAATACCCAGGACAGCTAACCAAAGTGTTGATTTTCTCAGAGTTAGGAGAGCTGAACATGATAATGTCTTCCTATGCAAGGTTTTATTTCGTGTTGGTTATATTTTCTGTATACCTTTATCTACATATGACTTATATATCATATGTATTTTATATCTTCTTTATAATTTATATTTTCTATATAAACATACAACACCCAAACACACACTGCTTTTAGGGTCACAAATTCTATGAGCACTGCTTAGTGTGTGTGTGTGTGTGGGGTATCTTATTTAAAAAAACAGATTTTGCTGTGCTTGTGTGAGAACCGGTGTTTGATTCTTGTTTTGTTTTTTGGGGGCCTACACCTGGCAGTGCTCAGGGTTTCCTCCTGCTGTGTGCCAGGGATCACTCTTGACAGGGCTTGAGAGGCCATATGGGACTCAGGGATCAAATTCAGGTCAGTGAAGTACAAGGCATCTGCCCTATCCACTGTACTATCTTTTTTTTTTTTTTTTTGCTTTTTGGGTCACACCCGGCAATGCTCAGGGGTTAGTCCTGGCTCTACACTCAGGAATTACTCCTGGCAGTGCTCAGGGAACCATATGGGATGCTGGGGATCGAACGCTGTTGCGTGATTCTGCCCATGTTCTGGCCAAAGTATAACAGCTACTCATATCCTTAGCGGTACTGTTTGTTACTGTTCTGCTCGTGCTATTGCTCCAGTTCCACTCCACTGTACTGTCTCTTGTTGTGCATGCTTGCTCCAGGATATAAAAGCTTAGACCATTCCACAGGTCAGAATGAGGTATAATTGTTACTGGTATTTGGCATATCAAATACAACACAGGTAGCTTCCAGGCTCTCAGGGTGATTCTCTTTGACATATAGCAAAACTTTAGATATAGATCACTTGTTTAAGTAGATTTGAAAATAACTAATCCAAGTTTAAATATAGGAAGGGATAGTTTTCTCTTTGTAGTTATTGTTACAGTGTTGGAGATCTAACAAGGGCCTGTGTGTGAGGTGTGCTGTCTACACTGCATTCTCTTCTCCTCTTGACACAGTGTTCAGGGCAGCTTCTGGCAGTCCTCACAGTACCATGTATTACTGGGGATTCACTGCAGATGGAAACCTAGACACCAGCCCTTTGAGTTACTGCCCAGCACCTTATATCAGGGATTTTTTTTTTGGATGGGGTAAGTTTTGGGCCATACGACAGAGCCTGGCAAGCTACCCATGTTTAATTTGATATGCCAAAAACTAGTAACAATTATGGACCTCAATTCCATGACCTAAAGAATGGTTTGAGGCTCTTCATGTCCCTGGAGCAAGCAGATGCCCTTGGGCCACACTTGCTTGTGACAGGACACATGGAGATGTTACTGGTGCCCTCCCAAGCAAATAGATGAACAATGGGAAGACAGTGATACAGTGATACAGTGAAACTAATTCCTAGATATTGGATTTTCTGTGGCACAATTGTGAATGGGATCATTTTCTTGTATCCCTTTCTTTTCTTGCATTATTTGTATATAGGATAGATATTGACATTTTTTGGGGGTATTGATTTTGTACCCTGCCACACTACTATAGGTATCTATTGTTTAAAGGAGTTTTTAGTAGAGAGTGTAGGGTACTCTAGTTATTATAATATCATGTCATCTGCAAATAGTGATAGCTTGACTCTTCCTTGCCTATCTGGATGCCCTTAATTTCCTTTTCTTCCCTGATTGCTATGGCAAGTACTTCCAGTACTATATTGAATAGAAGATAGAATTGGTGAGAGTGGGCAACCTTGTCTTGTCTCCAATGTTAGAGGGAGGGCTTTCAGTTTTTTCCCATTGAGAATGATGCTTAATGTGTGCTTTGATAGATGGTTTTGACTGTATTGAGGAAGGTTCCATCGATTCCCATTTTATGGAGAGTTTTTATCATGAACGGGTATTGAATCTTATCAAATGCTTTCTCTGCATCTATTGATATGACCAAATAGTTTTTATTTTTCTCTTATTGATGTGATGTATTATGTTGATTGACTTGCAAATGTTGAACTATGCTTGCATTCCCGGGATGAAACCTACTTGGTCATGATGTATAATCATTTTGATGAGTCTTTAGATTCTGTTTGCTAGTATTTTCTTGAAGATATTAACATCTGTGTTCATCAGGGAGATTGGTCTAACCCCATACGGATAGCTAAAGGTATCCTTGGGAAAAAAGAAGATGGGAGGTATCACTTTTCCCACCTTCAAGCTGTACAAAGCAGTAGTAATTAAAACACTATGGTATTGGAGTAAAAACAGACCATGGACCTGGTGAATAGAGTTGTGTATCCGGATACCCATCCTCAAATACATGATCATTTAATCTTTGATAAAGGAGCAAAAAAAGTATGAAATGGAGCAAGGAAACCCTCTTCAACAAGCGGTGCTGGGAAAACTGGACAGCTACATGCAAAAAAAAATGAATTTGGACCTCTCTAACACCATACAAAAAGTCATATCAAAATGGATTAAAGATCTCAATATGAGTCCTGAATCCATAAAGTACATTGAAAAAAACATAGGAAAAATCCTCTATGACATTGAAGCTAAAGGTATCTTCAAAGATGAAGTAGCACTAACAAAGCAACTGGAAACAAAGATAAATGTATGGGACTACATGAAACTTAAAAGCTTTCACACCTCAAAAGAAATGGTAAACACAATCCAAAGACAGTCCACAGAGTGGGAAAGAATATTCACCCAGTACCCCTCTGATAAGGTGTTAATATCCAGGATATAACAAGCACTTGTAGAACTTCACAAGAAGAAAACAACCAACCCCATCAAAAAATGGAGAGAAGAAATGAACAGAAACTTCAACAAAGAAGAAATACGAATGGCCAATAGGCATATGAAAAAATGCTCATCATCACTAATCATCAGGGAGATGCAAATCAAAACAACAATGAGGTATCATCTCACACTACAGAAATTGGCATGCATCTAAAAGAGCAAGAACAACTGGTGCTGGTGCAGGTGCGGGGAGAAAGGGAATCTCATCCATTGTTGATGGGAATGTTGACTGGTATAGCCATTTTGGAAAACAATATGGACATTCCTCCAAAACCTAGAAATTGATCTCCCATTTGACCCAGGCATACAACTCCTGGGAATATACCCTGGGAGGCAAAAAACACACAGCAGCAACACCATCTTCACTGTTATCTTCATAGCAGCACTATTCATGATAGCCAGAATCTGTAAACAACCAGAGTGATGTATAGTATGATATCAATATTCAAGGCAAGGCAAACCATGGATCAAGAGGTTTAGTCAATAGTTGGAATCAACTGCAAGTGTGGGAGTCAGAGGTAAGGTAAGACAGCAAGGGAGCAGTGTGGCAATAATTGTTGGAAATGATAATACTAGCCTTGAACTGAGCACTGAATGTAGGCAAAGGGATATACATGATAACCTCTAAATATATATATATTGTAAGCCACAATGTGTAAGAGAAGGATGAGAGAGAGAGGGAGAGAGGAAAGAGATAAAGTGCCTGTTATCGAGGCAGACCTGAGGAGGGGGGAGGGAATTGAGAACACAGGTGGAGGGATGGGTGCGGAACACTGTATGGCTAAAAACCAAACATGAACATCTTTGTTATTGTACATCTCATGGTGGTGTAATAAAATATTAAAAATATAATTAACTCATACATAGACACATAGATATAGATAAATTGAAGTAAGTTTATAGGTATAATGGTATACATTATTAATGTCTATCTCCAGACTAGTATGAACTCCAGAATGCAAAATCGGTGTGATCCATATCTTTAAGCCAGCCAAGTATCTGAATCATTATAAGTATTGAAATGTAGCTGTCTATATATGGTGATTACTCACTGCAATGCTAAGGTTGTGGTTCTCAAGGCCTATCAAGAATATTTCTGAACATTAGGAATTTCTTCACAGTCTGAAAGAAATTATTATCATAAACTCAATAAGAAACAATTGAGATGGTGACAAGAATGTTTATTTCTAAAGCATATGAATAAGTCTCAGAGCAACCTGGATAAAGCTATTTGGTTTCCAAACCCACATATAAGATGGAAAGAATCATGTGTTTGCAGACATCTGAAAGTACAGTTGTTCAGGGCATGTGAGCTTGATGGCAGCTCTGAATTGTGTCCGTGCATTAAAGTGAAAGGATAAAACAAGTTAAATAAAACCAGAATTTTAAACAATATGTATACAGTACTTGCGATCATGAAAAATAGAAGATATCTTTTTTTTGCTTTTTCTGAGAAGAATGTATAGAGTTATAATTAAGAAATTAAGATTTAGTAGCTTATTTATTATTTTTCAGCAGTAAGTTCTGACTTTCATTGGATATGACTGAGAAGTGTGGTAAATTTAGTTCCTAAACAGCATTTATTTATTTATTTATTTATTTATTTGATTATTTTATTACACCACCTTGTAATTGTAATATACAATTACAAGATGCTCATGTTTGAGTTTTGCTTCTACAGTTTTTGGTTCCACCACCCATCCCTCCACCCGTGCCCATCTCCCATCACCAATGTCCCCACCTCCCTCCCCCTTCCCAGCCCGCCTCCATGGCAGGTTCTGTATCTCCTTTCTCTCTCTCTCTTTCTCTCCCTTTCCTACACATCGTGGTTTGTAGTATATTCTAGGACATGATTGGTTCCACTAGTTTATGTAATGCATGGCTGCACGGTACTGCCTCATGTACCGCCTCATGGTTAGCTGAGCTAGGGGAGAGAGGGATGCCAGCTCTCCCTGTTGTGTCTCAGTCTCTGCATGCTATGGCTGGTTGCCCTGGGGCAGTTCTTGGGCAGGGCCACTGGGCCTCTGGGATGAGACAGAGAGGGGAAGAGGTGGCCCCAGCTCCATCTGATGAATGCCTGGTGACTTCCGCCTCTGAGAGCTGCCTACCTGGACTTGAACTCAGCTACTCTATTAATCTGGTCTTGAGATCAGCATCTCTCCTGGGCAGGCTCTGATGTGCTGTGGCATCCGGACAGAGAAAATGGCACCTATTGTGATGGGCGAGTCTCACCTGGCTGCTTCTGAGGCCCCACAGAGGTGATGGACCCACTCCCAAAAACCCATCTTTTCTTCCTGGGAGCCTCATGGTCAGCTGAGCTAGGGGAGAGCCGGATGCCAACTCTCTCCATTGTGTCTGAGTCTCCTAAACAGCATTTATAAGTATGTGCATATGTGTGTGTGTGTGTGTTGTGTGTGTAAAATAAAAAAATAATTTGGTACAGTGAAAACCAAAGCACTTGAGATCAAATTCTGCTAAATGTTATTTAAGAAATGTGAGACTGGGATTGGGACATAGAGTAAGTACTGAAGTGCTGTAGCTTCTCTATCATAGCGGACAATGCTCACACTCAATGGTTCATACTCCATGTCTGCAAACACATTATGTCCTTTCTGTAGAAAGGACAGTCTTGAAGGTGAGTGAGTGAAGCAGCCATGGATACCAGTATACAGTCGTGCTTGTGGTTGGAACATGACTTGTTTCTGGTTTACTGGATGCACAGCAAGATGATAAGGCATTCAGAGAAGCCATAATCCTGACCAACTCCAAGGCTATGAGTACACAGAGAAGATGCAGGAGAATGAAGTGGAAAGCGATGATTGAGAAAACTCAACAATAAGTCACTCTTAGCATTTTCTGAGGTAGGACAGTCCAATGGAGTCAGAGAAATTATGAAAGACATGTCCCCCTGTGGCAATGCTGTGGCAACAACCTGGCCTACAGGGGCAATGGAAGCCCCAAGGCAAGTTCAGAGATGATCGATAGAAAAACCTCCAGAATCAACTCACTACCCTAGCCGCATCCTTCCCACTTTCCTTTCTATCTCCTTCCCTTTCTTTCTCCCTCTCTTTCCCTTTTCATCTCTCTCCTCTTTCTCCCCCTCTCTCTCTTTTTCTCCTCCCTTACTCTCTTTCTCTTCCTCTATATCTCTCTCTAGTTATTGGGTCATACTGGTGATGCTGGGGTCAGTGGTTCTATTCCCTGTACGGTGCTCAAAGGACTATAAAGTACCGAGCATCAAGCCTGGAACTACAGTATGCAAAAAGCGTGTGATCCATCCATTTAAGCCATTTCCCTCCTACCCCTTTCTTCTTTACTTCCTTCCTTTCTCTTCTCCTTCCTTCTTTCCTTCCACTTCCCTCCCCATTTTCCTCTCTTTACATCCTTCCCTCCCTTATCTCTGTTCTTCCTTCTTGTTTCATCTTTTATTATGTATTTTTTCCAAATTTGAAATGGCAGAGTAGTGTCATGAGCTCTGATGTTCCCATCATCTCACTTCAATATCAGCATCTTGCTGGTTTTATTTCATCTACCTCCCTCCAATCTTTTATTCTCGTTGAAGCAGTTTAAAACAGATCCCAGAATCATGTCACTTCACTCATAAAGTCTGTATTACACTTAATAATTTCTTATTGCTACCAAAGTTACATCTGTTTACCATAGAAAACTTGGAGATAGAGGCAAATTAAAGTTCTCCACATTCTCACAATTGGAATTATTGTTAATTCTTGATCTTTTCCTTTCCTAACTCAAGCTATCTTAAAAGAGTGAAAGAGAACGCCCTAACTCTCAGTGGTAGTCAGAGCAGAGTGACGGAGGTAACCAGACAACCTGGGCTTTGAGGATGGGATTGAGATTTGTGGTCAGGTGATCCTGAGTTTTACTGGACTGGACTTCTTGATTTGTGCAGTTCTGAAAATCTTTATTTTAAAGTCTGTTTCAGTTAAGTATTTTATGTTATTTGAAGCTGAAAGCACACTAAGCAAAGTATCATTAAGTTGGCTTTTGTAGTGATTTTTAAAATTGTCTATAGAGTATGTCTAGACTGGTAATCACTATCACTATCTTCCCGTTAATCATCTATTTGCTAGAGCGGGCACCAGTAATATCTCCATATGTCCTGGCTCATGCTAGGAGAACCCAAAGGCATCCGCTTGCTCCTGGAACATAAAGAGCCTCAACCCATTATATTAGGTCATGGAAATGACCTAATATAAATGTTACTGATATTTGGCATATCAAATACAACACGAGCAGCTTGCCAGGCTTGCCGTGCGGGTGGCTTACTGTTGTAGTCACCTCTAAAAAAAGCATTTATTGATGAACTACGTGGCCGCTAGTGGCTGCATGAGTTGGGCTGTGATAGTCTGGTCTGCTGGGTGGAGTTGTGATGAGAGGGAAGTCCGGATGTGGAAAATGGCGGCCCCATGGAGTAGGGGGAGTCATCTGGCTTGTTGTGAGGCTCTGCTGGGGTGGCAGGACAGGGCTAGAACCCGCCATGCCTTCCGGTCACCTCATGAGCGGCTGGGCACAGGGAGAGCAAGTAGCAGCTCTCAGACTGGTAATATATTTAATTAATCGCCTGTAATTTAACATTCAGATAGTTTTCCATGTTCAGTCACAACAATATGAAGTGGATCCTTTTCTGCAAATAGTGCCAAATAAAAGTCACAGCTTTATTTTTAAAGCAAAAGACTGCCTCCCTTTGAACTAAATCTTCACTTGCTTATCATTTATATATTTTAGTACTTACCATATTGGAGGCTTGTCATAGAAGATTAATTTAAGACAGACAAGCTCCATGACTTTGTGTCTCTTAAGTGAACTTGGGTTCCTTTGATATGGAAAAGCAAACCAGTAGTCCTTTAATTGTGGAAATGTGAAACGATGTTTCACCATTCATTTCGGAGAAAGAATACAGGAGTAGTAGAATGAGAGATGAAATATTTTGATTAGTAATATAAACATACACTTGACAATAACAGTTATGACTCCAGAATTTTTCATTTCTTGGGAAGTTTCACACATGAATTTAAATGATTTAAATTACTTGGTATTTTAAATATTTTTTTCTTTTTGAGTCATACCCTGTGATGCTCAGAGCTTAATCCTTGCTCATCACTCAGGAACTACTCCTGGTGGTACTTGGGGGACCATATGGTATGCCCAGGATTGCCCAGGTGTGCAAGGCAAACACCCTACCTGCTGGACTATTGTTTCTGCCCCAAATTACTTGACTTTTTGTTTGTTTTCAGGTCACACCCAGCAGTGCTCAGGGCTTACTCCTGGCTCTCTCTACCCTCAGGGATCACTCCTGACCATACTTAGGGGACCAGATAGGGTGCTGAGGATTGAACTTGGTTGACTATGTGTAAGGCAAGCAACCCACCAGCTGCACTATTCTCTGCCATCAAAGTTACTTAGCCTGTAAGAACCATTGTACTGAGACACCACTGACATACAAAGAGATATATTTAATATACACAATGTCATGTGTTTGGAGATAAGTATGTGTCTACAAAACCATCGTTACATTAATGTAATAAACTCTATCACCTCCAAAAATATCTTTCTATCTGATAAATTATATGTAATGACATATCATTTCCCACCTGTTACAATGGCTATTATGTATTACATATGGCAAAGAAGCAAAAATAGGGGATTCATGCTATTGGTAGAAATGCAGAATGGAGTAGCCACTGGGAAAAAATCATGGAGGTTCAGCCTTAAAAATGGAAGAAAAAACTATTCATTTGTAAGAACACAGGAGGACTTGGAGGACATTATGCTTAGTGAAATAAATCATACAGGTACCAATATCATGTGATCTCACTTTTATATGATAGTCTAACTTATGGAAGTAGAAAGTATAATGTGGCACATCAGAGCTAGGGAAAGAAGGAAGTGGGGAGGGATTAGGAAAAGAGTACAAATTATCAGTTATGCAGAATAAGTTCTGGTGATCCTTTATCTACTTTCAGCATGCAGTTCTTATCCATAGTGAACAAACATAATAACTTAGAACTACCTGTATTGCAAAACATGATGCCCAAAAAGAAAGAGAGGAAGAAAGAAGAAAATTGCCTGTCATAGAGGAAGGCTGAAGGTGGGGGATTGGGGGGTGAGAGGGAATCTGGGGACATTGGTGGTGTCAAATATACATTGGTGGAGGGATGAGTATTGGAGTATTGTATGACTGAAACCCAACCATGAACATCTTTGTAACTGTGTATCTCACAGTGATTCAGTAAAAAATACATAATTTTTAAGAAGGTTCTGGAGATTTACTCTGCAACATAAGGCCAGTGGTGGACAGTATTGCATTTTAAAATTTAAAATTTAAAATTTTCAAACAGCAGAGTATATGGATAGTACATGAGGTTATTTTAGCACAAAAATCAAAACAAACATTAACTCCCTCCCCAAATAATTATTATTAATTATTTGAAGGCTATGTGTTCTGAGTTCATAACATCTAGGAAGAGTTGGGTTGATAGGAGCAGTATGTCTTGTATGAGTATATGGGCATAGAGGAAGACAATGTTAAAATAGCAACTTCCAAATTCACTTAGCGTGATACTTTCACGCTAAGCCTGATCACTTGATCACTTGACATCCTGTTATTAGTTGATTTGCTCGAGTGGGCACCAGTAATATTTCCATTTGACCCTATCACGTGCCAGTTTAGCCCAATGACAGCTGCTTGCTCCAGGAATACAAGGAGCCTCAAACCGTTTGTTCAGGGTCTTGACGAAGAAGTCTGATCATCTTATAGGTGGGCAGCCACGTGATCTTTTGACATCCCGTGGGATCCAGTAACAGCTCTAGTCCAGTGGTCGTCTCTAAATTGCATTACATGTCCAGCCCATCTGATTTTCGACGTCTTGGCAAACGAGACAGCATCCCTGACTCTGGATTGTCAATGGAGGTCAGAACTCAGGGTTCCTTCTCTCACTTGAGTGAGGCGTGATATTCCAAGCATAGATCTTTCAATTCCTCTTTGGGAGACCCAGATAGCGTTCTCATCCTGCTTTCATAGGGCCCAGGTCTCTGAGGCATATGCAGAGAGAATGGTGGAGTTGAAGAGATGTGCCCGGAGCTGGAGGTTCTTTGTCCTTTTAGCTATTTCTTCAATGCTTATGAAGGCATTCCATGCCATTCTCTTCCTCCTGCGCAGTTCAGGTTTTAGGTCATTCATCATGCTGACTTCTCGACCTAGGTACACATAACCGCTGCATTCAAAGATGTTTGTTCTGTTGAGAGTGAATGGGCCTCTGGAACTAGTTCATTTTTCATGACCATAGTTCTGTTGAGATTCAGCTGTAGTCCTGTCTTTCCACATTCTCTGTCAAAGTCAGCCAGCATTCGTGCCACTTGGCTAATGTTTGGTGTTATTAAAACGATGTCATCAGCAAAGCGGAGGTGGTGTAGTTGCTGACCGTCTATCTTCACTCCCATTCCTTCCCATTCTAATTGTTGCATGATGATCTAGAGGGTGGCACTGAAGAGTTTTGGTGAAATGGTATCACCCTGCCGAACCCCCTGTTTTGACATCGATGATCACTTCCTTTTAGAATGGTGAGATCCTGGTGGTGAATCCATAATACAGCTCATGAAGCATCTTGAGGTATTGGATTTGAATGCCCTCTTTGGCTAGGGCTTTGATGATCTCTTCGGTCTCAACAAAACTAAGGCTTTCTTTAAATCAATGAATGTGAGACAGAGCGGCATCTTGAACTCCCTACAAATTTCAATGAGCTTAGTTACTATGTGGATATGGTCGATTGTGCTGAATTCCTTTCGGAAGCCAGCTTGCTCGAATGGTTGTCCTTCATCTAATGTTGTGTGGTACATTTCAGGTGTGTGCACATGTGTAGGAGTGTGTGCATAAGTGAATGTGCAATAGGGGTGTATCCACAGCACTGTGCTATACATTTCATTATATTTCTTTATTTTATTCTATGATTTTAAGTTAACCCTTTATTATAATAGCCATCTATCTCAAAACACTGTATACTACATTAGTATTCACCTACTGATGAATATTTGGGCTACCTCTACAATTGGGCTTGAATATGTGAGAGTGTCTCAGCAGGAAATATGCAGATACTGTACATTTTGTTGCAGGTCAAAGTAAGAAAGGAGAGCTGGACAGCTGGAAATGGTATAATATTTATTTTAAATGCAACCAATAGGAACCAGAGGGTATCCCCCATTAAAGGAACAGCACTACAAAGCGCACCATTAAAATGAATGTAAATCACAGTAGCTTCAGGGACAGTTTAATAACAATCTGACTTTTTATTGGGTGAGCAGGAAATGTGCCAGCTTTCACCTCATAGCATCTTCTAGATCTTGCAGAAAAAGAGACTATCTGAACTGCTATCGACATAACTGAGGGCACAGGGCTGCTCTGGGAGTAATGACCATAAATCCAATTAAAGACTCACTTTCTCTTTTGCCACAGGCTCCATTTCCTCCAAATAAACTGGAGATAATTCTATACTCTAGACCCTGATAAAGACTAAGGACTCCATTATATCAGGTCACCAAAACACAAAGGTTTTCCACATGTGAGAAGAACAGCAGGCACATACATCCGAGTCATCCCATTGGGAAGCTCTGTGGTAGGGGGAGGGGAGGTCCTGGGGTGGGTGCTACAGAGGGCCTTTTTACACTGTATTACCAGTATATAAGCATTGCCTCCTATGGATGTATGCTCCTGTCTTATGAATTAAGGAAATGGAAAAACAAGTCTTAAAGAGGTTTAGGGAGTTTAAGTGAGATTAGAGATCATGAAAGGCCCACACTTCAGACAAGGAAACTAAGGCAGCATGGGCATAGGGTGCCTTGCACAATACTTTTTCCAGGGAAGGCCAATGAGGGGGCTGGAGTGTGTGTGTGTGGGGACCTGCTCTCTTTCCTGTGGCCATTTTATCAGAGCCAACAGCGGGTGGAGGATTTTAAGGGCTGGTCCAAAGAAAAGTCTTGGACTCCAGAGCCCTACTTGCTCAAGAACTTGCACTCTTACGAAAACAAATTCTTTGATGACTAACTTTATAATCCAAAGTAAGAAGTAAGAGGCTTGTGAACAAAAATGTTATGTGTGTCAGTTTAGTTTGGGTTGTTTTCTTTTGAATCACAGAACAACTTTGCTGTTGATATTGCTGAGATTTTAAATATAAATGCTCAATTGTTAAGAGCAACTTACCCAAGGAAGAGACACACTCATTTAGGGTTTTTTTTTGGTATGATCACATCCACATTTGTTACAAAGATCTTTCCCCCAGATTGGTATCAATTCTAAAATAACAATAGAAATAAACATGTGAATGACTCAGCGACACTTTTGAATGGCTTTACAGAAAAGTACAATGATTTGAGTCTGAAAGCAAGACTTGAAATTTATTAGAACTCTTAAGTAAGTCATCTAATTTATGGTGATTTTCATTTTTTATTTTAAAATGATGTGTTGGGCATTTAATTTATATGATTATTGTGATGGTTAATTAAATTACTGAAAGGAGATCTTTCCATATATAAAACCTGCATGTTCAATAATAATGCTTGTTAGTAGTTTAACAAAGACATATTAATTACAATAGTTTGCTTTCCCCTCATTTTACTCCAGGAAGCAATGAGGATTTATTAGAAACATAAATTGTTTGATTTCCTCAAAATTAGGTCCTGAGGTAAGGATTTCAGAAAATGACTCCAACATCAGTAACTGTAATCTTTGGGCAACTGGACACAGTGCTGGTCACCTAAGGGTGTGAAATGTTTGCGCTGGTCCTACTAGTGTCTCCTATACCTACATGAACACAATATCCAATTATATGCATCACATACTCGCATACATGAGTATGCATTTAGAAAACTTTTTGTTTTAAGTCAGACAACTGTTTACAAGAGGCGACTTTCTCCTTATTTGAACAGTACAAATCTGCTACTGAAATCTGTGTTGCTTCCTGACATGGTGCAGAACATGATTTATGTCGCAAACCTTTCTATGGTAAGCACATTATGACATTAAGTTTAAATTCATGTGCTCACCATTCCATTTAAAATTGAGGTAAGTTTTCTCTTCTCTGGTTCTCTTCTCTGAATTCAGGAGAAGGAATCATGGTATTCTTATAGATAACACTAAATCACCACATTTATTGCAGAACACCATATAATTCTATTGCATTTAATTCTAAAACATAAATTGAGAAAATGATTCCAAGAAATATGACCATATTATGAAATTATTAACATGGAAATGCAAACACACATATCTGCTAACTATAATTGACTCTTTATGAGTTTCCACTAATATTTGTTCCCTCATTGATCATTAACTTGTTATCTGCTGGAATTTGCCAACAGATAAGTAATAGTAGGCACCACAGATAATAGAAAAATATTCAGAAAGAAATATTCAACAGATGTATAATAAAATTAAGTTACAATAATGCTAGTCTTGGGGCCATGTTTACTATTAAAAATGGTTAAAACCCACGATTCTAGGCCATTTACCAAGAGTGACCAATTGCAATGATTCTACCTCAGAGTCACTGTAAAAGCAGGATGTGCATATCTGTCCAGATCAGTGACCAGACACTGGGTTCTTCTCTTGGGTGATGTGAAGCAGTGTGTATGTGATTGTATATGTATACAGAGAGACACACATGAAATATAGTGCATGTCTTTGGAAGTTTTATTTATTGTTTACATTATGCCTTGTGCTACTAAACAACCGAATGCCTCCTTTGCTCCCAGTACTTTATTTCTAGATACTCATTTCCTACAACTGAAATTCATTATTCTATCTAAGCTCAAATTTTATGAACCTATTTCTTCCAAATAAGGTACAATAGGTACCTTTTGAGCCTTTGTAATTGAATCTTTCCTTAAATTCTTTCAATACTTCCTACACTGCTCATTTGCTGCTCTGTGCTACTTTATATCATGAGCTCTCTCTCTCTCTCTCTCTCTCTCTCTCTCTCACACACACACACACACACACCCCTATATTCCCTGCTTTAAATTACTGTTATTTGGGATGACACTTGAAGCTGTTCTCACACCATGATGGGGTCCCTCATAGCAGTGCTCAGGGGATCCAGCTCAGGTTCCCTGTACGGGAAACACGAGATCAACCTGCTGATCTATCTCTCCAGCCCAGAATTCAATTGGGTGGGTAGATTGTGGCTCTCTCTCTGCCCCACTGTTTTGACATTGTTTGTGGCTAGCAAATATTCCATCACTTATTACAATCTTATAGATGGGCATGGTCCTAGATGCTAGTTATAGCCCCTCTCTATCAAACATTAACGTTTCTCAAAATAATGTAGTTGAAATCCCTCAGGAAAAGAAATATGTGCTTAAAACTGTAAAGCATCAGCTAAATGTATTCATATAAAACAAAGCATAAATTCCTCACTTATAAGCAGTGATGTTTATATGTTTATGAACAATGACCAATTTCCTTATAATACTGCAAGATGTTGACATCTATGATTTATTCATCATCATTTCAGCATACATCATTGGCCTAGATTGGACCCAAAGGTTGGTAAGTCCAGAACGGTTTCCTTAAGAATATTAAAAGCTCCATCCATCGTTGCTGGTACAAACTTTCTGGAAAACAGTATGGACATTCCTCCAGAGACTAGAAATTGAACTCCCATTTGACCCAGCCATACCACTCCTGGGAATATACTCTGGGAAACCAAAAATATGCAGCGGAAACACCATCCCTACTTTTATATTCATAGCAGCATTATTCACAATAGTCAGAATCTGGAAACAACCAGAATGCCCGAGAATTGATGACTGGATAAAGAAGCTTTGGTACATCTACACAATGGAATACTATGCAGCTGTTAGGAAAAATGAAGTTATTTAATTTGCCTATGAATGAATGGACATGGAGAAGATTATGTTGAGTGAAATTAGCCAGAAGGAGAGAGGCAGATACAGAATGACTGCATTTATTTGCATGACGTATATATATATATATATATGCATATATATATGTACATATTATGATACCAATATCCAAGGTCAAGTGAAACATGTATCAGGAGGTCTTGTCAAAGGTAGAAATTAGCACAAACATGTGGGAGTCAGAGGCTAGGTAAGACAGAAAATGGAACAGTGTGCTAACAATTGTCGAAAGTACTAATACCAACCTAGAACTGAGCATTAAATACAGGCAAAAAGATACACATGACAGCCTTTTAATGTATGTACTGTAATCCACAATTTGAAAGGGAAGGAAAAGAGAAAGAGATAGAGAGAAAGGGAAAGAAATAAAGAATCTGCCATGGAGGCAGCCTAGGGGAGGGGGAGGGAATCGGGACGGTGGTGGGAAATGGGCACTGGTGGAGGGATGGTGCTGTATGGTCATACAGTGTATGACCGAAACCCAAATATGAACACCTTTGTAATTGTATATCTCATGGTGGTATAATAAAATACTTAAAAAAGAATATTAAAAGTTTATTTGTACATATTGGAGTCATAGTTTTATTTGGTGTTTGGCTAATACTCCTACCATCTTAAACACAACTTGGTTAAGCAAAATGTGAGTGTTATTACCCTCATGTAGAAGATGCTATAGGGCACAGGAGGTGACATCCCAGGTCACACAACTAATCAGTGGTTGAGGAGAATGTAGAAGTCAGGTTTCCTTGTCTACAGTTTGTCTTTCCCACTAGATTAAATTGCTTCTTCAGAGAATTGCAGAAACATTTTAGAAGGCATTTAGATTTATTTTAAAGTTAATCTGGCTCCATCTCAAATATTTTTTTTTAAAACTACCTGATTTGTAACAGAATCCTGGAGTATCACCCCTGCTTGAGTTGATGATTTCATTACCAGCTGCTGAAACACTTCAATGGGAAGATGTGAAATTCCTGCAGGAAATGACTCCAGGCAGCTCTGAATAAGCAAGGAAATTAAATGACTAACTTTAATGTTTCCTGGTTTTTGTCTATCTTAATTAACAATTTATTTTGGTAAAGGAAAAACTGAATAACTTTTCTAATAATCAACAGGTAAAAGTTAATATTTGTTTGGAGTCAAAACATGATTCAAATGTTTTTATTTAAAGAAAAGAAAAAACTGACTTCAATATTCAGTCATCATATTTATTAAATGGCTCCTTTAGAAAAGCCAAACAATTATTGCATATGTGTGTGGGGAAATATCAATTTCCTTCTCATAGATCCCAAAGGTGTACTTGAGAAAAATGTGTTGATTATTAACAGGGCTAATATTTTTGTGGTAATGTTATTACTGAGCATCTACAATAATAGGAGTTTGAGGCTGGCAGAAGTTTTGCAAACAGACCACATTATCAATTTCTATATTATATTAAATATAGCGCAATATATTGAATTTTCTCCACCTTTGATTAATATCTGTTATGATTTTTATTTTTCCTCCATTTATTTATTCAACAATATTTTCTGAATGTCTGCTATTTGTCAAGTATACTTGTATGTGATGAAATTACATGATCAATTAAACAGCGCTCTTGATTTTTATAGAGTTTACATTTTAAATAAGGGAGACAGATGAACAAAGGGAATGTAAGAAATCACATCAGATAATAGTAAGTATGATGAATTAGGTGTGTCCAAGAAATTTATACAGTTCTGAATCAGTCCCTTTAGAAATAGCTTGAGATTTCATCGCTCATTGTGACAGATATTGTCATTCCAACTTGTCCTCCAGTGGCACTGAGGGCTTACTCCTGGCTCTTTGCTCAGGAATTACTCCTGACGGTGCTCAAGAGACCACATGGGATGCCGAGGATCGAACCTGGGTGGGCCACATGCAAGGCAAATGCACTACCTGCTATGCTATCGCTCCAGCCCCTTAATGTTTAGGATAAACTTTTGTTATTGTTGTTTTGGGGGCCTCAAATGGCAGTGCTCAGAGTTTACTCCAGACTTCATGCTCAGGGATCATATGTGGTTGCACTTTGAGAACTTTATGGGGTGCCATGGATCAAACCTAGGTCAGCTGTGTGCCAGGCATGTGCCCTACCTGCTGTATTATTGCTCCAGTTCCAGAATAAACATGACTTCAAGGATAATAAAAAAGGAATTTGAAGAAGAAAAATTTTTATTATATGTGGCTTCTTATTTTTAGCCATTTTATCAATATATCTTTTATGAAAGAATAGAATGCGGTACAATTCTGATACTTTTCTGTTTTCCTTTCTTTTTTTTTTTTTTGGCTGGTGACATGCAGGGGTCACTCCTGGCTCTTCACTCAGAAATTACTCCTGGCAGTGCTCAGGGGATCATATGGGATGCCAGGTATTGAACCTGGGTCAGCAGCTTGCAAGGCAAACACCCTACCCACTGTGCTTTCCTTCCAGTCTCCAATTACGATATTTTTCATAGGGCTATGCAACCATATTGCCAAGCAAGCTTGTATGTATATGAACTGTAATACTTGTTAGGTTTAGGGAGATCAACTATATTTGAGTAACGTTAATAAAAAAGGCAAAATCTATTTTATTATCTTGCATGACTATTGACATTAACAACAGGTGTAACCCTTGGTTGAAAAATATGGTAAGTACAGAAATTCTATATAACAGTGAAAAGGAGAGAACTACATGCAGCTAGAAAGATGAGATGTAATGCCCAAGGGTTGAAGTACAGTTTCCATGAAATGAATTTATTCGCACTATGATTTAGCTGAAAAAAAGTCATAAGTGAGCGAAGAGGATCCATGGAACAGCCGGACACGCTGTCCCATAGATATTGTGCTCCAGTGCAAGCAGTCTAGGCAAAGTGTGGTTTCTGTAGGGCAGGCTAGGAAATAACCGGAAAGACAGAAAGAAATCAAATGGTAGAAGATTTCTTACCTTTAGAAATATTGTTGTGTCCTCAACTAACATACTTTTCTGTTTCTTGGGTCTTATAACTTCAGGTAGCTAAACTGTCTTCGCTCTGACCTCTTCCCTATGGCAATACTCATTGCATCAAGCATTTGCATCATCTGATTTTACCTTTGGTGTTTACCTTTGGTGAACTCTGGTTTCCCTGCATCTTCCTTTTGTCTTTGGTGACCTCTGGTTTCTCTGCATCTTCCTCGTATCTTTCTTGTTATTAGTTGTTGACAAACCAATCCAGACATCTGAATAATTGCTTGAGTTAGAAAATGACTGCCAATTACCTTAGTCTAATTTCATGACATAGAACATATTGATAATCATCTTACAACAGATTTGGTTTGACTTCTCAAGAACTGCTCCCTATCCTAATTTACTATCTGTTCTCATTCCAGGAGTTTGTAGATACGTGTGAAAGAGTGTGAATACCACCTTCTAAAGTCTACTCAACTACTAAATATCCACATTTCGGGTGATAAATCTGTGCTTATTCTGGCTGACTGCTTCCTAGTCAATTGTGGGTTTGTTATGTGGAAGTCAGGAGGAGGAGTTTTGTTGATGTGAGTGATACCAGTTAATTAGTTGTCATCTGAAAAAGTCATTAAACTTCACTGTGATGATAGGGACACCTCCTCCCAGCTATCAGCAGATATTTTGTTAGGGACACTAACAATGGACTTGAGATTTTTCCAAAGCGTGATGAGAAAAAAAAAGTTCTTTATATTTGGTCTTCTACTCAGGGTTCTCTTCATGTGACAGTGCTATTTAGTTTTATTTTGTGTGTTCTTATTACAACAAAACTTATTTATTATATATATAATAAAATTTAGTTCACCTAACGATACCTGTCAACATCATTGTTACTTGTAGGCAAAATGTTATGCAACAGCTCTTTACAATTTGTTAATTTTCCTAACTATACTTTTATATTTATTGATTCACAATTCCCTGTTTTTCCTGCCCTAAAGTCCCTGGCCACTGCCCTGATTTTTGATTCTGTGAGGTTGACAGTTCTACACTCATCATCTAAGTGAAATTGTGTAGTGCTTGCTCGTTTGTAACAGATAGTTTTATTCTTTTCAATTTTTTATACTAATATGTAAAAAAATAATGTGAGGTACAAATATTAGATATGCATATCTTTTTTTCATTTAGCATAATAGCTTTAACATTCATCCATTCAAGTTGCTACATATGTTATGTAGAATTTCTTTTCAAAACCAATAAAACTCCACTGATATATAAAGTATGCATTGATATATAAAGAATTCTCATATCAGGAACCAGAGAGACAGTGCATGTGTCAATCCTTGTATGTTACCTTGTATGTTGTCAATCCTGGTTCATTTCCTGGCATGATTCTCCGCACCACCAGATCTCCTGTGCATCACTGGGTGAACCCTGGAGGTTCCCAAGCACCTTCAAAGGATCCAGGAAGTCCCCCTGCCCTGCAGGAGCCGAGCAGCGCCATCTCCGGGCCTCCTGAACACGCTGCAAAGGAACTGCCCCAAAAAGAATTTCCCAGTTGAAGTGAAATTTATCTCTTCATCTAGAATTCCCTTCATATAAGTCCTCTTACTCCTCTATGTTAAATAGAACTTTATTAAAAATGGCGAATGAACACTGTAAACACATTACATTAACTTTTTTTG
The DNA here is from genome assembly GCA_021461705.1 of Cryptotis parvus. Taxonomy (NCBI): domain Eukaryota; kingdom Metazoa; phylum Chordata; class Mammalia; order Eulipotyphla; family Soricidae; genus Cryptotis; species Cryptotis parvus. The sequence continues at coordinate 12,003 of JAJIBD010000678.1, read as the reverse complement.
GGGGTCACACCCGCGATGCTCAGGGGTTACTTCTGGCTCTGCACTCAGGAATTACTCCTGGCGGTGCTCGGGGACCATATGGGATGCCCGGATTGAACCCGGGCGGCGGGCCGCATGCAAGGCAAACGCCCTACCCGCTGGACTATCGCTCCGGTCCCTCCACCGCACATTAACTTCTTAATGTCAAATTTTTAAAGATTAACAAGATAGAAAATCTCATATTCAAGGAAAAAAAATAAGCTAACGATATATCAAACAAGCATATGTAAAGCAGTGGCTACGCAAGACGAAGCTGAGTGGAACCATCGTGGGGAAAGTTTATGTGGGAGCAAAGGCAAACTCCAATGAGAAGAGAGTGTTTTCCAGGGCTTTGCCAAGTTTGGGGGAAGCTGGAGCTCCCGGCTCTTCGAGACGCTTAGTGTGCAGAAAGCCTGAGCTTGACAAAGTTCTACACTTATGACCTCTGAGAGTCTTTGGTGGCAAGGCAGGAGCACGCCGACGTACAGAATGGGCAGGAGGACAAGTACAAGTAGGAAGGGAAAAGGAAACAGCAGGGGAGACATCAGTAGCCATGAGGATGGTGTTGGTCTGGTATCACTCGGGCTCTGACAGAAAATGGGGTGTGCTGGGTAGTTAGGTAAAGGACGTCCAGGCTGAGACCTCCCTCCACGGTGCTCTAGTGGCAGGCCTATGCCCCTTCCTGCGTCTCACTGTCAGAGTCCCTGTTCAGTGCAGTGAGACGAGATCCGCTCACTCAGTTGTAGAAGCTCGCCAAGTCAGTGGACCGGTCGGAGGCCAGGGATATCGCCCCTTGAAGGCTGTTACAGCGGCCTGGGTGACGAACAAGTTCCTCGCACAGTCAGCCTACAGCACTTGGGGGTACCTGCTCATTCCACTGTCCAAGCTGTACTCACGGGTGTCCCCTGCCCCTCTTCCTGTTTGCCTAACTCTCCACTGGCCTAAGAAGGTCAAAATGTCAAAATCCACCAGTCTGCTTTCTGGGAGAGCTGCAGAAGTGGGGTCTGTAAGGCTGACCACCCCCCGGAGCTCTGGGCCTCATTCCTTCCTGCTCCTCATCTTGCTTGTTCAGCCTAACCACCTGCAGAAACCTCTCTTTTTGCTTACAGACCCCGACAACTCTCCATGGTTCCTAGGAATGTTCCTAAACCTGTGGTTTCCTCAGGCTCCTTGGACGCTCCAGGCGTGGAGCTCCAGCATGACCACTCAGGCTCCTTGGGTACCTATGGGCAGTAGACCCCCAGGCATGACCACTCAGGCTCCTTGGGTGCCTATGGGCAGTGAGGCCCCCCAGGCATGACCTCTCAAACTGAGAGACACAACTGAGGTCTCAAGGCAACCACAGCTTTGTTCAGCCCAGTGTCCTACCACTGAGGACGCCCCACTCTGACATTTTGGGTGCTCCCTTTAAGAAAGTATTCTTTCCTGGTACCAGTATGCACCTGATCAAGGCTCGCTTCCCTGCATCACATGGTCCCCAAGAATTATGGATGTATCCTTGAGAGCAATGAGCACCACTGAGTGTGACCTTAGAAACCCCAGCACTGACATGTGGTCTGGGTATCCCCAGAACTGCAGCACCCAAGTAGCGTCGTATCCTCAGGTCTTTGCACTAAGACCCTGGTTAGCCAAAAGTCAAATCTGGGATCCCCAAGACTCCCCAGCACTATCTTCCGAGATAAATTTTAAAATAAAAACATTAATTAGAAATACGTTCTTTTCTTTCCTACCTGTCCCTACTCGAATGCCACTCTGTCCTATAAACTCACAATTCATTTAAAAAGCTTTATGCTTTGTGGTATTTTGGGGCCACGCCTGGAAGTGCTCAGGGCTTACTCCTAACTCTGAGCTCAGGGATCACTCCTGGTTGTGCTCAGTGAATCATCTGAGCTGAGCATCAAGCCCACTTTGGCCACATACAAGGCAAGTGTCTTGTTATGCGGTTGCTCTAGTCTCATGCAGTTGAAGAACTTCAAAAGTTCTTTCTTTCTATCCTTCTATTCTTTCTATCCCTTTCACAATAGGGATTGTGAAAGTCAGGGCTCCAGCACATTTAATACTTGGATAGTATGTACATTCTACAGTGAAGAATATGACCTGCTCATGGCACATGGCTTATTAGAGGCAGGTCTGAGACTGAACATAAGACAGCAACACAGCTTCCTTTGTACAATCTTGGCACACTTCTTATACCAACATCTGCTATTATTGTTCTTGTAATTACTTAATTTCTTTGTATTCAAACTCTTGAGGAACACTGTAATTTTTTTCTATCCTTGGCAGGAAACTTATAATTTAGAAATTTGGAGACTTGTCTAAACCTCAAATATTTTATCACACTATATAAATAAGTACTCTTGATCCAATTTGAAGCTTGTTAAGGTGTGGTCAGTGTATACAAATACCCTGAACATTGTAGGAAATCAATAACCACCTGTAAAATTGAATTTGATAATGTGGGCAAACAAGTCAGGTTTATTTCAGATTTGTGTTAGAGATAGGCTCAATGATCCAATCCAACGTTACGCTTTGTTAAAGCAACACACACACACATAGAGGTCACAAATGACTAGCACCTGTGGGCGTTTTGAAGGCCAGCCCAGCAGCAGTACAGCATGCAAGAGAAAAGCTTTTCTGCTTCAGTTCACTTCCAACTTCGGCAGAGAGGGAAGGCCATTATGATCTGGCATTCTTAAGACTCATCTGGGACTATTTGCTCTGACTGGTCAATTCTTGCTCCCAGCTCTGTGCATTCTTCTGCTGTTTCAGGGTGAGCCTGTCTGCTTGCCAGAGAGGCTAGTAGTTCCTAGATCTAGTTTACTACTCTATGATGCTCCTCTAAACATGCTTCTTCAGGGAAGTTTGCTTGTTTCGTTTTGATTTTGGGGCCACACCTAGTGGTGCTCAGAGGCTACTCCCTGCTCACTGCCTGTGGGTTTGCCCCAGTGATGCTCATATAGGGTTGAGGATTGAGCCCAGGTCTCCTGTAAGCAAAGCCTGTGCTCATCCCTTTGAGCCATCTCTTTGGCCCTTGGTAACATTGAACTTTAGAAAATTCAAGATAGGAAGTTATTTCTTTTGTCAGTGTTGGTACTGTCTATCTTTTATATTCCTTTCTTTTTTTTATTTTCTGGGGGGCACAAACCTAGAGGTGCTCAGGGGTTACTCCTGACAGTTGCTTGGAAGACCATAAGGATTCTGAGGATCAAACCCAGTTTGGCCTCATGCAAGGCACCCACCTACACCTCTACACATTGTACTATCTCTTTGGTTCCCTTATTATATTCCTGTCTTGAAAACACAGAGAAACACTGTATTCTAATTAGCAGCATTGCCCAATCACTTGCTTGACTTGTGAAGGATTGGTCTGTGAGTAGAAATAAATTATTATTCACTGGAGACTAGGTCTTCCTCATGACCTTTCCTCCTAGACCTTGGGCCTATTTCATTTCAGAGTTCAGGGTCCCTCTTCTCCTTTTATATTCAACTTGGAGTTAACTTCTTTCAAATGCCAAATTGTAGAATACTGTTGTCAGTGAAGGACACCAGCCATTTATTGGTAAATAATTGTAGGGCTTCCTTCTTACCTTTCTACTCTACTGGCCTTAGAAATTTGTGGCAGTGATGCCCTTCTTCCTTTTGGAGTGAGATCAGTTTTTGTCCTAGTATACCAACCCAAAACAATTCTCAGAAAGTCTGACAACGCCAGCAATAGACAAATTAAATTGCACTACATGTTGTCATTCAGCAACACCATTTACAGACATAGCTATTCGACCCCCTTTTTTTTAAAAAAAGCTATACATCTCAGACTTGCCATCTGCCTTCTGTTTCTGGACTCTTCTATTACGTTAGCTAAGAGATTAGTCTCCATGGCCAACTTCCCTCTCGCTCTCCTGTGACACTCTGGGACACTCTTATGGGAAGAAGCCATTTATTTCAGCAGAACAACCACATGGCTAAAGTATACAGGCAATTATACAGAGCAAATGTATCAACTTCTGCCACAGGAGGCAGGAGTTCCCTTTCTGGTCATTAATAATGAATACTCTTCAGTAAGTAGGAAAACATTTACCAAATAAAATGGCCTGTTATAGATGATCCCCAGGCAGCTGAGCAACTGCGTGGCCATTGAGGCAAGAGCAAAGCCAGCAAGGCTGGGCCACTACGCCACGGTGCTTGGGTGTCCTGGAAGAATCTCCAGCTCAGGAGTAGATGTGACCCATTGGCTCTTTGTGCAGAAATGTCTGGTCTGCAAAGAAGTGGCTTGGTCTTTTCTGTATTGTGATCCCATTGCTTCCTTTCCTGGCAGCTGCATAATTGGGAATGCCGCGAAATCAAAAAGAGGAGGAAGTAAATGAGAGCCGGGAAGTGTCAAGTTGATCTACTGCGGTGCTGGGGAGAGGGGGGAGCGCTGAGCAACTCCAGATTTCTTCCTCTCATGCAGTCACCCACCAGGCTCAGTGCTCCGTCCTCTCACTACGGCTTTCTGAAGCCTGTTTATTGGCTAGACTGACTTGGTCTTCTACACCCCTCATTCCACATCATCCTTTTTAATGAATAAAATGCCTGAAAAGGTGCTGACATTTTAATGCCTCCTACTGATACTCAATATTGAGACAACAAGCTTTGTACCTCATTCAAAGCCTGTACAAATCCAAATGTGCTGGAGTTTCAGCCACCTCTCTAACACTTGTACTGTAATCAGAAGAGATATGGAACATGTGCACTTTAGGCCACTCCTATTAGAGACAGCTGCTTATTGCCTAATTATTTTCATCACCCTTATGAGGTATGTGTGTATTGCCCTTGCTCATAGATCGATGACTGCAGGCAGTGGAATGAAAAACCCCAAAGGCTCAGGCAAAGATTTTGCCTTTAATGAATTCTGCAAAGGGCAGAATGGTGAAGCAATAATGGTAAGAAAAAGTAATTAATAATAGTGTGATGAAACCTGTGGCTTCTTGGCTGGCCTAAAAAGTGTAGCCTAACTCTGGTCTTTTACCCAACTCTCCAACATGCCCAGTCTACCACATTAGTCTTGTGGACCGAGAGCCTGTGTTGTATCCCTTCCAATAAAGTACATAGGGTGGAGTGATGAGAAACAAGTTGGAAACTCTAGAGATTTTTAACTTGGAAACACTTTTTAAGAACTTTCAAAATGTCATGAATTTTTAAAACTGTTGTTTTAATGCTCACATGCCCTTAGTATATCTTGATACTAAAGGTATAGGTTATACCTATACCCTTAGTATAGCCAGAGCTTTAGGAGCAATTTTGCACAAGGCACTGAATGATTTGGTCCTTAGTGTATTTTCCCCAGGACTTACTGTCTCATGGGAAATAAGACAACAAAGACAATCATCATACACATCAGAGCAAAAAATGGTAAACACAACATGTTATAGAGTATATTTATACAAGGTGCATCCATCCAGTCTTAAGAAGCAGGAAAGGCGTTCCAGAGAGGTCATATGAAAATATCTCACTTAAAGATTAGTAGAGGTCAGCAAGGAAAGGAAAGAGACTTGGTAAATAATAGCATATTGAGTCCAAGAGCTGCAATTTTAAAATTGTAGAGATGAGAATATACATGAAATATTAGCAAGAACAAGCAGCTCTGTTGTTTGCACCAACTATATTTTGGTAAAATTCACCATTTCACCTTTCCAAACAATAGAAATGTGCCCTCTTTTTAAGAAAGATGAGCTAAGAAAGGGGTTTGGAAAATGCTACTGATGAGGGTAGGAACCTCTTTATGTGTTTTAAGAACAGGTAAAATCTAAGAGGCATCAATGTTAAAACAGAACGTGAAGAGAATCGTTCCTATTCCAAATTTTCAATGTCTATACAAGCTCTGAAAATGGTATGCTTTTCATAAGAAATAGATTCAAAGGAGCATATTAGAAAATGCCTTTTCCAGGGCCAGCATGGGACAAGACTGCCTTGTACACAGTTGATCCCAGTTCAATCCCCAGAACCACATATGGTCCCTTGAGCACTGCCACATGATCCTTGAGCACAGAGCAAAGAGTGAGGTTGGGGAGGGTTGGATTTGTCCTACGGCATATGTGTGAAGTAGTATGGCCACCCAGGAAAAGGATTTTGGGAGTTCTTATAAACCTTTCCCTGAAGACCCAATAATAAATAGCACTTTGGGAAGTTACCCAAAAGAAGTGAAAACTTGTATTCATACAAAACCAGTACCTTAATATTATAGCAGGCTTATTTTCTATAACCCTAAACTGCCAGCTGCCAAAATATGTAAGGGCCAGTGAATGATTAAGCCAGTTGCAATAATCTGTACCATGGAGTACTCAGCAATACAAAGGAAGTACTAATTGATAAAAGCAATGTCTTGGATGACTCTCAAAGAGCATTATGCCGAGTAAAATTATCCAATCTTAAAAGAGCACACATTGCATTACTGCATTTCCATAATATTTTCAAAATGACAAACAGAGATGAGGAATGAATTAGTGATTATCAGGAACTACAGTTGGTAGTGTAAGAAAAGATAATGCTTGTATATAAAAGCGCAGCACCAGGGAAATCCTTGTGCTGGAACTGTAGTGCCATACCTTGAGTGTGGTTTGGTTACTTGTGACAAAATGCCATAGGATTGTGCTCACTTTTACCAATGTCAATTTTCTGACCTTTGAAATGTATTGACAGTCGTATCAGATGTAGTTATTTGGAGTAACTATTTGAAGGGTAAAAGGATCTCTGGCATTTGCTATAATTATTTGGCAAATGTTTATAATTATTTAATAATAAAAAATTTAAAACCTCATGGTATTTTCTTTGTATCCTTTAGACTGGAAAATACTGGAAAAGACTTAAAAATTTGATAAAAATTAACTTGTTTAAATGCTAAAGAAGAGAGGGAAAACCATTTTAAAGACAACTGATAATGTTATTACAACTAAACTAACACACCATTTTCTATGAGATTCTAAGATAGTTCATCTAAAGACATTCTAAGTGTGCAAGAAAGAGAGAGAGAGAGCTATGGATTACAGCATGGCGTGTAAGTATAAATGAGAAGAGCTTCAATTTTATTAAAAGTTGTATAGTAAATTATGTTATCTTGGTGCAGCATGATGAGACTGTAAAAGCACAGTGTTGCATTAAGAAAGAAAATAATAAAATGACACAGAAGGGTTCATTTTTTTTGTGAAGCAAGATAGTTTTTATTGAATGAAACTTGCTTAGAAAGATATGAGGGGAGAAAGAAAGAGGGAATGGGTAAAAAAGAAACAACACAGGCTTCTCCTGAGTAGAAATAAGCAAGTAAAAATATGTATAGACAAGAGAGCTATTATGTGCAAGGGAGAACATGGGCTTGAAGGATTAATATGGGCTAGGATTAATATTTCTATTTGTTTATTTATTTACTCATTTATACTTATTTATTTGTTTTGCTTTTTTGGTCACACCCAGCAATGTTCAGGGCTTACTCCTGTCTCTGCACTCAGGAATTACCCTGGCAGAGCTTGGGGGACCATATGGGATGCTGGGGATAGAACCTGGGTTAGCAGCTTGGAAGGCAAATGCCCTCCCCGCTGTGCTGTTGCTGCAGCCCCAGGTTTATATTTTTAAAAATCAAGCATTAAAACAGCACTTTTTAGGTAAACAAATATAAACATAAAGATACTGAAATAAAAAAAAAACCACACACAAAATCTTAATTATACTCACATTAGGAAAGAGAAAAAGAGAATTAAAGTAGACTGTATTCTTCAGGCACTACTTGGGTAATTCAAATAACCTTACAGTCACTTTTAAAATTATTTTTTCAGGGCGGGCGATAGCAGCAGCAGGTATGGTGTTTGCCTGGCACGCAGCCGTTCCATGCTGGCCCGAGGTTCAATCCCTGGCATCCCATATGGTTCACCGAGACAGCCAGGGGTAATTCCTGAGTGCAGAGCCAGCAGTAACCACTGAGCATACGCCGTTGGTGTGACCCAAAAAGCAAAACAAAAAAAATAAATAAACAGACAAACAAACAAACAAATAAATAAACAAATAAACAAACAAACAAATAAATAAAAAGTTATGCTTCAGTTGGAGAAGTGGTTTAATCAAAATGGTGTTAATATTTTTCTTTGTAACTTTTTTTCTGTGCATATTTTAACTAGCAATGATCATGTATGTATACAATTTCTTTTTTTCTCAGACAATGACTTTAATAACACCATTGTGAGATACAATAAAATTTTTACAAATTTTTTTTTACTGTTCTATTTTTGTTTTTTGTTTTGCTTTTTTTTTTTTTTAATTTTTATTATACCACCGTGGGACATACAATTACAAAGGTGTTCATAATTGGTTCTTGGTAATACAGTATTCCAGCAGCCCTCCCTCCACGAGTGCCCCATTTCCACCAACAATGTACTCTACCCTCACCCACCCACCCCTAGGCTGCCTCAATAGCAGGTAGCCCTGTTTCCTCTCATTCTCTCTCTCTGTCTCTGCATCTCTCTCCCTCTTCTTTTACACGTTGTGGCTAGCCCTGCAGATATTTAGAGTTTATCACTTAAGTCTCTTTGTGAATATTCAATGGTGAGTTTTAATCTGCCATTACCATTTCCCACACTTAGTAAAACACTGGTATCTATTTATATCCTATTAATGAATGCAGTCATTCTATATCAGTCCTTTTCCTTCTGACTAATCTCACTCAGCATGATAGTCTCCATGTCCATCCATTTGCAGGTAAATTTCATAATTTCATCTCTTCTGACAGCCGCATAGTATTCCATAGTGTAGATGAACCACAGTTTCTTTAGCCAGTCCTCTGTTCTTGGGCATTTAGGTAGTTTCCAGATTCTAGCTATAGTGAATAGCGCAGAGATGAATAAAGAAGTACAGATAGTGTTTCTGCTGTGTTTTTTGGTCTTTTGGGTATATTCCCAGGAGTGCTATTGCTGGATCAAATGGGAGCTCAATATCGAGTATTCAGAGGAATGCCCATATTGTTTTCAAAAAGGGCTGGACCAGTCGGCATTCCCACCAACAGTGGATGAGAGTCCCTTTTTCCCCACATCCACGCCAGCACCGGTTATTCTTGCTATTTTGGATGTGTGCCAGTCTCTGTGGTGTGAGATGGTAACTCGTTGTTTTGATTTGCATCTCCCTTATAATTAAAGATGAAGAGCACTTTTTCATATGCCTTTTGGCCATTCGAATTTCTTCTTTTTGGAAGCTTCTGTTCATTTCTTCTCCTCATTTTTTTTTAAAGTATTTTATTATACCACCGTGAGATATACAAATAAAAAAGATATACAATTAAAAAGTTCATGTTTGGGTTTTGGTCATACAGTGTTCCAGCACCCGTCCCCTCCACCAGTGCCCATCTCCCACCACCAACGTCCCCGGTTCCCTCCCCCTTCCCCAGCCCACCTCCATGGCAGGTTCTTTATTTCTTTCCCTTTCTCTCTCTTTCTCTTTTCCTTCCCTTCCAGACTATGGATTACAGAACATACATTAAAAGGTTGTCATGTGTATCCTTTTGCCTCTATTTAATGCTCAGTTCTAGGTTGGCATTAGTACCCTCGACAATTATTAGCACCCTGTTCCATTTTCTGTCTTACCTAACCTCTGACTCCCACACGTTTGTGATAATTTCCACCTTTGACAAGACCTCCTGATATATGTTTCACTTGACCTTGAATATTGGTATCATAATATGTACACATATATTTATGCCATGCAAATAAATGCAGTCATTTTGTATCTGTCTCTCTCCTTCTGGCTAATTTCGCTCAACATAATCTTCTCCATGTCCATCCATTTATAGGCAAATTTTATAACTTCATTTTTCCTAACAGCTGCATAGTATTCCATTGTGTAGATGTACCAAAGCTTCTTTATCCAGTCATCGATTTTCGGGCACTCTGGTTGCTTCCAGATTCTGGCTATTGTGAATAATGCTGCTATGAACATAAAAGTAGGGATGGTGTTTCCGCTGTGTATTTTTGGTTTCCCAGAGTAGATTCCTAGGAGTGGTATGGCTGGGTCAAATGGGAGTTCAATTTCTAGTCTTTGGAGGAAAGTCCATATTGTTTTCCAGAAAGGCTGTACCAGCCGGCATTCCCACCAACAATGGATGAGTGTCCCCTTTTCCCCCACATCCACGCCAGCACTTGTTGTTCTTGCTCTTTTGAATATGTGCCAGTCTCTGTGGTGTAAAGTGGTGTCTCATTGTTGTTTTGATTTGCATCTCTCTGATGACCAGTAATGATGAGCATTTTTTCATATGTTTTTTGGCCATTCGAATTTCTTCCTTGCTGAAGTTTCTGTTCATTTCTTCTCCCCATTTTTTGATGGGGTTGTTTGTTTTCTTCTTGTAAAGTTCTACCAGTGCCTGATATATCCTGGATATTAACCCCTTATCAGATGGGTATTGGGTGAATATTCTTTCCCATTCTGTGGACTGCTTTTGTATCTTAGTCACTGTTTCTTTTGAGGTGCAGAAGCTTTTTAGTTTCATGTAGTCCCATATGTTTATCCTTTCTTCTAGTTGCTTTGTTAGTGATGTTTCACCTTTGAAGATGCCTTTAACTTCAATGTCGTGGAGGGTTTTTCCTATATTTTTTTCAATGTACTTTATGGATTCAAGTCTGATATTGAGATCTTTAATCCATTTTGATCTGATTTTTGTGCATGGTGTTAGACACAGGTCCAAATTCATTTTTTTACATGTCGCTGCCCAGTTTTCCCCAACACCACTTGTTGAAGAGGCTTTCCTTACTCAATTTTAGACTCATTGCACCTTTATCAAAGATTAAATGATCATGTGTTTGAGGTTGGGTGTCAGGATACTCAATTCTATTCCATAGGTCCACAGGTCTGTTTTTTTATTCCAATACCATGCTGTTTTAATTACTACTGCCTTGTAGTACAGTTTGAAGTTGGGTAAGGTGATGCTTCCCATCTTCTTTTTCCCGAGGATTGCTTTAGCTATCCTTGGGGGGGTTTATCGTTCCATACAAATTTCAGGTGTGTTTGGTCAATTTCTTTGAAGAATGTCATCGGTATCCTCATAGGGACTGCATTGAATCTGTATAGAGCTCTAGGGAGTATTGCCATTTTGACAATGTTGATTCTCCCCATCCATGAACAGGGAATGTGTTTCCATTTCCCTTGTGTCCTCTTTTATCTCTTGGAGCAGTGTCTTGTAGTTTTCTTTGTACAGGTCCTTTACATACTTGGGTAAGTTGATTCCTAGGTATTTGATTTTCTGTGGCACAATTGTGAATGGAATTGTTTCCTTAATATCCCTTTGTTCTCTTTCGTTATTTGTATATAGGAAAGCCACTGACTTTTGGGTGTTGATTTTGTATCCTGCCAGGACTAAAGGGACTACAGTAATGCGACCAAACCCATAAGCACAACAAACACAAAAAGAAAGATGGCACAAAATCCAATGACAATAATCTCTCTCGATGTCAATGGTCTAAATGCACCAATTAAGAGACATAGAGTGAAAAATGGATTAAAAAATTGAACCCAACATTCTGCTGTCTACAAGAAACACATCTGAATAATCAGAACAAACAGAGACTCAGAGTCAAAGGTTGGAAGACCATTCTCCATGCAAACAACTCCTCCAAAAGGCTGGTGTGGCCATATTAGTATCAGATAATATAGACTTCAGGCTGAAAAAGGTTAGAAGGGACAACGAAGGCCATTTCTTATTAATTAAGGGGTATGTACACCAGGAAGAAATTACACTACTAAATATATATGCACCCAACGAGGGGTCAGCAAAATACATAAAACAACTGCTAAGAGACCTCAAAGAAGACATTAACATTAGTACAATAATAGTTGGAGACTTCAACACTGCTCTATCAATGATGGATAGATCAACAAGACTGAAACTCACCAAGGAAATATTGGCCCTGAAGGAAGAAATGGAAGAAAGAGAGCTAGTGGATATATACAGGGCTTTTCATGCCAAAAAAAGCTGAATACACA
>JAJIBD010000677.1:0-290354 GCA_021461705.1 Cryptotis parvus | reverse complement strand
GATGACATGATATTATACCTAGAGAACCCTAAACTCTCTACCAAAAAACTCCTAGAAACAATAGACGCATATAGTAGCGTGGCAGGGTACAAAATCAACACCAAAAAGTCAGTGGCTTTCCTATATACAAATAACGAAAGAAAAGAAAGGGATATTAAGGAAACTATTCCATTCACAATTGTGCCACAGAAAATCAAATACCTAGGAATCAACTTACCCAAGTATGTAAAGGACCTGTATAAAGAAAACTACAAGACACTGCTCCAAGAGATAAAAGAGGACACAAGGAAATGGAAACACATTCCCTGTTTTTTGGATGGGGAGAATCAACATTGTCAAAATGGTAATACTCCCTAGAGTTCTATACAGATTCAATGCAGTCCCTATGAGGATACCGATGACAATCTTCAAAGAAATTGACCAAACGCTCCTGAAATTTGTATGGAACAATAAACCCCCAAGGATAGCTAAAGCAATCCTCGGGAAAAAAGAAGATGGGAGGTATCACCTTTCCCAACTTCAAACTGTACTACAAGGCAGTAGTAATTAAAACAGCATGGTATTGGAATAAAAAACAGACCTGTGGACCTATGGAATAGAATTGAGTATCCTGACACCCAACCTCAAACACATGATCATTTAATCTTTGATAAAGGTGCAATGAGTCTAAAATGGAGTAAGGAAAGCTTCTTCTACAAGTGGTGTTGGGAAAACTGGGCAGCGACATGTAAAAAAATGAATTTGGACCTGTGTCTAGCACCATGCACAAAAATCAGATCAAAATGGATTAAAGATCTCAATATCAGACTTGAATCCATAAAGTACATTGAAGAATATATAGGATAAACCCTCCACGACATTGAAGTTAAAGGCATCTTCAAAGGTGAAACATCACTAACAAAGCAACTAGAAGAAAGGATAAACATATGGGACTACATGAAACTAAAAAAGCTTCTGCACCTCAAAAGAAACAGTGACTAAAATACAAAAGCAGTCCACAGAATGGGAAAGAATATTCACCCAATACCCATCTGATAAGGGGTTAATATCCAGGGATATATCAGGCACTGGTAGAACTTTACAAGAAGAAAACAAACAACTCCATCAAAAAATGGGGAGAAGAAATGAACAGAAACTTCAGCAAGGGAAGAAATTCAAATGGCAAAAAAACATATGAAAAAATGCTCATAATCACTGGTCATCAGAGAGATGCAAATCAAAACAACAATGATTTACCACTTTACACCACAGAGACTGGCACATATTCAAAAGAGCAAGAACAACAAGTGCGGGCGTGGATGTGGGGAAAAGGGGACACTCATCCATTGTTGGTGGGAATGCCGGCTGGTACAGCCTTTCTGGAAAACAATATGGACTTTCCTCCAAAGATTAGAAATTGAACTCCCATTTGACCCAGCCATACCACTCCTGGGAATCTACTCTGGGAAACCAAAAATACGCAGCGGAAACACCATCCATACTTTTATGTTCATAGCAGCATTATTCACAATAGCCAGAATCTGGAAGCAACCAGAGTGCCCGAAAATCGATGACTGGATAAAGAAGCTTTGGTACATCTACACAATGGAATACTATGCAGCTGTTAGGAAAAGTGAAGTTATAAAATTTGCCTATAAATGGATGGACATGGAGAAGATTATGTTGAGCGAAATTAGCCAGTAGGAGAGAGACAGATACAGAATGACTGCATTTATTTGCATGGCATAAATATATATGTACATATTATGATACCAATATCCAAGGTCAAGTGAAACATATATCAGGAGGTCTTGTCAAAGGTGGAAATTATCACAAACGTGTGGGAGTCCGAGGTTAGGTAAGACAGAAAATGGAACAGTGTGCTAATAATTGTTGAGGGTACTAATGCCAACCTAGAACTGAGCATTAAATAGAGTCAAAAGGATACACATGACAACCCTTTAATGTATGTTCTGTAATCCATAGTCTGGAAGGGAAGGAACAGAGAAAGAGAGAGAAAGGGAAAGAAATAAAGAACCTGCCATGGAGGTGGACTGGGGAAGGGGGAGGGAACCGGGGACATTGGTGGTGGGAGATGGGCACTGGCGGAGGGACGGGTGATGGAACACTGTATGACCAAAACCCAAACATGAACTTTTTAATTGTATATCTTTTTTATTTGTATATCTCACGGTGGTATAATAAAATACTTAAAAAAGAATGACTGCATGTATTTGCATGACATAAATATATCAGGTGGTCTTACCAAAAGTGGAAATTACCGCAAGTGTGAGGGAGTCAGAGGTTAGGTAAGACAGAGAAGGGAACATGTGTGAATAAATGTCGAAAGGGCTGATACCAACACAGAACTGAGCATTAAATACAGGCAAAAAAAATGCACATGATGGCTTCCAAGTGTATGTAGTGCAACCTACAGTGTGTAGGAGAAGAAATGGAGGGAGAGGGAGAAAGAAACGAGATAAAGAACCTGCCATTTAGGCAGGCTATGGGAGGGGGAGGGAATTGGGGACATTGGTGGTGGGAAATGGGCACTGGTGGAGGGTGGGTGCTGGAACACTATGTGACCAAAACCTGCAAACATGAACAACGTTGTAATTGTATATCTCACGGTGGTATAATAAAATGTTTAATAAAAAAAAAGAAAAAAAAGTTCTACCAGTGCCTGATATATTCTCATACATTGTTCTAACAGACTTTTTTGTCTCTGGCAGATGCCTTAAGATGAGCTAATGAGTCTCTTTTATGAGCCTCCTAAGATGCTTTTCAAATTGCTACACTGGTGCAGAATTTTCGACTGACTCTAGGAGCATTTTCTTTAAGAATGGGCTCTCCACCTGTTCATGTCCAAAGAGCCTCATTTGGCTGTTTTTCTCAGATAAGTATTTTGGGGTCAGTCTCTCCAGTCTCTCTGATGAGGACTATGAGTCCTTCTCTGCCAGGGGTCGGATGCTTATTTCTTCAGTCCTTCCTAATTGTGGGGGTGCTATATGAGGGATGGGGTTTCCTGGCAGAACTGTATCTTTGCCTCTTGTACCTGTGTTGGTGTGTCATTTCCCCCTAGTTGTGAAGGGACTTTCTGACTCAATCCATTTTAGGGAGAGTTGTTCCATGTATAGCTCTGTAATTGGGAGATTTAGTATATTCAGGGAGGGGTGAGCCCAGGAACTTCCCTGCACCACCATCTTTGATCTCGTATTCTGTTTCTCCCTTCTCTTTCTGCATTTCTGTATTACAGAGGATTATTTTGGTTGTTACAAGGGCACTTTGGCAAGAGGGAAAATGAGGACAGAAATTCAGCCTACACTGCTTGCCGAGGCATAAGCACTGACATGGGGGTTTTTGTCTCTCCAGAGGATGCATCTTTTGCTAATTTGCACAGGCATGTTGTTTTGGGCTAACAGCAGCTCTTTTCTTCCCTAGACTATTCCCAAGGGAAGCACTCATTTTAATTTTTCTCTTGACCCAGGCTGCTTAAGAATTTCAGTAGGAACCTGTCCTCCTTCTCTCACCTGCTGACCAATCCTGGGTAGGCGGAATTTGCATGGATATCAGACACGTAACAGTAAATGTATTTCAGTAATATTCTAGCACTTTTATCTGTTGTTTCTTTTCCCCCTACTGCTAATCCTTCATTTTTGTTGTGACTCTTTGTAGTAGGGGAGCTAACCTTTCAATCACTTTCTTATATGTTTAACTCTAATTTTCTCCTCTCAGTTGTCTATATAACCAAAGCCTCTAAGCTCTTGCTGATCTCTTGGCAATGGTGGTGTTTACTTAACAGCAGTGTTTATTCCATAATCTCTGACCAGAAATATTGAGGATTGTAAGCCTTTGCTTCAGCAAGCTGCCAGGCAATCAGAAAACTGTGAACTTAGAAGCTAAAGTTTTAAGGAACTTGGGACTGAGCTTTAGTTCTGAATTTTGTTATTATTTTTAATGTATTATACCCTGCTTGGCACATTTTAGGTATTCACTTGGCACATTTAGGTATTCAAATGCCTTACAAAATTACAAAAATAACCTCTCCTCTAACTATAGTCTGCCAGGGAGACACTTCTTGGTGCTAAATGTAGTAATCTTGGTTACTATGCCATGATCTCTGTGCTGGACTCTTGTGAGTTGTCTGGAGTAATATAAAGTCAAGTCCATCTAAAAAGAAAACATGAATTGGGGTTGAAGAGGTGATTCAGGGGCTAAGGTGCTTTCATGAGATGTAGTCAACCAGGTTTGGCTGCATATGGTCCCCTGAACACTGTCAGGGGTCAATATTAAGCACAGAGCCAAGAATAGCAATAGCACCTGAGCTGTGCTGAATGTAGTCTCCAAAAGTCCCCATGCAGTTCAGAGGAAAAGCTAGTGAGATGAAGGCCAGTTCAATAGCTATAAAACCAGATCGTGTAGGTCCTCAAGTTATGAAAGCAAGAAAGAATGTTCCATGGTTTGCCACTCCCACCACTGTGGGGACAGCAATTTTGATTTATCTCTGCTGTTGTGATTAACAGATGTTTTTCTCTCTTCCAAACTCACAGCTTCTACTTGGTGCATGGTGTTGGATTGTCTCTTGTTTTCAGGAATTTCTCCTTTCTAATGGTTTTCTCTGTAGGTCCACCATCAGATATTTACAGAGTGGCTCTGATGAGTTAACTGGCCATATCTGAAAGAGCCATTGGGCAGTGGGCAGAGTCAAGCTGCATCAGGGACACACAGTGTCCTGAATATGTTAACCCATAGGAAAGGGACTGTGAGAAACAGGTATTTGGGACTTGCCAAAAGTGGTCAGCTGGCATGGTTCTCATGGCTTGTGACGATTGAAACAATCTGTTTTATTTTGGAGCATCGCTGGATTCACAGGGCTTACCCTTGGCTCTGTGCACCAGGATTTCTCCTAATGAGGCTCAGGCACCCTATATGATACCAGGGATCAAACCTAGATCCTCGATGTGAAAGGCAAGTCCTTTACCTGCTGTACTACTCTTAGGCGTTGAGGCTGAGGTCTCTTGACTGTCAAACCAAAATATTTACCATTACAGTTACATTCCAGAAATGCTTTTATGGTTCAAGTACAGACCCGTATGATACTGAACTCATGCAATGAGTCAAAGGATGGTAGACAGGTCATCCTGTAGAGAGGGACCAAGGAAGCTCCCAGCCAGCAGGTTATCCACAGGTCCTAGCTTTCCCAGAAGATAGCTGTCTTTATTGGGCTGTTATTTCTCTTTATTTCCCTTGGCTCACATTGGCTGACAAAAGGTGATAGAAGTGCCGACAAAATGCCAAGGGAGAATGCTATGTGGGAATGTTTTTCTGAAGTTTGATTCTCAAGAAAATGATTCAGAAAACAGAATTAGGCCCTTAGGGATTGGCATAAATCCTTTGACATTATGAAAGAAAGGCATGATAAAACCCAATGTTGCCTTGGGAGGATTGAGAAAGATTGTATAGGATTATAAGAAATGGAGGTTGAAGCTTGTTAAATTTCAGGTGACTCAATAACACTCTCTATCTCTAAGAATCATGCTGAAGCGATTCAGTTGGTGCTTTTGGGGGGGAGAATGAATTGTCATCCCCCTACCCCTGCTCTTCATATTATTTGCCTCCAAATGAACCCAGGACACCAACCAGGAGAATAGTCCTGGGCTTCTGCCATCCTTGCCCAATTGGCATTCACAGGCATTTTTTGACAGCTCCTTTTTGTCAACTCCGTTCTGTGTGAGTAGATGGGGTTGATTCTGCTCTCTTGGTCCAGTATCTTCATGAACCCAAATACTCTTTTCCCTTTGGGAACTTGGCAGTTAGCTGCAGCATCCTGCTTTGGATTGGATGCAGAGATGAGTGGCAACTCAGGTCATTGTCACTGAGCCCCTGATCACACCCTTAGAGCAGCAGACTTAGTCACTGGTGCCATCAATCTAGCACATTTCATAAACAGTAAATTCATTTTAAAAACCTGCCGCTGAGCAGCCATCTGTCTCCATTTTTGTCAATCTGCTATTTTAACATTGCTACTGTACTAGGAGGTCGTCTTTCACTAAAGACGCCTTGATCTGAAGGGGAACGTGTAAAACATGGAGATTAGAGCTGTGAGCTAACTGACAGTGTTCCAACCCACTAGCCTTTCTTTCATCACTGGAGCCTGGAATTTAATTCTTTGTTTTGACCTAAGGTGGTGATATTGATGGTCTCTATATTTTTCCACGCTTGATTTATATAGTCTATATTTACAGAGTATTCTAACACCCTGATTTATTGCATATTAGGTAGGGAGAAGGCAGACAAATTTTATTACCATTTCATTATTTGTAGATAAAGTAAGACAAGAATAGTGTATAAAGTCAGATAGCCCAAGCAGAGAAATAGGAATGAGAATCAAAACTGGAATTTAAAAACAGACGTTCTTCTCTTCAATTGAGCCCTCCTTCTCCTCTCTTCCTCCCTTTATCCTTCTACTCTCCCTCTATTTCTGCTTTGCTTCACTAATTTTTCACAAAACTGCTACACATGAATATTTTGCTCTGTAGAGACAAGTTGAAACAAAGCAAAGAAAATGAGAATCACGTTGGAGAGATATGCAAGGGTTAAAGTGCTTACCTTTTGCACAGCTGATCAAGGTCTAGTGCCCTTCCCCACATATGGCCCTGAGTAACACCAGGAGTGAGCCTTGAGCACAGAACCAGAAGTAATCCCTGAGCACTGCTGGACGTGGCCAAAAATAAAAGAAAAGAAAATTGGAACCAATTTTGAGATGAGTTATAAGGATAAGCTGATGCTAGATTCCAAGTTTTCATTTTTACTCTAACATCCTGCAGTATATTTGCTTGCAGCTCTTAGAACTTCTCTCTTCAAATCATTTTTACAAGAGGGGAAACATACTAAGCAAAACCAATAAAATTTCAACAACATAAAATCTCTGAAACCAACCCAAGGATTCAGACAGCACCAGAAGGGAGTGTAGGCTGTGGAGACACCCTCTTGTGCAGGAAGCTTGTTAACTTACATTCAATCTCCACATGCTTGCTCTTAGATGGAACTCTTTGTAAGAGCTCAGAGTGTATTTCCATCTGCTTACATCAATGGACACACTTCAAAACCACTTTGCGTGATAGGAGTACAATTTTAGTGGAAAGCAGGTTTAGAAGCCCTTGAAGTTCCATTATTTTCATGAGGGTAGCAATCCTGTCTCTTAACATGAATATTTACAAAACACATTGGATCTCAGCTATACATTTAAAGTTCAGAGAACAGAGTCACTGGGTTGTGTACAATGTTTTGAGACATTCCTCTTTGTCTCTGTGTTAATCTTTTGTTGCTTTCTTACTGCATGGTTCCAGTTCTTCAGAATGAGCTCAGCACTCCTTCATATAAAGGTACAAGTTGACTTTCCTTTGGACAATCAGTGGATAATAAGAATAACACTTTGACTCATTCTTCCTTAGAGAGATAGTTAATTTTAAGTGTCAGTTCTGGCATGTGGACTGGAACCAGTTCTCAGGTGTAGAACGGTTGAAAACTACTGTTCTGTCACCAAAGTAATGACTAAGTTCATGGACCCGTTTGCAGGACAATGTTGATATGTAGGTGTTAAAAGATTTGAAGAATGATGGTCTATATCTTGCTCTTAAGGAGTCTTTTTTCAGATGTGGTTAATATTTACATTATTAGACTTCTTTAAAAATATAAACCAGATTACCCTTATTAATTTGGGTGGACCCCACCCAATCTCATAAAAGCTGTAAGCACAAATATATTTCCCAAAGAATAGAAATTTGCAATTTGTAAGACTAACATAGAATTTTTACCTATGTTTTCAGTATGCTGTTTTAGCATGTTGTTTTCACAGTCAATACTGCAGCATCAACTGCAATTTCCAGTCTGTCAACCTGCCTTGTAAATCTGGAATTTGCCTCATAATTACATCATCCATACCTTAAAATAAGTCTCTCTCCCTAGTCCTCTCTTTACTTCTCAAAATAAATAATATTCATGATATTACATAAAGCCCTATCTATTGTTTCTGTTTCTTTAGAGAACTTTGACTAATAGTGCTTGGGTAATACACTATCTCATTCCTTTCTCTCCAAAGCATTAGCAGGTAATTAATTAAAGCACCGTGGAACTTATTCAACCCTACTTTGTACAAGCTGTGTGATTTTGGTCAAGTTACAAATGTGTCAGTGCCTTTTACCCAATCTTTAAATAGGAGAATGAAGCCCCCTAGGGGGTACATGTGGTATTGTTTGGGATTCCCATTGTAATTTAAAGGAAAACTTTTTTGCATGCAAGGCAAATGCCCTACTTGCTGGACTATTATTCCAGCCCCTCATTTGTGGAATATTGTGCAAGGCAATATCTTTTATTAGTTCTAATAACCATGAATTAGTACAGTGCCAAGGATTTAGTAAGCATCTGATAATAGTTTATTTAAACTAAATGGTTGTCTTATGAAATCAAGTGATACCATCTCACCAAAACTCTTCAGTGCCACCCTCGAGAACATCATGAGACAATTAGAATGGGAAGGAATGGGAGTGAAGATAGATGGTCGGCAACTACACCACCTCCGCTTCGCTGATGACATCGTTCTAATAACACCAAACATTAGCCAAGCGGCACAAATGCTGGCTGACTTTGACCGAGAATGTGGAAAGGTAGGTCTACAGCTGAATCTGAAGAAAACTATGTTCATGAGAAATGAACTAGTTCCAGAGGCCCCATTCTCTCTCAATGGAACAAACATCTCTGAATGCAGCAGTTATGTGTACCTAGGTCGAGAAGTCAACATGATGAATGACCTAAAACCTGAGCTGCGCAGGAGGAAGAGAGCGGCATGGAATGCCTTCAAAGGCATCGAAGAAATAGCTAAAAGGACAAAGAACCTCCGGCTCCGGGCACATCTCTTTGACTCCACCGTTCTCCCTGCATTAACATAAGCCTCAGAGACCTGGGCCCTACGAAAGCAGGATGAGAATGCTATTCGGGTCTCCCAAAGAGGAATCGAAAGAGCTATGCTTGGAATATCACGTCTCACTCAAGTGAGAGAAGGAATCGGAGTTCTGACCTCCGTCGCTATTCCAGAATCAGGGACGCTGTCTCGTTTGCCAAGGCATCGAAAATCAGATGGGCTGGACATGTAATGCGATTTGGAGACAACCGCTGGACTAGAGCCGTTACCGACTGGATCCCACGGGATGTCAAAAGATCACGTGGCCGCCCACCTACAAGATGGTCAGACTTCCTTGTTAAGACCCTGAAGGAACGGTTTGAGGCTCTTCATATTCCTGAATCAACCAGATGCCATTGGGCTACATTGGCACGTGATAGGGTCCAATGGAAATGTTACTGGCGCCCGCTCGAGCAAATCGATGAGTAACGGGATTCAAGTGATCAAGTGATGAAATCAAGACAGATACAAATTGCATGACCAAAGATTGCATTGATTGATAAATTGAGGTTTTTTTTTTTAGTGGCATTGGTTTATATGTATCTTTCTTATTTTTCACATAGGTATTTGCCCTACCTTGTAATTTGCATTTGACTTCTTTGAATCTATGTATATTTTGTTTAATTTTTTTTTTCTTTTTTTGGGTCACACCCAGCGGCACTCAGGGAGCAGCACTGAGGAGTAATTCCTGGCTCTTCGCTCAGGAATTATTCCTGGCGGTGCTCTGGGGACTATATGGGATGCCGGGATCGAACCCCTGTTGGCTGCATGCAGGGCAAACGCCCTACCTGCTGTGCTATTGCTCCGGCCCCTGTTTGTTAATTTGAACCCATTATTTCTCTCCATACAGATACTTTCTAGAAGTTATCTATGCAAATCAATGGTAAAAATGTTGAACCAAGGAAATCTCTTTAATATATTTGCAGGTTATTTAACTTTATTGTGCATAGTTAGTTAATATGGAAGTTTTACAATGAAATTAGAGAAACACTTTTAATTATAAATATTGCAGAAAAAAGACAAAATTGAACAAATGATTCTTCTGACTATTTAAGAGATTGGTGTGGAAATTTCATATCTCTTTAAAACTTATCTCACCCACACGGCAGAGCCTGGCAAGCTACCCGTGTTGTATTTGATATGACAAATACCAGTAACAAGTATAGACCTCATTCCCATGACTTGATGGAATGGTTTGAGGCTCTTTATGTTCCTAGAATGGGCAGATGCCCTTGGGCTATTTCACATGTGCCAGGACATATTGAGATGTTACTGGTGCCCGCTTGAGTAATCGATCTACGGAAAGTCAAGTGATCAAGTGAGATATACAATCTTGAGCCCTTGAAGTTCAGAGCACAAAGGAAGGATTTCCTCAAATTTCTTGCAACAAGAACCTTCTTGGAAGGTATCAATTTTGGCTACCAAATAAGTGGACTTATACAGTTCAAAAGGGAAGGTGCTGGTGTGTTCATCACAAATCTGGAGAACCTGGGAGAAAGCTTTGTTGCCAGATTTAACAGCTGTTGTCACTGATAACCTTGCTCACATGTCAGGGCGAGATTGTCAGGAACACTGACCAGTGAGCTGCTGGAATTTGCCACTGCCACTCAAGTCGTTCCAATCTCATGTCACTTCTCTCCTGGGACTTTAACTCACCAAATCCGGAAGCTTTGCAGTCTCTAATTTTTGCTGGTCACTGATCCCGAGTTGAACACAAGGCTTGGCAGAAGCATCCTCTTTAATCTGCTGGCCAATGTTCTGATCCTTGGTGCTACGGAGGATTTGCCATCCTATGAAACAAAGACGTTCAGAGTGTGTAGTTCAGGGAGAGAAAGTGGCACATGTGTGGCAGTATCTCCCAGGAGCACCTTCCAGAGGTCATACACAGTCTCTTCTGACGGACATGAGAATGGAAGAGAAGGCTACCTCAAAGAAGCTGAGAGCAAGAAGAATGGCAGTGTGAACACCTGCAGCTCCCATGTCTATTACTATTCAGTTCGTCATGCATGTGCGCATGCCTGCATGCGTGTACCCCCCCCACACACACCCCTCTGTATCTATTCAGCAGTTATTTTCCTGCTAAGATGAAGGTGCTGTCCACTACTGAAGACAACAGTTTCCCTTTGCTCAGGTCATGAAGAGTTAGGAGCAGTCATCCTGTGCTCTTAAGTAATTCTTCATACTTCCTGAAGCAACACTGATGAAAAAGTTTCTGAGCGTTAAAAATAAGAATTTGTTTCTGGGTTGCTACGAAGATCAAACGAGGATGTAGCTGCTTGGAAGTAAGCATTCTTTGTTTATTCAATTAATATTGCAGGCTACTATTTTGTTGTCATAGGTTCTTAAAGAATTTCATGTATGGACTATTGTGTAAGGAGTACAGAATAATGTAGAGTATATTCATGGTGCTTCCAAAACAGTTATTAGCCTTTTAAAGATGTGCAGTGAGTGCAATGGTGAAGAACATGAGCATTTATAGATAAACCCGTCTTCAAATCCTGCTCTCGCATCTGCTAGACTTATAATTTCAAGTAACTGATATTATCTCTTTGTACCTCAAAAACTTTTAAGATTCTCAGCTAGATCCTAGCCAAATAGAGCAGTTTCTGGGTTTGTAGAGAGAGAGGATGTGCACTTTAGTGAATCTCCATGCCTGGACATCACTGGGAAGCAAGACTTCTGAATGTGACTCCATGCCACTGGAAATACTCCTTTTGTTTTGCCAATAAATTGGTCCCAAATTGTGTTTGATTGATAGCTAATAGCTGACTAAAGAGCGTCAATGTGGTGAGTAGAACAGTGAAAGGCATGGAGTGATAGAACAGTTCTCTGTTTTCCAACAGCCAAATGCGGCTCTTCAATTTGAATAATTGTGAGAAGAAACTTCAGATAAGAGCAAGGGCTTGGAAAAAAGCTAGGCACTGCCAGCATGTGACTTGGCGGTGGTAGTGAAACCCATTCATCTTTTAAAAACATTTTTTAAAATTTTACCTTAGAGAAGTGGTTTTAGCCTGGGGACATTTGATAATGTTTGGGAAATTTCTGATGGTTATGTCTCTGGTGGGGATTGTTGTCATCCACTGGGCAGTCAGAGCTGCTCAGCAACCTACAATGAATAGGCATCATCATGACACAATATTTTGTCAAAATAACAGGAGTGCCGAGGTTAAGTCATCCTGCCCCAGAAATCTTCCAGTTCAGTTTACTAGTGGCAGTAAAGGCGTAAGAGTTGCATGACTTCTTGTAGAATAAGAGATTAAAGTATGTTTCAGGAATCTCTTCTGTGACAAAAATGATTCTGTTGAATGTTTAGTGTAGGTACTGACTCATCAAAACCAGATATTAGATTAAAATGTTAGAAATTACTTTTCTAATTCACCTCTTAGTGTTTTCATAGTGGCGAGGCCAGCCAAGATGGATTCCATGACAGGAAAATACCTTCCTGACATAGTACCCTATCTCTGTCATCATATTGGTGCTCTGTGTGGATTTGTATTGTTCTGGGTCTCATCTCCCTTGCTAGAAGGCAAGCCAGAGATATCAAGGACTGTGGAGTCTCTCTTTTCTGGGCTGCCTCCTTCTCTGCACAAAGGACAAGATAAAGCAATGTTTAATAAAGGAAAGTCATCACCTAGCCTAATGTAGTTCAACAGGCTGACAACTTGAAAATAAAAAATTAGGGCAGGAAGAAGAAAACGATCTGCTGTGATGAATGTTCTAAAATTAGTTTGCAGAACAGGTATATTTCCTCAGAATATTAATAACATGCTCTCATTGGAATATATCATTGATATTTCACTGGAAAATTAGAAAGGGCAAAGGAAGAGTTTCAGGCTTGAAGAGTATTATGAATAACTTAAGTGATTGGATAACCAGATTGAAAAAAAATTTGCTATGTTGAGGACCAGATTAGTTATAAGGCAACACGTTTGAGGTCATTTTTATGGTGGCAGATGGAGATTCTTTACAGGATTCTTGGGTCTCAGAAAACTGTTCGTCAAAATATGTTCCAAATTTTTCAATTAGGATGGCAGCAGCAAAAAAAAAGTATTTTCTATCAATTTCAAGAGGTTGTGACCTATTCAGGATCACTTAAATGACAAGTCCAAGGACCAAACCAAATTCTTTAATTACCAGACTCTTGCTCTGTGCTGCTACACCAGTCTCTCGCTCTGTGCTGTTTCACCTGTTATTTGTCATAGAATCTGACATTCCACCACCAACAAGTAGGAAGACAAATAGCTGATAGGAAAGTATCCTTATGCATCCCAGCTCTGCAGCTGTTTTATATAGGTTTTGACTTTTCTCTGGTATTCTATGGAAGTAGAGAAAACTATTGGTATGAACAGTTTATTTGTACCATGAAAGTTTCAAGATCTCCTAAAGCTCTTTATTATAATGTCATTATTATAATACATTTATAACTTAGACTAATGTTTGACAGTCTGTGATACAGGGAACAATTTTTCTGCAATAGGTGTTTAAAACCTTTGTATGATTAATATGTTTTCATCACTGAAGGGTGGAGACATCAGTTAATCAAGGATGAACACATGTAAGAATTTCAAATTTTTTACTACATTACAGGGTATCATGACTTGACAAGAAATTATAAGCAGCATTTTATAAATATTTATGACCATAGAATTTCTTTAGTGAAATATCTGATGATAAATCATCCTTTGACTTAATGTGGGGCACTAACTTCTATGGAAAACAGTTTGGGGATTACGGTAGATTGAATGTATGATTAGACCCCTTGTTTCTGATTTTGCTTTGTGACTTGTTCGACTAGTCAATTGTGTGATGCAAGCAGAGGCTTGGAAAATTCTTGTGTGTTGACTCTTGTTTTCTTGCTAGTTCTCATAATTATGATCTTGAGCATATTCTTTTCTTCATGATAAGTATAAGTGTGTGTGAGGAATAGTCTGCTGAAAGCATGTGAGACTTGTGGAAGACAATGAGTTTGTTACAATGAAGGTCATCTGAGACACACATTGTCTTAAATCAAGCTACCACCATAAACACTTCAGTTAGATCACATAGAAAATATGAAAGTGAGACAAGATAAAAGGAAATCTACAACTTAAATAACAAACTGCAGACCCATGAATGAAATTATTGTTGTTTTAAGCTATTCAGCTTTAAGTGATACCTATGTATGTATTTATGCTATGTGGCAATATAAAATTGGAATGAAAACTGATAGAGAAATGAAATGTCTATAGTTTGGTACCCCATATTCATTTAATTCTCACCTGCAAAGCAGATTTTCTCCTTTACACTATTCCTAGATATTTCATCTGGTCATTGTACTGGCTCAATGATCAGGATCTTGAAATGAAAACAGTTCTAAGACCATAGTGATAGTACAGCGGCAGGATGCTTTCCTTGCATGTGTCAACTGAGGTTTGATCTCCAGCATTCCATATGGTTACCTGGGCCCTGCCAGGAGCAACCCTGGAATGGAAGAGCCAGGAGTAATCCCAGAACACAGCTGGGGATGCTCCCCCAAAATAAACTCCAAATGAAACAAAACAAAATGAAAACCAGATCTGAATCTCCTTGAATTTCTTTGTGATAAAGACTATGAGGGAAATGAGATAAGCAATATGTTATTTACATCTAAACCTATTACACCTAGGGTTAAAAATGAGGTAATATTAGTAAATAATTTCATTTATAAAGAGGAAGGATTGCAAACATAAGACGCACTGGTTTGTAGCAATTAGGAGATCTACGTATAGCAACGGTGCCAGGATCATCTGGCAAATGTTGCCAAGATCTCCTATTTCAGAAGATGACTCAGTTCTGATTTCTAAAAAATAATTATTGAATCCATTGTTTTCAATCTATTATTTACCATCTGGGATTTTTCTTTGTTTTCCCTCACTTTCCTTGTCAACCACTGTGTGTTTGAACAATAATGTCATCCTGCTTTCTTATTGTGGGAATAGAACTGGCGGTTATCTTGCATTATTCTAGTCTTAAATTCTTTTCTTCAGGTCTTTATTTTCATTTTCTTAGCTCCATTTCTGTTTGTATCAATTAATTAAACTTTCCTATACAGTATCCTCAAGGTTTTGTATTTGGTTTCTAATTTGATTTACAGATACAGCTACATAGACCTCTATCTAGATTTAGTTACTGCTATTTGAGCAAATAAGTTTGCAGTGAAGCAATACTCTTAATATTAAGCATTTCCTCCAAGTTCCCCTGGCCTCTAGTTGTCAAAAATAAAGTTTTAAAGGCAAATACTTTAGTAGGTATTTAATCTAGGAATTACTTTGCTCCTAAAATATTGAGGGTACCAGCGATGAGAATTATTTTCCACTCAAGTAATTTCAGTCCTTTTACATTCCCTTTAAATTTTTCTACACCAGTCAGCTATTTCTCTAATGTTTCTCTTTCGAGACTCATATCAATATCCAATTAGTAACATTTTCCCGGGAATATTATTGCTTAACTATTAGCATTCATTAGGACATTTTGTAATGTCTAACTTGACACATGTAGCAATTTCACCAGAATTTTTTCCCTGCTTCTACATAAACAAGTAGACATTTTAAATCATTGGTTTCTTCATTGTTTTTTAAAACGTTTTTCCCTGCCTGGTCCCAAAGCCAAAGTCACATTTTTCAGTTTTTGTTTGCTGCTTTTTTAAATAATAATGTTGATCCTGCTACATTTTCTGTACCAGTTTGTGCTTGCTTCAAGAACACATATACATTTCTGTACCACTTATTTACTTCCATAAATAATGCAATATAAGAGTGTGATGGACATGGATTGTATGCAATTTTTTATAGCATAAGTAATGCTATAAGGATAAAAAACCCTAAAATTCAGTGCTTAAAACAACCATTAATTCAGCATATAAGTGTGTCTATCAACAGTTGAGGCTGACTGGTACCTTTTGTTTCTAACATGTTCTCTGTAAAGATCAATTAATTGTTAGTATATAAGATGCGTTGGTTCATGTCAATGATGTCAACTAAATAGTCATTCTCTTGTTGACTAGCCCAGTATGCTTCCAAGACTGTAAAAGAGTAAATCAGTCCAGTTATGCAAGAGCACAGCAGAATCTCTAATCATCTCTTTGACCAAAACAAGGGAAATGACTTAAGTCCAAAGTTGGAATGGGAGCCTATAAAGTTAAGGGAAAGATACGTTGATGCAAATTTGCTGTTGAATGGGATTGTTAATAACCAACCTTCCATTAGAATTGTTTTTGTATAAATATAAGAATTTTTGAGCTAGAACCTTCCTCTATATTTCAAAGTGGTGCAAGTGCTTCTAAAACTCAAGAGCAATAGCTCCTGTAGTGGGCAATACTGCTTCCTCACTTTGTGGGAGGTGGAGAACACTGAACAATTCAAGGGAGGCAGCAATAGCTTTTGGTGGCAATTAGGTGGGTGTTTTCTTTTTGGTTAAAGAAGGTGAGTGTTATTTTTCCCAAATAAGTGTGGGACTCTGTCTCCTGTCTTTGTAACAGGGCTTCCTGATATCAGTTACCTGCCTTAGATACTTTGCTTCTTTTTGTTCTTGCATTAATTTGTTTTGTATATTTTTCTACTCTACTATATTTCTTGCCAGTATTATTATTTTTCTCTTTTTTACCCTAAATTAATCTTCCTACACACAATAGCCAATATCTGATAGAAATAAGAGGGCAGGAGAGCATGAGAACATCAGGGGATAAAAGCCATTGCTGAAATAGTTGTCTGTCAACAAAGTTGTAGTATCTCATATATATATGAGACTACATGCTATGTACATTTTCACTGTTATATGCACATGGTTGTGTGTACTAAAATTCATATGAGAATACACATGTGTACACATCGGTTAGTGTTCAGGTCTATGTAGAATTGTGAATATGTATTATCTTCCACCAGTATTCGGAGGAATTTAGTATTTGAATTCCGGGCCCATATGTCACATTCCAAATTTATTAAGAAATACTTGACCAGATAAATCAAATGAGACAGTGAGCTGAAAACTCAGAGGACAAAGCACTATGGAAAAAGAAGTATCTATCAAATCAGAATCAAAAAGTGTTATGAATAAAGCAGTAGTTGAGGGCTTCTGTGCCTCTTCCTACGCTTCCAGGTTTGAGAAATTCCAAACAGCAATAATGAATATTTCCTGACCCCTTCTAACTCTATGTTCACTTGTAGGCTGGTGAAATACAAGGTGAACTATCTGTATCACCTCTTCATAAAGTAGCACAGTACAGAGAAACACAAGATTTATTTTATTTCTGATTTTCCCAGTGCAAATTGGATTTTCCCATCTTTATTTGGAGATAGGATCATGGGCAGAGGAGATGGGGTGAGGGAAGGGAGGGATGTATTTAGTACTTTCTCTGTCCCAAGAGTTTAATGTGTTTCTATTTCTCTGAAATATTTTAGGGTTGAGAAAACACACCAGGTTTGTCTTTGCCAAGACTCTCTTCCAAGAGTCCTGGTTTGAGTTAAAAAACTTATTTTATTCATTGATATCATGATGAATAAAACCTAAAACCTATCAGAGAGGCCACGGGAATGTGGTGCTCTTTGGAAATCCTAGTACTAATTACATGTGCTCCCAGCAGTCTCTTGGGACTATGGGAGGTTTCCTATTGTGTTGCATTAAAGCCCCGCAGGAAAGAATTAGGAAGCTAATGTGTTAGTGGTCACCAATAACCTTGACATACTTTTCCACTGGCAGGAGGCTCTGACTGAGGCCAGGAGATTGTAAACATTTGCTGAAAAGTTCTATTATTTTATACAACCTACCTAGTGAGTTACAGTTAACGGAGAAAATTACTGAGTTTTTGTGATAGGTCTTAATATTATTTCTACTTTGGACATTAAATCAGATGTGTAATATCACTCACTTGGAATAATTCCAGAAGAGTATTATTGAATATCTCTCTATACTCTTCGCTATTGCCTCTATGACCAGGCAATATAATCCTCCCCCAGGATCCAAAATCCTTTCATTTTTACCTAATACCTCTTAGTAAAACAACAATAATAACAATAATAATAATAACCTTAAATGTTGATGAACACAGAAAGTTTTGTTGTCTATTTAATATTCTACATTTGATGTCTTATCAGACTCTGTTGGGTCATACAAAGACCTAGTTGGTCATTACAAAGCATTTTTTTGTGGGAGACTTTTGAATCAAAATTATCTTTTTTATGTCTCAAGAAACAGAAAAACCCTATCCTGTTGTTGCTCATCTTAGGAAGCAACAATTATGCTCACTAAGAATTCATGGCACTTTCTATTTGAAAGTTGATTTATTGTGATTGTAAGTCATAAAAATGATGTATGATGTGTTGATTTAATGTAACAATAAATGTCTGTTTAATAAATGACCGAGAATGGGTTTCACACATTATCACTACCTGAAGAGTGTTTTGCTTTCCAGCCCATACTTCACATTCTAAAATAAAAAACAACAAAAATGCCTAGAAAAACAAATGTTTATTTAAACAAAACATATTCAAAGACAAAAACAAGATGTATTGATAAAAGCACAAATAGACCGTTTCCTTGGTTTTCCTTCTGTAAAGAAGAATGATATTCAAAAAGAGACTTCTACCAGATGTGGTGGATTACATAGCTGTACTTACTCAGATATAAAAAGGAGATGAAGTAGAATATTCTGGTGCCTGACTCAGTCCTATTCTTATCTATACATAGCTCTTCTTAAGTAAACTTCACAACGTTGTGGGTTGATATTAAGATAGACTTCTTTACTAAACACGAAAAAGGTTTTCACTCTCTATAATAGCAACTGATCTTTATAACAGAAATTTCCTTGTGAAGGGGAAAGATATTAGAATCTTTAACACACAAACATATTTGCTAGACAAAAATGCATTTCATTACGTAGAGAGTACTTTGTATTGTATGTTAACCATTTTTTTCTTTGTAGAGAAAAGTGTGATTTTCTATTGTAAATTGTCTGCAATTTCTTTTTATGAGTCTGTTTTCTCCATGAAGTAAGAACATTCTATTACATATTCCTGAAGCAATAAATTTCCATTATGTAAGAGGTGACATGTGCAGTACAAATGTGTTAGCTTTATTGTTTGGGTATCTGAATAATTCTAAGAGCAGGCAAACAGGCTTCAAATTTTGAACCAGAACAGCTAATTTTATTAACACAACTGGTCTGTAATTACTAGATTTACTGGAGTCCTATACTTTGAAATTCTCAGCAACTATAATAGACATGTATGTTCTCAAAATAATACTATTGCAGGCACCAGTTACAAGTATAAATTTTCATGACAACGTCTTGGCTGGGTTTAAAGAAACCTAATTAATACTTTATTTAATTTGTGTATATTGTATACTTAGTTGACCATCATTCAAAATGGCAGTTGCCCAGAGTCATATGGTTCCTTCACAGCTGAATGTATTTGACCCTAATTACTGTTTATTGGAAATATTCCAAATAAGTAAGAAGGGTCCTGCAGCAAATCATTACAGCTTTACATTTTCTCCATGTGTGAGGGGTCAGGGGCAGTGATTTCCAGGGGCCTGTGAGTTTTTTCAAAGCCCTTGCAGATTTGAGAATTATAACTATTTTACTATATCAGTGTTAACACTTGGCTATTACTGAGTGTCTATGGGGATGACAACTGTTTTGTGCTTGTGTCTGTATTTAAAAGCATGGTATTGACTGTGTTTCCTGAAGAAAGAGCATCAGCTGAGAGCCAGAAAAGAGTTTACCTTTGTTCCTTGGGATGAAGGTGTCAAAGGTAGTTTTTTGGAACAAATTCATGCCTTTAATATGCCTAGCTCCGTGTTAGATGCTTTATGCTGTGTATCCACTGCAACCTTTTGAAATAGACATTACCATGATCATATGGTAAATCTTGACACAGACACATGGGGCAGAGCTGCGACCAGCTCTCCTGGTTCTTGGTTGATCATGAGGCGTCTGGGAGGGAAAGCGGGTTCAAGCCCTGGCCCATCATCCCAATAGAGCCTCGCAAGAAGCCAGAGGAACTCCCATGCCAAGAGGGCAGTCATTTTCAACATCTAGACTCCACATCTCATCAGAGCTCCACCCAAGAGAAAAGTCGATCTCTCTCCATACATCAGTGAATGCACAGTAAACTGAGAGCCTTCTACCGAGAGTATACCACCCATATGGCAGAGCCTGGCAAGCTACCTGTGTTGTATTTGATATGCCAAAACCCAGTAACAGTCATAGACCTCATTTCCATGACCTGAACGAACGGTTTGAGGCTCTTTGTGTTCCTGGTGCAAGCAGATGCCCTTAGGCTACACCAGCATGCAACAGTAATATGAAGATGCTACTGGTGCCCGCTCGAGAAAAATCAATGAATGATGGGAGGACAAGTGAAGTGACAAGTGACAAAGTAAGTCTGGAACTAGTGCTTCTCTGTGATTGACAGTGCCTTCCTCAGGCCAGTGGATGTTGAGTCTGATACTCAACTCCAACATGGTATGAAAACTTTCAAAATGTTGGAAGCCCAGAATTTTTTTTAAAAAAAATCCACTCAGAAAGGAAATTTGAGGGTAGTGGAACTAAAGATAGCAGAGTGCCAAATACATAGTGATCTAATATACGAACACATTTTCCATAACTAATTTAATTATAAAATGTTCATTTGGCGTGCAGTACATAAAACTGCACAAATAATGGACTGAATATACATGTGAACCTAAAGCAATGGAACACAAAATGATCCAAACTATAAGACCTTACTAACCTTGTTCTGTTTTTTAGCTGATAAACTTTAAGTATTGTGGGAAATAGAGGGCTTGTATTTTGGGGAATAAAACAAAGGGCAGTGACTTCTTAGAAAAGGGATGATTAAAAAGCTCACCCTTGGAGCCAAACATTTCCACCTCTTACTAAGAAAGGAATGACTTGTATAGCCATTTCTCTGTATGGACTTTGTTTAAACAGTCCTGTTATATTTCTACATAGTTTTACCAATTTATCCTACTTAGAATTGCTCTCAATGAAAATGAGGTGCTTTCCTGGAAGAAAGCAATCTCCGCTATCCTTCCTTCCTTCCTTCCTTCCTTCCTTCCTTCCTTCCTTCCTTCCTTCCTTCCTTCCTTCCTTCCTTCCTTCCTTCCTTCCTTCCTTCCTTCCTTCCTTCCTTCCTTCCTTCCTTCCTTCCTTCCTTCCTTCCTTCCTTCCTTCCTTCCTTCCTTCCTTCCTTCCTTCCTTCCTTCCTTCCTTCCTTCCTTCCTTCCTTCCTTCCTTCCTTCCTTCCTTCCTTCCTTCCTTCCTTTTTTGCTTTTTTGGGTCACACCCAGCAATGCTCAGGGGTTAATCCTGGCTCTCGCAGTGCTTGAGGGACCATACGGGATTCCGGGATAGAACCCGGTTCGGCCACGAGCAAGGCAAACGCCCTCCCCACTGTGCTATCACTCTGGCCCCCTCGGCTATGCTTTCAAATGTTATTTTTTATGTAGTACTTGATAGTACTTGATAGAGCTCCACCCAAGAAAAAATTCGATTCTCCCTGTTGTGTGTGGCCTCATGGTTCATCAGTAAATGCACAAGATGAGAGCCTACTACTCAGAGTATACCACCCACATGGCAGAGCCTAGCAAGTTACCTATGTCGTATTTGATATGCCCCAAACCAGCAACATTATAGACCTCATTCCGATGACCTGAAGGAATGGTTTGAGAGAGCAGATGCCCTTGGGCTACACTAGTATGCAACAGGACATATGGAGATGTTACTGGTGCCAGCTCAAGCAAATCGATGAACAACAGGAAGACAAGTGATACAAGTACTTGATAGTTAAGACAAAACTTAAAATAGACCACTGATTATTTTCCTTGCTGCAATTGGTAAAGGCTGAATAAATCAGGAAGACAAGTTTTTGTACAATGTTAAGTAACTCAATCTTAAAAAGCAATGGACATCTGATAAAGGTTACACTGTGGAGGATCTTAAAGACATCATGCTAAGTAAAACAGGGGACAGGACAAGTGTTATGTAATTCCATTATTATGAGACTTAGAATACACAAATTCAAAAAGACACATAGTAGATTAGAGGTTTCCTGGAATTGGAAGAAGGGTGTACAGAGAGTTTTTAATGGCATATTAAGGTTTGTGCTGTGCTGAGATGAATAACAGTTTTGGATATGGTGGTAATTGGTCAAATAACATTCTGAGTTCATTTTATGTCACGGAATTTTACAAATATAAATGGTTCTGTTGTTCTGTTGTTAAGTACTTTCACAAACTTTTTAAAAGGAAGATAAGAGTTTATCCAAAATTATAAGAATTAGTCAAAATTTTACGACATAGAACAGAAAGTTCTAGCCTTTATTATTGAACCTACCTCGCACTTGAATATGTTCTTATTCAGTAAACTCAGGAAGTATCCAGTGCATTCTTCTTTTGTTTAGCTCATTCTAAATGTACTTTTTATTTACTTTTGCTTTGGGGCCACACCTGGGAGTGTTCAGGGCTTACTCCTATGCCTGCACTTAGCAATCTTTCCTAGTGGAGCTAGGGGAACCATATGTAGTGACTGGGATAGAGATTGCATAGGCTATGTGCCAAGTGATGCTCAACCCACTTACAATCACTCCAGCTCCAGATAATAGCTTTATTTTTTAACGTGATGCACTTTTTAAAATATTTTACAAAATTTTATTTCCCCTTACATTATATAAACACTGTGGTTTACAAAGTTATTCATGATGATTTGCTACAGACATTCAATATTCCAACACCATCCACCATTGCACCTTCCCACACCATTATTTCCAATTTTCACACTACCCCTTAAACCTGCTCACATAGCAAATTATTTATAACAAGCAATATAAATTATTTTAGAAAATATCCATATGTAACTCCATACCTACAGTCTTTTCTAGTGTTCTTTCCACTGTAGAGAATCCCTCATTCTCTCTTGAGAACATAATTCTTTCTCTATGATGCAAGAAACAGCACCTTTCACCTACTTGGTTAAATTTATTCCTAAGTAATTTATTTTTGGTGCAATTGTAAACAAGATTTTATTATTAAAAACTTTATTTAAACATTGTGATTTACAAAGTTGTTCCCTATACAGTTGTTACAGGCATTCAATGTTCTAACACTAATCCCATCACAGGTGACCTTCCTTCCACTATTGTCCCTAGGTCCCCTGTCCCCTTTAGGTACAGAATAATTTGTGAAAATTTGTTATTTCTCACAAGGAGATCATGAAGTATTTTTTTTTCTTTTCTTTTTTGTGAAGTTCTTATCTGAGGGTTAACTAAGCTGTTTTGCTAGTTTAACCTTCTGTGCTATTGTTTTTATTTATTGAGCTTAGTTGGCTTCTATGCTACTTTACCATCTAATTTGGTATGTGCCTACTGGGATGTCAGTATGTGGAATATGGAAGTGTCACATGACGGTGTACTCCAGAAATTCCAGGATCTGTAGATCTGGGCCAATGAATGTTGGTAGTGGAAGTTGTGGAATGTGGGTGTGGCTGCTGGGGCTTCTGGAAGTATGGGGGATGTGAGTTAGGGGATGCTACCATCCACCTTTGAGAAGACCCCAGAGTTTTTTGCCTGGAAACTGATATACCTGGAAATTTTGTTGGTTTAGCAACTGTGAAGAGATCAGTCATGAAACAGTGGAGTTGGGTCTTTTTCATGGTGGTTTCTGTGGGGTGTGACTGTGGCTACCAGGGCTTTGGCAGGGCTGCAGCATGACCTGTTGCGCTCCTAAGGGTGTCCCAAAGTTTTCAGCTGGAAGACCTATATACCTATGAGTTGTAGGGGCTTGACTCACATTGTCTCTAAGGTTAGTTGCGAATCTGTAAAAGCTGGGCCCGTGAGTTTTCATGGTGGTGGCTATGGGATGTCAGGATTTTATTCTTAATTCCAGATAACTTTCAAAGTCATGATATATCTTGATCATGACATATCAAATCTTGTTAGTCATAATATATCATGACTATCATGATATATCTTTATATAGCTGAGGAACTAGAAGGGTCAAGAAGGGCTCAGCAAGTTCTTCCTTTCAAAACTTGAAATCTAGCTTTAGTTAGATACAAAATAGGGGCCAGAGCAATAGTCCAACTGGGATGGCATTTGTCTTGCTCACAGCCAATCACATTTGATCCCTGCATCCCATATGGTCCCCAAAGCACTGCCAGGAGTAATTCCTGAGTGCAAAGCCAGAAGTAACTCCTGAGCATTGCCAGGTGTGACCCAGAAAGCAAAATTTAAAAAATAATAGATATAAAATAATTAGTAGTGGGAAAAAGGAAAGACTCCTAAAGATTCATGACTTTATAGAAAGAGTTGATTACTGGTCCTAGTTTGTGGATAGAACACACAAATTTGATATTGTATGTGCATGTTTCAATTATATAGCACTTTTCTCACATTTTTTGCTTCAGAAATTTGGATCTAAGGTATTTCCAGTCATTTACAATATTGTCCCCTTGAGTGTAACCAAACTGTTCCCCAGAGGCAGAAAAATACTTTGCTTCTTATTCTGTCCATGTTCTAAATTATAAGCAAAACCACTTTGAAAATAACTCAAAGTCAACAAGTTATGCTTGGATTCCCATAATGTTTAAATATAAGAGGGCGGTAAGACAAAGCCATATAAGAGGGCGGTAAGACAAAGGCAGCTGCGGAGTGAATGCCTTAAACTGCTTGTGTCTGATGGTCCCACAGAGGCAGGAGAAATGACTTCTGTTGAGTGATGAAGAAAAACTTCATGGGAAAAGGTGGGGTCTTTGTTTTCTTTTATAAGGATGTGTAGAACGATGTTTACTGGGTGTGAAATGCATTTCATTTAGATAGAAATATTTGAGCCATGGCTGAAAGGTAGAATATTCTAGTTCTACTTATGAGATAGGGTAAAAGTAAATCGGGTAAAAGTAAATCTCTGAAGCTTCAATATTCTTAGTCTCATAATCTAAGGTTCATTCGATAGAAGCTAAAAAGTTACCTAACCTGTACCCATACACAAGGAGCAGTGGAATATAATTTTTTTTCCTGTTTCCAAATATGAGAACAAAATGAACACACCCAAGACACAGGCAGTCTTGCAGGATAGAAAGTGGTCCGGGATAGAGCACCCAATGTTCTCGCTCATGCCTCATGTCGTAGCTTCATGCCTGAATGTCCTGGGTGAAAATGGCAGCTTTGAAGCTCTCTGCCCCTGGGAACTCACATGTGCTATTGTGAAACTCAGGGAAACACCACAAAGGAGGTCGCATCCCTCTTTTACTCCCACTTCTGAACTGCCGGTATCTCTGCCTCAGTGTCCTGTGGGCTTAAATTTCTTGACTGAGATTTTTGTTTGTATCACTTCCCTATCCCCTCAGGACAAAGTCTACAACACACATTTGTCTTCAAGTTCCAGGATAAAGCATTTGGGACAACCACAGTTTGAGGTAATGCTTTTTTATCGTTGTAGTGTAGTTCCTACTGGATGTCCATAGGGCACAGTGTGGGGGGGAGCACATGAACTCTCCTACCACCAAACTGGGTTCCAGTTTACACTATGACAGCACGCCAACAAACCCAACATCCAAGCTGAGTTTAGGAATCACTGGGTGAACCCAGGCTGGTCTCGATTCTAAAGGTAATGAATCCAGTTTTTGACCTTAATGCTGGGAGCTTCTGAGAGTTTTGTTGAAACATCATTGGATGCCACAGGAGGGTCCTGCCAGTAAGGCTCCAGAGGGGAAAATGGGTGTAATTTCTTCATGAATTGTACTTGATCGGTGGTCTGAAGGTCTGAAGATGTAGTTTAGTTTGAGTTCTACTGCCTGAGAAATGATTCTGTCCACACTAACTCCCAATATTCCTAACGAAACACATTTTGACAATTGCAGAGCTAGGTTTTGTTCATGGTTGTGTTCCACTCAACATTTGTTTTGTCTAGGTGTGTTGTCACAAAATGATCTACTTTCTGCCTCAGGTTTCTATAGGCTAGTCTGTTGTCCACATTGGCCCACAATCCATGTAGAAGTTGCCAAACAAGCCTTGACTCTTGAACTGCTACACAATGAGAATGATGAGATGTGTGTCACCAGGGGAACAGGGTGGCCAGATCAATGGGAGCCACAGTAGTTTGACCCCCCACCCCCGATCAGCTGCCTAGTCACGTACTCAGCCTGAGCTTCCTCTGTTGATGATGGCTGTGTTCCAGGCTGCAAGTGAAATCAAACATAGTTTCTCCTTAGGGACAATGGGCAGTGGTTGTGCAGATGCAGAGGAGGAGGGTGTTACACCCTCTCTACCCCAGCCACCAAACAAAATGACTTGAAGCAGAGGCACAGGCCATCAGGAAATCACCCCAGCCTTGCAAACCAAACCATCCAGCTCAAAGCACAAACCAGAGCTGGGCATAAAATGTCCCTCCAGGTGCCTCCCATCAGCCCTGCCAACAAGACAACCCGACACAGAGGCAGAAGCCACAGCTGGTGATGCAGTTTTTGTGTTTTCCTCATAAACTGCAGGGAAGAACCCAGCGGGTCTTCAGGCTTCAGACCTGCAGCCCGCTAGGAGCTTAACTACCAGACCTCTTAGCAAAATGTCCCAAATAGGAGGCAGAGCTACAGGCAGCCAGGGTATCCCTTCCCCACTTAAGCCCCTTAAAGAAAGATTCTCAACCCAGTGGCAGAGGATACATGCAGGTCCAACAGCTCATCAAACAGAAAGGTCTTAACAAAAGGCATAAGTCACAGGACTGGGGTGAAACCTGGGTTTTGTCAAAAATGTGGCTTGAGGAGTGGAAGGTGGAGAAACAACAGGCAGGGCTGCTGGGTTCCATGCAGCCTCGCCGGCGACTCCCCCACTCACCCATGCAAATCCTGACCCAAAAATCACAAGACACACAGCTAAAGCTATTTTTCAAAAAACTGGGCGAGAGAGAGAGAGAGAGAGAGAGAGAGAGAGAGAGAGAGAGGCAGATTGTGGGGGAGGGGAGGTGGTGAGTGGGGGGGAGGGACACTAGGGACAGGTGCTGGGAAATATGCACTGGTGGTGGGAGCAATTTCGAACAGTGTATGACAGAAACCCAATCATGAACAGCTTCGTAATGGTCTATTTCACAGTGATTCAATAAAAATTAAAATAAATAAGTAAAAAGTAGAAGAGGTGTAGGTCCTAGTTAACCTTCCAGGGTACTAACATTTGTTCCTTCCCAGGAATTCTAGAGTCACATCTAGGTTTACATGTCTTTGAAATAGTTTGGAAATTATATATTGACGTTAAATATTTAATATACCATATACAAACAATATAATTGATTTCAAGTACAAATTAAAATACCATAGGCAAATAGATTCTACCTAATTGAAGTCTATAAAATTCTCATTGGGAGAAACTTAATTTGGGATTACTCAAATAATTTTTTGAAAGCTGCATTAGCTATTTCATACCTCTGAGCTGCCATTTACGGCTGGGAACCATGTGTTCAGAAAGAGTGTTATTTGGCCAGGTCAACTTCAAGTTCTCTCCAATCACTTTTCCTAATCAGGGTTTAAGTTAGCATTTTACCCTGTGCATTCTCTTCTGTCATTATCCATGAATTAGTACCCAAGAGTTTGAATGCTCATTTGAAAAACATCTCCCAACCCCTACGCTTTCACTCATAGTCTAACTTGTATCTCCCCTGAATCTCTTTTAGTCTATAATATATCACTTTACTGAAAAAAGTTTCCTAATTATTATGAACTTCTTAGAGGTCCCTTGAATTTATTGCTTGTTTTTTCGTTGGTTTGTTTGGGGGCCACATCCAGTGAGTGGTGCTCAGGGGTTACTTCTGTCTCTGCACTCAGGGGATCACTCCTGGAGGGCTTGGGGGACTGTATGAGGTGCTGGGGATTGAACCCGGGCAGGCCATGTGCAAGGCAAATGCCCTATAAGTTGTCCAATCCCTCCAGGCTCTAGATTTCTCTGCATCATTTTATAATGTGTCATTTACAATGAAATCTAGAAATCAGGTAGCCTCCCTTCTTTTTATGGGGGACAAAGTGCAAAAGTTTTGGACCATACCTGACTATGCTCAGAGCTTACTCCTGCCTCTGCACTCAGGAATTACTCCTGGTGGTCTCCTGACCACCTGGGGGGCCTGGCAATCAAATTTTGGGCAGCAATGTATAAGACAAGTGTCCACTTTACTATCTCTCCACCCACTCATTTCCTGAGTGTTGTGTCCTTATTTGTGTGCCAAGATGATGGTGTTAGGGGTATGATGTGTGGTAATGCAGTCTTCTAGTGTTTCAACATTTGCTTTTCTTATAACCTGGACTGCATCATATAAAAACTTTGGGTATACTGTTACACCCCCTCCCTGCTGGCCAACTGATCTCTGAGCTCATTAATGAAAGGGTCTTTCCTTATTTATCTCCATAACTATAGCATTAAGCAATTTAACAAACCTGAACATGGGTGTGACTATTTATGGGAGTTATGAAAGTACCTTACTTTACCCTGGATCACTAGAAAAATTCTAGTGAATAATTATGGAAATTATGACTTTCTTGTTGGACAGGTAAACACGAGAATTCAAATTTAAATCAAATTGTCTATTTGATCTGCCCATAAGGATGCAATAGAAATAAATGTTAATTATAGTTAATATTTTTCAAATTATATCTAATGATATATAATCTCTTCTTGGTGTTTTGTATGCCACAGTATTTATATATTTGATTTAAATAACATTTTGTCTCAATATCAATCAGGAATTTAATAATTTTTTGAATGAATTATTCAGGCCTGAATAATGTGAAAAATGTTTTTCAGGTCGAATTAAAGTATGTCAAAGAAAAATTGAAAAACCAATATGGTAGAAGTGATATTTATTGAAAAAAATTAATATTTGCTATAAAATTTATAACAGGAGTATTTTCTGGATGTTTATTTTGATGCATAAACCTGAATATTACATACCAATACAAGACAGGAACACTAATTTTTCCTTTATTTACATTTTATGAAAATTGTTATGTAGTATATGTTAAAAGAACTTACGATGGAGAATTGTTACATTAGAAAAATAATATTCTTGATAAAGCATTCTCAAGAAGTCCAATCACATTTTCTGCCTCTTCAATAAGGCTAAAGTCCCTGGAACAGCATATAACTTAATTTACAAAATACAATAACTGTTCAAACACATATTCAAGTTTTCTTTTTGGTATGATTTTTTTTCCGCACTGTAAAACTAGTTTACTAAAACAGAATGACTTTTAGGAAAATGTCATTGAATGATTTCAGCTATACATTACATATACAACTCTGTAGCCTATTGACAGTCATTACTACACCATTACTAAATTAAATATTTTGCTTGGTAAGCTGTGTTCCAATGTGGCCTATTTTTAAGATGTTGCCATCATTAGGGCTGCGTAGTCACTGGTCTTCATAGGAAACAGATCTGTCACAGTATGGAGCTTTGTTTATTGTAAGGAACTGGTACACAATCACATTTCCACTCACAAGAGGACGCCACAGATGTCACTACTGTTCAGGCTTTGCACAGTTTCTGCGTGGATGGACCCACCCAAACCTACTCTCACGTTGCACAGTCCTGGCTGGGTTTCATTTCCAGAGAGGCTTTTTTTTTTTTGTTTTGTTTCTCCTTCATATTTAGGTAGTTTTAATTCCTTCAAAGGCACACAATTTCCACCTCTTCTCCAGAGTTGCTCCCACGCCTGTGAATTCCTGCTTAAACATGCGGGGCAGTCTCATCAAAAGCATTTCTATTTCGTTCGCTGATATCTGTTGGAAAAGAAGAAAAGTCACTCTTGGTTGAGGTGGGTGGATCCAATCTTAGAAGACACAAGTGGTTGGACACACTCCTCAGGAGACCAACACCTGTAAAGCAATGACCTGACATGCACTTCTAAAAGCGCACAAATGCTGGGCACTGTTATCCTGAGAGAATTTAAGATGAGTGAGTGGCAAGT
The DNA here is from genome assembly GCA_021461705.1 of Cryptotis parvus. Taxonomy (NCBI): domain Eukaryota; kingdom Metazoa; phylum Chordata; class Mammalia; order Eulipotyphla; family Soricidae; genus Cryptotis; species Cryptotis parvus. The sequence goes on along the minus strand of JAJIBD010000677.1, from coordinate 260,460 downwards.
TGAGGTACCCACTCCTGTTGGCTCTGCCCCCCACTACACCAGACCTGACAGCGGTCCTGTGATACCACAATATTACTGTCCCTGGTGTCTCCTGTTGGCTGCTGCCCTCCACTACACCAGACCTAGACAGCAGTCCTGTGATATTATGATATTATTGACCCTGGTGTCTCCTGTTGCTGCTGTCCTCCACTTTACCAGACCTGGACAGCATCCTGTGATATAATACTGTCCCTGGCGTCCTCTCCCCTCTGCAAAGGAGAGACAGCTTAACTATTACTCCTTGAGGATCACTGGGTAGATTCCTTCTACCCCAATTCCTCTCTCTCCTTTTATCTTTCACAGGGACCAGAAGGGATCAAAAGACCAGAAATAGGGGCCGGAGCGATAGTCCAACGGGTAGGGTGTTTGCCTTGAACGCGGCTGGCGCATGTCGACCGGGTTCGATCCCTGGCATCCCATGGGGTCCCCTGAGCACCGCCAGGAGTAATTCCTGAGTGCAGAGCAGGGAGTAACCCCTGAGCATCGCTGGGTGTGACCCAAAAAGCAAAAAAAAAGTCATAAATAGAAAAAGCCCTAAATGGACAATAAAAGTCTTGTCATTTGGGCTGATATTTTTGTTGATTTTTGAGCCCCAGCCTGTGGTGCTATGGGACTACTCCCAGGTCTGTGCCATGGTGACCATATGGTGTCAGGGTACAACCCGGCCTTGTGGTTCTCATGGAAAACAGACCTGTCAAGAGTATGGAGCTGTGTTTATAGTAAGGAACTGGCACACAATGACATTTCCACTCACGGGAAGGCCACGGATACACCAAAGTTGAGGTTTTGTGCAGTTTCTGGATGGACAGGCCCATCCATCCTTCTTTGTCTTGTGCTCTGCAGTCCTCGTGCATTGCGACAGACCTTGAGCTATCTCCCCAGCCCTTGGTTGATTTTTACTACAATTTTCTCTTCTCCCAATTTTTTCTCCTTACACAATTTGTTAAGGGATAATTCACTGTCTAAATATCAACCACACAGCCCTGTCCCACCAGGCTCACTGTCCAATCCCCCAAAACCTTCGGTTGCACCCTACCTTCTGTATGTGCTGCATATTTCATATAAAAAGACGTTTAGGACTCTGGAATTGGAGGCCTGATATTTGAATCCTATTTCTACTGTTGAGATAAATGGTCCTCATCAAGATTGCCTCTATGGCTTACCAAATGGGACTAACACTTTATTAGGATGAATAACACTGTTTATTAGGTGTAGAATACTGGCTTAGCACAGATTTAGGCACATAAAAATATTCCATGAATAAGACCAACTGTTTCCCCATGGTAGTCACTGTATAGACATAATTTTAGAATTTAAACTTTCCACTCCAAGCATTTTTTAAATTTAATTTTATTATATTATACCACTATGAGATATACAATTACAGAGATATTCATGATTAGGTTTCAGTCATACAGTGTTCTAGTGCCCATCTCTCCACCAATGCCCATTTCCCACCATCAATGTCCCCTGATTCCCTCACCCAACATGCTCTATAACAGGTATTCTTCTCCTCTTCTTCTCTCTCTCTCTCTCTCTCTCTCTCTTTTCTTTTTACACATTGCAGCTTGCCCTACATACATTTAAGGGTTATCATGTATATCCATTTGTCTATATCCAGTGCTCAGTTCTAGTCTGGCACTACCATTTCCAACAATTAGTAGAACACTGGGGATAATATGAAATTGAAAAGCTTCTGCACCTCAAAGAAAATGATGACCAAGATACAAAGACAGCCTACAGAATGGGAAAGATTATTTACCCAATACCCATCTGATAAGGGCTTAATATCAAAGATATGCAAGACACTGGTAGAACTTTAAAAGAAAATATTCAACCCCATGAAAAAATGGGGAGAAGAAATGAACAGAAACTTCCACAATGAAGAAATTTGAATGGTCAAAAGGCATATGAAAAAGTGTTCCTCATCATTAATCATCAGGGATATGCAAATCAAAACAGCAATAAGATAGCATCTCACACCAAAGACTAGCACACATCTAAAAGAGCAAGAACAACCAGTGCTGGCATGGATGTGGGGAGAAAGGGGCTCTCATTCACTATTGGTGGAAATGTCAACTGTTCTAGCCCTTTTGGAAAACAATATTGACATTCCTCCAAAACCTTGATACCGAGCTCCCATTTGACACAGCAATATCAGTCCTGGGAATATGCCCTGGAGCCCCAAAAACACACTCCAAGAATTTTAAAGAGAGGTCACAATATCAAGGAAGCTCAGTCAACTGTTAATTTAATAGTCTCATGAAGATTTCACATACTATTCAATATTTCTGAGCCTATAATACAAAGCTTCAGTCAAATAGACACAGTCTTGGAAATTGAAATCATCTGCACTCTAGCTTTTTTGGCTGTAAATTATTTAAAAATTGAATGTATTCCTCTATCAGACCATGTTAAAAGATTATTAGCTTCCCAGGTTAGCCCACAAAGCCTATTAAAGATTATTAAAAAGTCTCACAGTGATCTTGAAAAATACATTTTCTTAAAACAAGTACCTACCTGTGTCTTCATATCAATCTCACAACATTCCTGTACCATACAGGGCATGTAGTGATCTAGCTCCATTCCCCTCCAGGTTAGATTGACAGCTTTACTGGGGTTGAAGGGACATAAACTACACATATTCCAAGTATACATTTCGGTATGTTTTGACATGTATGCAAGTGTACAACCATCACCACAAGCAAGATAATAAACACAGTCATTCCTCCCTCGGGTTTTCCTACGACACGACTGTAATCTTGTCTAGGGCATGAAAGTCTGCATAATCATGTCTACAACATGACTTCTTGGGCCCTTCCTCCACCCATTGCTTGGCATCAGCTAACCTGCCCTTTGTCACTGTGCTTTCAGTTTCTGAAATTTCACAGGCTCAAACACTGTTCTATTTTTATTTTATTTTTTTTTTTTTTGCTTTTTTGGGTCACAGTCAGCAATGCTCAGGGGTTACTCCTAGATCTTCACTCAGGAATTACTCCTGGTGGTGCTCAGGGGACCATATGGGATGCCGGGGATCAATTGGGGTCGGTCGCATGCAAGGCAAAGGCCCTACCCACTGTGCTATCGCTCTGGCACCAAACACTGTATTTTTTAATTGGATCACAGATATACAGTTACAACGTTGTTCATGATTGTGTCTCAGTAATATAATGTTCCCTCACCCATCCCTTCACCAGTGTACAGTTTCCACTACCAATGTCCCTAGTTTCCTTCCTGTCCCCCCTCCCCCAGTCTAACTCTATGGTAGGTACTTCTCTCTCTCTTTCTCTCTCTCTCTCTCTCTCTCTCTCTCTCCTTCTCCCTCTCTCCTTTTGGGCCTTATGGTTTGCAACAGAGATACTGAAAGGTTATCAGGTATATTCCTTTACTTTCAACATTCAGCTCCTTTTTTTAAAACATGGTAATACTTGAGCCTTTTTCATTGCTAAGTAGTATTCCATAGCATGGGTATACTGCACTTTGTATATTCATACATCTGTTGATGGTCATTTGAGTTGTTTCCACATCTCTGGTTGTTGATACAGCTGCTATAAATAAGTGTGCATAAAGCTTCTTCTGAATTCTACTCATTTCTCTTGGTACATACATTGGATAAGAATTGCTAGACATATGTGGTATGTGGCCCTAGTTTAATCCCCAGCACCTCATTTGGTCCCTCAAGTCCTGCCATCAGTTATCCCTGAGCTCAGAGACAGGAGTTAACCCGTGTACTGACATTAACTTGACAGAGGCAAAGACCTGTGCTTCCCTGTCTGGGTGTTTCCAGTATCTCTGTCCGAAATTCCTTTTTCACTTGATGATGTTCATTCTCCATCTTGGGGATCTGCCCTCTTTTTAATTTGGAATGCATAATTCATTGGCTCTTTTCACTCTGAAAAAAACGCACATTCTCCCTTGAGCATATAACTCTTTCTCCTCCCTCATAGTTGCCAAATGATTCTACTTCGCCATTTGGCTCCTTCCTGACATTCTTTTCTGCAAGGGTAGGTGATGAACGAAGAAGAAAACAAACTTGGGCAGAAGCAGAACTGACTTTCCTTTTCTTGCAAAGAGCACATTCCTCATGCCAGCCTGAGGCCATGGCTACCCCAAGAAATCAGGTGGGACTCAGGCAAGGTTGGATAACTGCCTGAGAACTAGAGGGAGGCAAGCTCGGTGCTGAGAAGGTACTCCTCACACAGTACTCGTGGCAGACTTGTAGTCCTAAGTTTCCTGTCTACTTCCTGGGTTACCAAAATGGGTGAAGAGGAGAGCAGTAGACTTTCCTCTCTGGGCTGGAACTCTTTGCTCCAACCGCTCACTTTGAGACTATTTTTGTTTTCTGTATCTGATGTGAGGCTCATCTGTGCATGGTTTTGATGAATCCTGCTTATTTACCCTTCCCAGCCACTCTGTCTTTTGATTGGTGAGTTCAAGCCATTCACAGTGAGGGTTTATTGAAATATGAGGCGAACTTACTGCCATTCTATCCATTTTTCCTGGTGGTTGTATTTTTCTGTTGTTTCTTTTTCTATTTGTTTTTATATGCCTTTTCATTTGGGTGGTTTTCCTGGTGATTCTCTCCAATTTCATTATATTTTCTTCTGAGTGTCTCTGCTCAAAATTTTTGTTTTGTGGTTACCAGGAGTACTATAACGGTGTCTCTGTAATCTAAAATACTCTATTTTTGTGTGTGCTGGCATTGATTGGTCATCTAAATGGATTCTTTCTCATGCTTCCTTCCCATTGATGTTTGCTGTTGATTCACATTATTTTTGTTTATGTCTGATTCTGTGTTGCTCTTTATCACCAAGTACAAAGCATGGTGTGAGTTTGTTTTCCCCTGTGTAGAAGCTTCCTTTTCAGCTTTTATTGTGTGAAGTCTGGTGGTGTGCTCCATGTTAGCTTTTCTTTTATTTGGGTAAGTCCCTACTTCTCTATCACATGTGAATGGCTATTTTTTTAGTTTCTGGAAGTTTTTATCTTCTATGATATTAAATGTCAGTCTACCATCCTGCATGGTTTCTGTTGAGAAATCTGATAAATGCCTGATCAGGGTATCAGTGTATGTTATTTCTGTTTTTCTCCCCATATGTATTTACTTATTTTTATTATTGATTTTTATAGGTATATTATAATATTGTTGTCACCTTTCCTTTTTAGAAATTTTTTGTCTTCTCTCTCCTTAGGTTTAGGAATTTGTCAGATATTATTCCTTGAATGAGGGATTCTGTGCCTCCCATTCTTTTCCTTTTGCTATTCCCATTATCCTATTTTTAATCAAATACTGATACTATTATTGAATGATATCTTCATTTTTCCTAAATTTTCTTTTTCCTCTTCATTTGAGTCATTAGTGGAATTTTGTTTTCAATGTTCTACTTCCCTGTGAGGCTGAATGTTATTTCCTGATTTGGGTGGATATTTAATAATAATAATAACAATAATGATGATAATGATGATTTTTGACCTGATGGAATATATAAGGTGCCAAGGATCTGAACTAGGATCATTGGGATGCAAGGCAAGTCCCTTCTTGGAGGTTTTAATTACATTCATTGTGTGTGTTATGTCATTCGAATGAAAATTTTTTTTCTAATTATAGTTTAGGTAACATGGTTACAATAGTGTTAACATTTGGTTTTTCTATACAAAGTTATTGCACCTTAGCCGCCTCAAAATTGCTGCTACACACGGGGCAGCATCACAGGGCCAGGATCTCATCACCATTAGGGATCTTTCATTCAGGGCCCATCCATCTGTCTCCCCTCTGCAGCTTCTGATCAGTAGAAGAAAATTGAATAGCTCCAGTTAATTCAGTGAACTACCTTTGTGCCTGCATTTTCTTTCTTCATAATGTTTTGCTTTATCTTTGACTACATTTTATGTTATTTCATTTATTAATAATAGTCATTTAAAATTCATTGTTACATTCTCCATTTCTGTAACATTCAGATTGATTTCTGAAAAAAAAATTCTAATTTTATCAACAAATGGGCATTGCTTTGCCTTAACACTAGGAGGTGGTATAACTCAGTTTCAAGATGTTTTGTATTTTCAGAAAGAGTGTGTGTGTGTTTGCTTTCAATCACTCCCTGATGTGTAGAGAGGACCAGCCTGAATACTAAATTATTGCTGTTGCCTGTCCTATTGTGACCAAATCATTCTCTTGAGTTCAATAGACTCTTGCTCTGGGCCCAGCCACTGGTGTCTGCCATTGCAATGGACTCTGACAATGACTTTCCTGTATTTCTAACAGAGTTGGAATGATCTCTTTCTGCAGGTAGGTTTATTAGAGCCTAACGTTCTAATAACTGCAGATGTTATCAGTTATGGTCAAAGGGAGGAAGCTCCTTGGATGTGCTCTGTCTGCTGAAACGCCTAGAAACTTTCATTAACCGGTGATCTTTGGTCCAGTGTCCAGTTTCCTTGCCCTGCCTGGGTCACAAATGAACACAGTCGATACAACCCCTCTCTACTGAACGCCTTCCTCTACTAGGCAGGGCATGGAACAGCGGCTCTGAATTAGATGGCATTAATGGCTTTGGGAAAGCGGAGGTGCCCTGAAACCCCACTGGTGCCCACCCAACCTCAGATACTTGCCTGGTATCTGATACTCAGATACTTGTTTCCAGAATTCCTTTGGGAGCCTGGGGCGCGCCAGAATTTTCCCCCCACCCATGCTGTAACTTTGACTTCCTTTTTTCATCAGCTGTTGGATCTCTCTGGGCTCTTTCCCCCAGTGTTCAACAACACAAGTTGTTTCTCAAATCTTTGTTGTCATCTAAGCCCCAGCTTTATGAAATGTGGGTTCTGACTCCATATGAAGGTAGCAAAATTTATGATTACCAGTATATTTTTCTTTATAGTCTATTTTATATACCCAGAGACACATAAAAATTTCTGGGCAAAAAGGGGCTGTGGAGTGGAAAGAGGTTAATAACTTCTGGTCTAAGCAGCTTGGTTTATTATTGATGGATCCTCACTGTGGAGCCTGTGCCAGATCTGTCAGTATTCTGCAGGGAAGAAGGGATCACTTCTAATGCAGAGTTAAGGTTGGCTGGGGGTAAAATCCTCAGGTATCAAATTTAAGAGTATGCCAATATGGATGACCCTATGTGGCTGTAGAGGTAAATTCTGCAGGACTACAGACCAGTGCTAGGGGACGTGTCCTTTGGGAATAGATGCAATAATCTGAGTATCCAGAATCATCCCTAAGAGGTATCAGTAAGAGGTGGTAGGCCAGCAACCAGTGCAATGTCAGTATCTCGAGTCATCCTTAGACACTGGAATAGAAGGACTCAGGCTACAAGAATGAAGTGGCAACCACAAGTGCTCTCATTCCTGAGAGTGTGTCTGCCTGGGGACAGGCATATTAAGGTTAACTAAGGAGTCTCCTTCATGTATGTCTTACATGCTTTTCAAATTCTTACTTTTAGGGGCTGGCACCATAGTACAGTGGGTAAGGTGCTTCTCTTGTATACAGCTGGGCCAGGATTGATCCCTGGAACTTCATATATCCCCCAGGCCTGCCAAAAAGTAAGCCCCGAGAACTGTTGGGTGTAGCTTCCCCAAATTCTGCCCTGCGCCCTTCCCCCAAATCAAATTCCTATTTTTGTACTAAGGTACTTTTAAGAGTTTATTCTCCATTTGCCACTGCCTCCTGGATCTCTTGATTGCAACTTCTATTGTTTTTCTAAACCAGTATTTTAGGGGGCCTACCTGTCCATTAGAGTTGGTATGCCTGATGTGGAATATGAAACCCTTACTCCTTAGGAAGCAGCTCCATGTGAAATCTCCCCCATTCTGGGCATAGAAGATGGCTTCTGTGTATGTGTGTGGTAGCTGAGGGGATATGTTCTATTTTTGTCCACTGTTTTGAAGGAGCTGTTCAGCTCATTCTCAGCCAGTTTACAGGGAAATTGTTCCCAAGACATCTGTATATTTGGTCCATCTGTGGGAGTAGGTTGAGCTAAGAATGCCATGCTACCATCTTGTTCTAACTCTCAAATTTACAGTTGTGAAAAACAGAGTGAACTACAGAGGATTAAGTGGTGTCTATTTTATTTATATTAAAAACAGAACTGGGATATTCATTGCAAGTTGGCTGGGGTCTGGACATTGACATAATCTAAACACTCACAACAGTGATTGATGAAGTGGGGTAACGTGTTCTTTCTAAAGTTCAATCACCAGGAATACTAAAGGATCTGTTGTTTTGTTTTGTTTCTTAAATCAGTTTACCCAGCATTGTTTCTGGAGATTCTATCTGGTCATTTTATGAACAGGCATGTTTGTATAAGAACGCACACTAGAATCAGACTTGGCGTTTTAGCCTGGATTAGATCATGAGAAAGCTCTGTGACCTTGGGAACTTTAAAAGCCATGTTTGTTAGTATTGTCATATGTGTAATGAACATAACTATCACATTTAGTGTAATTGTGAGGCTTAAACTGTAAGTGTAATGCAGTGCCGACAGGCTGAGGGACTATGACACAGTAGAATTACACCTTCTGGGAGTAGGCAGTAAAGGAACATAGGACCAAGGAGAAAAGTATGGATAGGTATGTGATCAAATCTGTTTATTTAACTGGTTCAGGAACTTTTTTCTTAAGAGGATAAGCAGCCTCATTAAGCTTAACATGGTCCATTCTTTCTTTTGAAGGAAAGTGAAACAGTTAATCCATAGGAACAGTTGCAGTTCCCAGACCAAGTGGCATCCTGGGATGATCCTGATCCCCCAGTTCAAACAGAGGGACTGGTGGGTATGGGATCTTGGATTTTTTTTAATATCTTTTGCTTAAGTCTAGACCAGTGGTTTAGAACCACCAGTACTGGTTTGCAGGTGTGAAAAGGTTGTTAAATATGTGGTCTTGACTCCAATCTGGAAGTGAGAGAAGACAAGGAAGGGAGAGAGGCAGGTACTATGTGCAGCTCTTACTGAGGGCAAAACAGAGTAAGCACTTTTCATGCACCACTCAGTAGGACACTTGGAAAACAGGCCAACACCTCCACTCCCTTGCTAGATAAGGAAAATGGGAGCCTACTGATGAGATAGATTACTACTTTTTAGTGGCATTTCATTGACTTGTGTAAGTCATGTGCAAGGGAATGGGAAGGCAGCTGAGATGATCTGAGTGCTGTTCCAAACATCCGGAAGCACTGGTCTTTAGGCAAGTCACTTAAAATTTAGCTGTCCACTAGATTGTGACAAAGGTCTTGTGACAAAAACAGAATATGATAATTCTTTCTATATGCATCGATGCACAAAGCAAATGACAATCACTGTTTGGTAGCAATTACTGGGTGCCAGATAACGTCCTGAAGGTATTTTTTACCTATTAATTTATTATAAATGATAACCCACATATTATGATACCAATATCCAAGATCAACGAAACATCGATCAAGAGGTCCTGTCAAAGGTGGAAATTACCACAAACGTCTGGGAAAATCAGAGTTTAGGTAAGACAGAGAAGAGAACAGTGTGCTAATAATTGTCGAACATGTTAATATCAATCTAGAACTGAGAATTAAATACAGGCAAAAAGATACACATAATAATCTCTAAATTGATGTATCATAATCCACAATGTGTAAGAGAAGGAAGAGAGACAGAGAGAGAGAGAGAGAGAGAGAGAGAAAAAGAGAGAGAGAGAGAGAGAGAGAGAAACAGAACCTGCCACAGAGGCAGGCTGGGGTGGGGGGAGGGAATCAGGGACATTGGTGGAAAATTGGCACTGGTGGAGGGATGGGTGCTGGAACACTGTATGACCGAAACCCAAACATGAACATCTTTGTAATTGTATATCTCACGGTGGTATATTAAAATATTTTTTAAATAAATAAATAAATAAATAAATAAACCGCTAGCGGCCACGTGGTTCATCAATAAATGCTTTATTTAGAGGTGACTACAAGAATATGCCACCCAAGACGGCAAGCCTGGCATGCTGCTCGTGTAGTATTTGACATGCCAAATACCAGTAACATTTTATATTAGGTCATTCCCGTGACCTAATATAATGGTTTGAGGCTCTTTATGTTCCTGGAGCAAGCGGATGCCTTTGGGTTCTACTGGCATGAGACAGGACATATGGAGATATTACTGGTGCCTGCTCTAGCAAATAGATGATTAACGGGAAGATCGTGGATCGTGATCGTGATAACCCACAAAACCCTCTTTTGCCAAAGGGAAAAACTGAGATACAGATAAATACACTGTGGGAGTTCACCCAGTTAAGAAGTAGTAAAAGTAGGATTTTGGTTGGATAACCAGTGTACCATACTTAGACTTTTCAGTCATTCTTGGCCCTGAAAGCAGTTAAATTTACATTGCTTGGGCAGCACAAGATCACAATCGATTTTACTGTAACTGTAAATAATGGGGCCAGACACCTAGTACAGCAGGTAGGGCAGTTGCCTTACATGCAGCCTATCCAGGCTTGATCCCTGGCAATGCACGTGGCTTCCTGAGCATGCCCAGAGTACTGCTGGATGAGACCAAGTAACTAACAACAAAAAGATATCAGTAATTGTTGAATGACAGGTTTAGCTAGTCTGGGAACTTTGCTGTTTTACCCATTCACAGCTTAATCTATTTACATGTTCTTAAGCCAAGGTTCATTTTAATGAGCTATCTCTTCTATGTAAACATTGTTAGAGGGTATGGCAGTTACAGAAGTCACCTTGACTCTGAATAACTTCTGACTTATTATACATCTACTAAGACTTCTATGTTTTCTAGATTGGGCACAATTCCTCTTTATACCCACTGCACCCAGCGTGAGACAGTTAGAATTTACCAGTAGACTGCCACCATGGCTATGTTGAGACTATCTTTAAGATTATAGGAAGGATCATAATAGTTTGCCCTCATGCAAGCGAGTGTGACCCTTTCAGTATTAGGAGAACGAGATACTCAGAAATCACCTTGGTGTAGCTAATAAATAAGAAGGACCTTGTGGTTACCATCTAGATTACATGAAGTTCATGAAATTAAGATGTATTACTTTATATCAACCCTCTCTCTCTGTCTCCAGTGTTTTACATAAGAGATAATCTCAGGGGTTGGAGTGATAGTCCAGCGGGTGGGTAGGGCATTTGCCTTGCACACAGCTGGCCCAGGTTTGATCCTCCGGCATCCCATATGGTCCCCTGAGCACCAGAGCACCACCAGGAGTAATTCCTGAGCGAAGGAAGAGCCAGGAGTAACCCCTGAGCATTGCAGGGTATGACCCAAAAAAGCAAAAAAAAAAAAAAAAAAAAGAGAGAGAGAGAGAGAGAGAGATAATCTCAGAAGAAGGGATTAGTCCCTTGGTTTATACCCATAACAGGGTATGGTACCACCCCTCTACAAGCTGTTTAGGGTTCTTTGTTTTGTTGACAGGACACTCCCTGTCAGAGATAGGATTATTTTGGTGTATAGAAGGGGACTGACTTGGCGCCCCTGCCCCCTTTTTTTTCCTGCTCCTTCTTTTGAGTACAAGTCCTCTCCGGTGAGATCCTCTCTTTGGCGGAGACTTGGGTTCTTTTGTATGGTGTAAGTTCTGACCAGAGCTAGAGTTCTTTCATTATATTGGATTGCAGTGGTAGAGCTTTTGTACTATTAAAAGCCTTTTCGGAACTGCGTTGGACTTGTGAGTTTTCATCCATGCCCCTGTTGGCCTTGGAGGTAGAAGAGAACTTCTGTCCTGATACTGTTGGGGACCCCAGCGGCATCCCCGACAAGTAATGACAGACTATGTAAAAATAATAGAATTATCTTCTAAAAAATCCTTTAATAAGGCTCTCCATTAAATTCAAGAGCATTCCTTGAAATATGTTTTTCTCATGCCTAACAATGAAGGAAAATTGTTTCCAGTTTTTTTTTTTTGTTTGAAATCCTTCCCCTGTCCTACCAATATAACCTTTATGAAAATAGTGGGGTTGGGGGGGCTGGGAGAAAAAATTCAATTGGTCTATTTCACTTTTGATCAAAGACTTTTCAGTTTTTAAAAAACTTGACATACTTCATGTTCTCTTCTCCTTTTCATAAATAGATCTCACAATTTTGCCTTCACAGTGTCCTTTACCTTTTCATCAATAATTTTTTGGTCTTGAGGACTCATAGAAAACAGAGCACCCTGACCTTACTACCCAGCTCAGAAGGAAATTTACTCATTTTTCTCAGCAGTGGTCCTGGATTCCTGTACAACTTCCCTCAAACTAAGCTCATGTTTGTATAGAGGGAACAGCTCTGTGTGCTCCTGCTCTGTGTGTGCCAGGGCTGGTAACAGGATTAAGACTTCTAGTATAGATTTCCTTCCTCTCTCTCTCTCTCTCTCTCTCTCTCTCTCGCATGGCAAGCCTGGCAAGCTGCCCGTGTCTTATTTGGTATGCCAAATACCAGTAACAATTATGTTAGGTCATTCCTATGACCTAACATAAAGAGTTTTTTTTTTTTTGCTTTTTTGGGTCACACCCGGCAATGCTCAGGGGGTACTCCTGGCTCTGCGCTGAGGAATCACTCCTGGCGGTACTCAGGGGACCATATGGGATGCCGGGATTGAACCCTGGCCGGCACGGGCCAGCAGCGTGCAAGGCAAACGCCCTACCCCTAGGCTATCGCTCCGGCCCCTAACATAAAGAGTTTGAGGCTCTTTATGATCCTGGAGCGAGCAGATGCCCTTGGGCTCTACTAACATGAGACAGGACATCTGGAGATGTTACTGGAGTCCGTTTGAGCAAATTGATGATGAACGGGAAGATAGTGATAGTTATCTCTCTCTCATTAGTGGGGTACACATGGCAAACAGTTCTGCTTTCTAATAGCTCTTTGTTTCTTAGGAGGAGAGCCAAATACATGTATGATGAAGAGAATTCTGTGAAGCTGGAGTGATAGTACAAGCAGGCAGGACACTTGCCTTGTATGCAGCCAGCTTGGGTTTGATCCCTGGCATACCATATGGTCCCCTGACCACTGCTAGTGTGGCCCCAAAGCCAAAATGAATTCTGTGTAGTGTTATCACAGTGGTTAGAGCCTAGAGCCATGGCTATGAAATCCCATTTTCCCATTTGTATATTCAGTGATCATTAGAGAGTGGGCAATCATCATAAACATAATACTTTTTAGTATTCTTATTTAGCTGATTTTGTTCCAAGAAAAATTAGTGGTCTAATAGTATTTATTATTTTATCAAGAGTTGAACAAGTAGTCACATAGCCAAAGGATTTCTGTGGTAAAATACAGGAGCTATCATATTCAAGATATGCTTGATGTGTTTTTCCAATTTGCTGATTTCAGACTAAGCTGTTCCCTCCTTGCTGGCTCTCTGAGAACAATGGAAAAATTGTCCCAAGTGGATATCAAGTCAACGTTAGGATGGGAATGGTGTCTCCATGCGCCATGTTAGCAAACAACAGAAACAAAACAGAGAGGGGTTCTTGCTGGGGGATACTGAAAAGACACCAGTCTTGAGACTCAGAGAAATCAATTGCAAAACAAGCTTTCCCTCAGTTTTGAATATTCTTCATATCTCTGGTAAAGCATAATGTCAGTAAACAGGACCCATTGCAACGAACATTCAGAGAGAGATTATGGGCAGTGAGACTGAAGAAGTAAAGAATTATAAAAAGGAAACGAAGGAGGCAGGGTAAGGAGTGGCAGAAATGTCTGGAAAAGCACGGAGAGAGAGAGAGAGAGAGAGAGAGAGAGAGAGAGAGAGAGAGAGAGACCACTGGAATATATCTGGACTCAAGGAAACACTCCGGTAACTCAGGAATGCAGATGTTTCACTAAATCTCGCTCTGCCCGGTTTAGCACTTCATAGACAAGCTACCCATTTCCATCAACTAAACACTTTTCCTTCTCAAGCAGGTTTCTTAGATTTCTTTGTGTTCCAATCATTCTTAGTTTTTGTGGTCTCTAGGATGGTGCTGGGTAAGTGGAAAATCAACAGCCTGACTGTTCACCTTATCCCCGGCAACTCTGTAACTCAGTCACCAGGGCAAAACTCCCTTTTTGGTATCAAGGATCAAGTCTTAGGGCCTCATCCATGTAAAGGATGCCCCCTGTCACTGAGCTATACCCCCACAACCTCCCTTTGATGCAAATGAAAGAACTGCTATCTCCAGTAGTTCAGACTGTGATATTCTTCCCAGAGGGGCCCTGCAATAGGTAAAAACCTACTCATTACTGCTTGTCTAAACCATAGAAAACTCACTCGTTTAGAGGCTGACAGGTGGCTATTTAGGAGAACTCCAGAATATGTATAATTCTGAGGATTCTTGTGGCTAATCTTACAGACAACACTGGGAGTATTTTTCAGTCCCATTAGCCAGCTGAAAAAGAATCCTCTCCAAGTCTCTCATTTGAATCTCCTTGGAAGTGCCAGGATTATTTTAATTTTTTATTTCTAGAGGTATTCTTTTATTACAGAGATACAAGTGATTTGTCCCTCTGGTGAGAAAACTACCCATGCCTGTAACTGAATAGTAGTTAACAGACCAAAATGGCAGCTTTGAATAGTTATAGGGGTTATGGTGCTTGTCTTGCAAGCCATGAAATTATGTGAGATGTACTTTCTGAAATAAAAGTTTAGTTCTGCATCTTTTGGGTCACACCTAGCTGTGCTCTGGGCTTAATCCCAGTTTGTGTGTGTGTTGGGGAGGGTGTGAGTGGGGGCCTGGTTCCAGGGATGGAACCTTGGTCAGCCCTGTGCAGGGCCAGCACCTTACCCTGCTGGACTATCTCTCAGGCCCCACTTTTGCATTTTGGGAAGAGACAAAATGCAAAGGTTACCTACAGTTCTGTGCAGCAGCACAGAATTATATCTTCTCAACTGAGTTAGGAAATATTCATTTCCTAATGCACAACACAAGTGTGACTTCCTTAGTGCTCAGAATCAGTATGTGAGAATGCTTGAGGGCTCTGCATTGAGATGGGAGTTCTGATTAATACCCACTTTCAGGAGCGCACTTCTTGTGTCTTTCAGAGCTTACCTCCTGCCTGCAGGGCATGGCTTTTAGTGCTCTGTTTCAGAGGGGCTGCAGCCTACAGTCCTTGCCCTAACTTCCTCTAAATGAAGTTTTCTGAGGCTGCCTTCCACTGTCCCAACATCCTCTGAATGAAGTTTTCTGACATGGTCAGAAGTTTCTGATACAAGGAAGATGAGTGACTGTGAGTGGGTGGTTTAGAAAGGGCTGCAAAACCCACACAAACCACATTATCAAGAAGAGAAGAATTAACTACAAAATGGCTTTAGGAAGCCACGTGCCATTCGTGTGCCCAACATAATTGAGGTCTTATTTCTTTTTCCATTTCTGATTATTCTTTTATCCTAATGTGGCCTTTGGGGAAATCCTGATGAAAACAGTTCCATTAAGGCTGGGTTGAGCCTATTTCCCCTGTCCTTGCCAGCATCAGAGTAGGCAGAAACTAAAGTTATTATGGACATGAGACCTTGGGGTTCCACCAGCAGTTTAATGCGAGGGCCTGACAGTCACGTGGCCAGGACCCCAAGTTGCCTAGGGACACCCGGGTAGGAGCGAGTGCTCTGTTAGCCCCATTTTTTTCAAAGGCCATTTACTAAGGCCAGCAACCCAGCTGCTCTGTAGAGGCTATGCCAAATCCACTGCCTTAGAACAATGTTAGTTCAATTTCTGTCGGGGCATGTTAACCTTCAGTTCATTCTGATGAGTCAGAGGTGGGAGGACGAGACCACTGCACTGAGGAACTCCACACTGGCGCACTGGAAGCAGCTCGAGGATTATGTGTCTTTTGGCAGCTGCTGCAGGGACAAGGCCTTGCTGCGTACTCAGAGAGCAAACTTCTCATTATTTCTGTTTTCTTCTTACAGCCCTAAGGGCATGGAATTCCAGGATATAGCAATAATTTGCTCTCAAGATTTAAAAGTCCTAATATACTTTTAGTCTCCCAGGAATTCAAAAAAAGTATTTGCTCCACCTTGATTTTTTTTAACTTAGAACATTTTTCTGATTTTCTACCACTGGTATTGGGGGGTGGCAGCTGACAGCTCCACTAAGCATTTCATTCAGAAGAGGGTTGTTTGGGGAAAGCTATGTATGTCCTCTGTGAGGGAAATACTTTCCTCATTCTCTTTGAAAATCAAGTATTAGTTTGAGAGGAAATGGACTATCCCATGTCTAAATCCCTCCTGGAATGGCCTAACGGAAAATGAACAGAGACTTAGTTTCCGTAGTGTAGTGGTTATCATGTTGGCCTCACATGGGAAATGGACAGAGACTTGAAAGGTAGGACATAGAGTCTGTAGAGAGATGGACATTAGATCCAGGGCTTCTAATCTCCCTCAAGTCCTTCATTATTTATCACCCCCTGGAGATGACTCACCAGACTATGCATGTGCGCACATACATTTGTAGACAACATGTGTCTTTATCCCGTACTGATGGAGGAGAGGAAATAGGCCCTGGAATTCTGAGATAATAGGAAGCAGGGTCTTTGGCCATTTCAGCTCATCGCAAACTCAATAACTGCTTCCCAGAAAGCGGAGGAAAAGAAACGCCGACAGTACAAGGGGAAGAAAAATAGCAACAAGCGTGATAAGATCTTGCTCTATGCCAAGCACATTGGTGCAAACCATATTTCATTTCATCTTCCAGGTGAAAGGAAACGGAAACCAGAGCAGCCAGGACTAGCTCCTCGTTTTATTGGAGTCACAATGGCATTTTCTATTTCTGCTTTCAGTGAGGTGAATCTACAAGCAGGATAACAGTGTATCTCTGAACTTTGCCATGCTGACACTGGCACGTGCCACCACTGGATCACATGTAAATGTGGTTTAATCAACACATATCACTGTGCTGGCATCTACGTATTAAAGACCTGATCATGTCATCTCCTTTACCTCTGTTTTGATTCACTTTATAGCTAGCAGTGAGAGGAGACAAAGACACAAATCTCAGACTAAAATTCCCTTTTTTGCTGCACATGATTTCTCTCCAGAGAACCATTTGGACCGGATGGAAAGGGCAGGCAATCGTGAGATCATGGACTGGTAAGATAATTATTTGAATCAAAATAAAGACTCGGTAGGGTAATGTAGTTAACCCTGACCATTGAAAATTTAGTGACTTCTGTGCATTCAGGGCCACTGGGCTGTGGGCACAGCTCTGTGAAGGCTGTGCACTTTGCTGCGCTTCATGAGGAACCTCATCATCCCATTCGCTTCTCAGCAGTACATTTATAAGCTACTAATCGCAGGCCTCTGAGCCCATCCGTATCCGGGGCTTCCCCAGCAGAGGACATTATTTCGATGGAGGCGGTCTTATTGTTCACTGGGACTGCATATCTAGAGTCAGCTCTTTTTTGTCCCCACTTTCATTTGGAGGTAGGAATTTGGACCGCATGCAGTGCCAGATTGTACCAGGTCTGATGCATACAAAGCAAGTGCCCTAGCCTGTACTATCTCTCTCCTCAATGCTCTCAAATTGAAGACTGTGTCCTGAGGCTGGTGCAAGCAGTGCTGCAATTAAAATTTACAAGTAGGGCTTTTATTATTAATGCCATTTTTATGAGTTATTATAAAATTTTGGTTATTTGGGGTGATTTTCTGTCTCTGGACAGTAGATTCTATAACTGATCGGTAGCTGTAAGCTTGCCATGAGGGGAGGGTAGTTAGGACAGAGCAGGGACTACTATGGCAAAGACAGCTGGAACTGATCACTCTGGACAAGAGCTGGGTGATGAAAGGAGGTAAAGGGCTACTGATAAACTTTCAGTGTCTGCATTGCAAAGCACATGGAGAGAGAGAGAAGAAAAGTGCCGCCAAGAAGGCAGGCTGGTGGTGGTCAAGGGAAGGGAACTGGAGCATTGTATGACTGAAACCTAATCACTAGCAACTTGGTAACTTTGTGTTTCATGGTGATTCAATAAAAATACTAACCATCCTGACCTGATTTCTCCCTTGGAACGTTCAATCCAATTTGCAATCCTAAATCAACTTGTTAAAGTACTTTGGCCCCTATTGAAGACATGGTTATTTTAGATAACTGCTTTTCTTTTGTGGGGGAGGCATGCCCAGTAGTGCTCAGGAGTTACTGCTGGTGGCTTGGGGACTATCTGGGATGCCATGGATCAGACATGCATGGGCGGTGTGCAAGGACAGTAGTAGCCACTATACTATCTCTCTAGCCCGATGTCTGCTTTCTAAAGGTGAGTAAATCAGGGTCATTGTCTGCTCAAAATTAAGGTCATTTTTGTAAAGGAGCAGGTCTTATAAACCTTCATATATCAGAGCTTACACCGTTCATGCAGGATCCAGTTCCAGAAGGATAAGTGCACTTGACATAAAGAATTTACCTTGGAGTCCAGCTGCTGCATGTATGACCACAGATATTCTATATTGGCGCCAAAAGGATGGACGTGAAGAAATGTTGATATGATGCCTAGATTAAAAAGATAAACATTTTTACATTAGTGAGAGGAAAGTGAGAGTCACAGTCAGAGGCAAGATGAAACCAGGGCTGGTTTCATCAGGTTGTTAGTGTAGTGCCATTCCTAACGCACATGCTAGCTCCTGGAACGGTTAGGAAGTTAGGAAAACTAGTCTCTAAGGTAATATATAGAAGAATAAAAGTTATTTCTAAACAAAGACTCCTGGAAGCATTTCAACTACCAATTTTATGCTTGATTTACCAATATAAAATTATAGTTATTGGAAGGATAAAATGATCTCTTTTCCTTCCCTCAGTGGACTTTGCACTATGAAAATGGCATATGCAGCTGTGTCAGAAATCATGCTACCTCCAATTTTCCTCATAATTATAGCCTGGAGTGATGAAAAGTATTTAATCCATGTTTCCTTTAACTGCCACTCAAGGAAACACAAATATTTCCTGAAATATTTGCTTGCATCCTTCCAACCATTGTTGCTGATATTTAAAGGGAGTCAGCTTGCTCTCATCTTTGCTATAACTTACAAGAACACCCTAAAAGGTGATGGTTTGGGATGGGGTCTGATTATAAATCACAAGGCTTATTCTTCATGGAAAGCAACTGATAAATGAAAGGCTGAGTGCTGGTTTTCATGGCTTAGGAAAAACCATTCCTCTCCCTGATTTTAGATCCAAAGTAGCAAAAACAGGGCATCAATTCAATGAACTGTTGGTTGCTTATTTGCTAAGAATTTGTGTTCAGACTGACATTTTAAGAATTTTCTTTTAAACAGGTTCTGGAAAGAATCGAATCTGAGAATGAGTGCTCACATTCTACTTATTGTAAGCTTGAATTGGTAAATGACTACGGCCATGACAGAAGCAATCAGAATGAGCACTGTGCTCTTGTACCAGATCCGTCTCCGAATTGCTGGGTGATCCGAACTCATCTAAGACAGTGTTTCCCAAAGTGGATGGTACTGCCCTTCCTTTGGGGGGGCTTAGCTGTATACTTGGTTGCTAATGCTTGGATAATTATCGGGTGCTATCTGCTTAAAGAAGGTAGGTATCTAGGGAGTCACTGAATTATTTTTTTTTCTGAAAAGGAAATGTGGGCTGAAAAAGAGTGGGGGCATCTGACAGGTTGGGTCCTGTGATTTCAGTGTAATGCCTGGGAGCAAGCATGAATCCAGATGCCTATCTCACATCAGACGCAATTCAAAATGTGCTAAGTACCTTATAATTAGATCAGGATCTATAAAATATATGAAGAAAAAATGCAGGGTGAATGTTCTAGAAATTAACCTTAGATGTCTTGGGTTAAGTTAATGTCATTGGCAAATAAAGCAAACCGATACAAATAAGATTACACCATACTGAAAAGTTTAACACAGCAAAATAAACTAGACCTAAAACTTTAGAAATCCAATGGAAACAAAAAAAATATTGAGCACCATACACCTGGTAAAGGGCTAATCTTTAAGATGCATAAATAACTCTTAACGTTCAACAATAAAACCCAAACCAACCCAGTAGAAAAGGTCATCACTTATTATAAGGGAAATGAAAATCAAAATGAGAATGAGATGAAGTGATGTTGGTAAGAAAAAAAAAAAAGGAATCTACATTCCTATTGAAAACAGTATAGAGTTTTCTCAAAAAATTAAAAATAGAATTATTATATGACCAGGTGATTCCACACCTTTGTATCTACCTAAGAATATAAAAACAATAACCATAAAATATATATGCATATCTGTGTTCATTTCTGTGCTATTTATAATACTTAAGATCTATGAGCAACACAAATGTCCACTGATGAATGAATGATATATATTATACTACTCAGTTATAAGAAAAGTTGAAATTTCACCTTTTTTACCTGACCACATTCTCAAGTTCAAGAATTTGATCCCTGGTACCATATGGAGCTAGACTATTTCCAAACCCTCAAGAAGTGCTGAGGAGTCTTTCTCACCCAAATAAATAAGACAGATTTAAAAGTAACAATTGTATTTCTAGGCAGAGTTCTAATAGGATTTTCAGATGCATCAGTGGGGCTTTCCCTACTGTCGCAGGCGAAGGACAAGGGGTACTATGCCCACTGTTTACCAAGAATATCTCCACTGTTGTAGGAAGGGGGAGAAAGAGTAAGGGAAGGAAGATAGGGTAATTCAACACCACTTTTGTGAAACAGCAAAGGTGGTTTCTAGTAAAACATTTTTCTCCTTGTTTTGTTGGGTCACACTTGACAGTATTCAGGCTTACTACTGGTTCTGTGTGTGGGGACCGTCTTTGATGTGCTAAAGGGGCCATATTTGGTGCCAGGGATCAACCTGGGTTAGGTGTGTGCAAGGCAAGAACCTTGACTACTTCTTTCTTTTCCTCCCATACAGATTCACTAAAGGAGTGATGGGCTGTTCTAAAAGAGTAATATAAGCCTCAGGAATACTGGAAGACTCGGAAGCAGAATATCTTGGTATGTTGGGCATGCAATGAAGTGTGAGACAGGGAGCTAAGTGGCACTGCAGTTCTTGAGGTGACAAGGATGGCAGAGTTTCCCAAGGGAGTAAATCTCGAACATAGATGGGCTTGAATAGTCTTCCCAAGAAACCATTTGTCTTCATATTTATTGGACTTATTAATATGTAGATAATGTAGTTTCTCCTACACATTCCTGCAGAAGTCGCCCATCCCAGTACCAACAGTCATGATGGTATTAGGGACTGCAGTTTTGTAGGACCTGGTTTTGAACCGGGATCATTCTGGAGGAACTTCCTGAACAAATAACTAAAATATCTCTGAAGCACCTATCAAAGAACCAGGATATTTTTTCTGAAAATGGAAAATAGAAGAGATGGCTTTTACTCAAATCTAATGAAAAAAATCCAGTAAATTGTTACTAATTTATGGTCCGCTGGGAGGTACCAAAAAGGGCTGATTAGAGGAATATCAGGAAGTGAAGATGGAGAATTTCCAGAGAATTTCCAAAGGAATGGCTAAATAATTGAACTTGGTTATTTACATGGAGTAGAGGACTTCATATTTATAAATACGGTTCCTCGGGGGTCAGGGCCAAGATGATGTAATATGTACTTACTTCCTCTCACATTCATAGCAAATCTACCCAGGTGCCAGCATTCTGAAACTCACATGAAGAGAGCTTACACAGAAAGAAATAAAAAGGCAGAATCCAGGACGATAAGAGACAGATGCAAGAAAAGAAACCCCACTGTGGGCTAACAGGCTGCAAGCATGAAGAGATTTCTAAGGTTCTGTATTGCTCTGAGGCTGGCACTATTGAACACCCAGCATAAGGTGGTATGATGTGTAAAGAAGTTTGCCTGATGAGCAAATTTTGTGGATAGTATCCCCATGCATGTTGGGAGTATTAAATAAAAGTTAAATAGTTTATTAACAGTTTATAAATAGAGTTGAAGGCTTTTGCTATATCAGAATGGAATTTACATGATGAGTAGCATTGAAAAACTGCCAATCAGGTTTGCTGCTATTGGAAATCTATTGATCTGTTGTGTCAGAGTTTAGAAGACAGAAAAGATGAGAAACAACACTACCCAGAGTTATACTGTAAACATCTCAGAGCCATGAGACTACCAATAACATTTTTTGATTCATTCTCTTTTCTAATAGTGGTTTCCAGCCAAGCATAGCTCCCATTCTAAATAAAAAATATTGACATATTTTATCACAGAAGTTCAGTGCATGCAGAATCCAAGATATAGGCTATACGTGAAATAAATAAGAGTTCCAGCATAGACACGAGACAGTTTCAGGCTGACCAAATGTGTTGCACTATACGAGCTGTGAGATGTGAAATGCTATTCTGCAGTGCCCCCCACCAGCCAAATTCCATTTGTTTTAGATCCAATTATATGACAACTTGCCTTCCTATGGATTGACTGAAAATAAATAAATCATAAATCACAGTAAAGGTACTTTCTAAGTACCTATCTTTAGTTCATTTGAACTATAGTGCTCAATTTTAATTCCCATTAATTATCAGAAAGTGTGGCACAGTGATTGAACTTCCTAAGGGAAAATGTATGGAGCAATAAATACTTTTCTCAAATAATTTAGTGTCACAGATAATTAGGATTTCTCAATATTTACAAAGTTCTAGCCTCACATATGTTCTCTATAGATGCAATCCACTTGAACAGTTTCTCATCTACAGAATCAAGATTTGTGCTTAGCATATATTTAAGATAACACTTATGTGATTCGAGAGGATGTCGGATTATCTAAATATACTGGCATATATTATAGGCATTACTATGTGATGAAGATTTTCTTAACATATTTTTAAAGACAAAGATTTTTTTTTTTGCTTTCTGGGTCATACCTGGCAATCCTCAAGGGTTACTTCTGGCTCTGCACTCAGGAATTACTCCTGGCACAGCTCAGGGGACCATATGGGATGCTGGGGATTGAACCCGGGTCAGTCGTGGTGTAAAGCAAATGCACTACCTGCTGGACTATTGCTTCAGACCCAAGACAAAGATTTTTTTTTGCTGTGTTCCTGCTCTTCTATAGCACTCTCTCATGAATTATACTCCTATTTATTAACAAACAGGTTCACTATACATCCTAGATTGGTTTAGTTATTCAGAAGAATGATTTCAGAAGAATTTCCAAAATATATAATCCATCCAGGGGCTTCTACAATCATTTGATTTATAAGAATTCTTCAGGAAAATATAGCCCTAACACAAGAAATTCCTTACTCTTTAGCCAGTCAAGAACATTTTGAGATCATATTTTGTCAAAATTTCTCCATCACAATCCTTACCTAGATCCTTGGAGGTCTTTATAATCTTTACATTCAGGTTATGTGAATGCTATCAATATTCAAATATCTATGAATGGGTCATGAAGCTCAATTAGCAGAGGATCCATTCTGACAGCCTGAAGAGAACTTTTCTCTGCTTTGGCATTCTTCTGGATTATTGGTATCTTTGACACTGAGAGTATACATACATAGGCATTCTGAGAGGGTAGTTGGGGCAAGACAATTACTCATCTGTAATCAAAGTTTCATAAGTAAAAAGGAAAATATCAAAGTTGAGAAGTAAAGGTAGAAATGAAGGTGAAATTTTTCTTAATTTCCTTCAAACACAAATATCCAGTCTCTCCTCTATCCAAAAGTTCCTAATTGTTAATTAAAAATGAGTGTCAACTTTTCTAATAGCTGTACAACATTCCATTGTGTATATGCACCATGGCTTCTTTATTCAGTCATCTGTTCTTGGGCACTTGGATTGTTTTCACATTCTGGCTATTGTGTGAGGCAAACTTGATAACCACTACGCTACGGAAACTCCTCTGGCTCTTGTGAATAGTCATGAGGTTTGCTAATACACAGAGTGTTAGGAGAGTATCATGCTGAGTGATATGAGTCAAAGAGAGAGGGACAGACACAGAAAGATCTCACTCATTTGTGGAATCATAGAAGGAGAAAAATTAATGCACAAAAACAATAGAAATTGTCAGGAGAACTGGTCCTAGGTAAGATCTTTACCATGGAGTCACAAAACAGGGAAAAGACCATGAAGAAAATGATAGAAGGAAGTGGTCACTCTGGATAAGACCTGGAAGCTGAAAGGTGGTAAAGTGATATTCATGATACCCTCTCAGTAACAGTATTGCAAACCACAGTACCTAAAAAGGAAAAAAGAAAATAAAGTGCCTGCCATAGAGGGAAATGTAACATTGGTGGAGGGATTGGTGCTCAAACATTGTAATGCTGAAACTCAATCATGAATAACTCTGTTACTCTGGAATACATGGAATACCATGTATCCCATGGTAATTCAATTCATTAATAAAGAAAGAGTGCCAGGAGTCACTTATCTTTTTGTTTGACCCAAACTTCAAATGCTAACAGAGGTAGACACCAGTTAGAAAAAAGGGGAAAATGTCCTAGAAAATTTTGGAGTTGCTTGTGTTCACTTTTCATTGAAGATGCTAACTTAGAGCTTGCTTTTTTAACATGATTGTCTAACACACTGGCTGACTTCAGATTCTGCTCAGGGATCACTCCTGGCAGGTCAGGGAGAGCTGAGGGAAGTGGAGAGCCAGGGATCTGTCCTGGGTCAGCCAGGTGCAGGTGAGCCTCCTTCATCCCTCTGTACCATCTCTCTGCCCTCTTTCTAACACATTTGAATGATTAACCAATTAAAACTTTTTTTCTCCTAAAGACCTCATCAGAGGTGACATTTTATAAATGTAACCTCTCTAACAATGCTTTTTACCTAGAGTGTCACGATCTCGATCCACGATCTTCCCGTTAATCATCTATTTGCTAGAGCGGGCACCAGTAATATCTCAATATGTCCTGTCACATGCTGTAGAGCGAAGGGCATCGGCTTGGTACAGGAACATAAAGAGCCTCAAACCATTATATTAGGTCATGAGAATGATCTAATATAATTGTTACTGGCATTTGGCATATCAAATAAAACACGAGCAGCTTGCTAGGCTTGCCGTGCGGGGAGGCATACTCTATAAACACCTCCAAATAAAGCCTTTATTGATGAGCCGGGCTGTGATGGGCTGGTCGGCTGGGTGGAGTTCTGATGAGAGGGAAGTCCAATGTGGAAAATGGCGCGCGCCATGGAGTGGGTGGGGGTCGTCTGGCTTGTTGTGAGGTTCTGCCGGGGTGGTGGGCCAAGGCTGGAACCCACCATGCCTCCCGACTGCCTCATGAAGCGGCTGGGCACAGGGAGAGCAAGGAACCGCTCTGCCCCATGTCTGAGAGTCTCTGGACCAGCATACCTGGGCCGGATTGAGGAAGAAACTGGCCCAGGGTGGGTGTCGATGATCCGGGCTGTGATGGGCTGGTCGGCTGGGTGGAGTTCTGATGAGAGGGAAGTCCAATGTGGAAAATGGCGGCGCCCATGGAGTGGGTGGGGGTCGTCTGGCTTGTTGTGAGGTTCTGCCGGGGTGGTGGGCCAAGGCTGGAACCCACCATGCCTCCCGACTGCCTCATGAACGGCTGGGCACAGGGGAGACTCTCAGACATGGGGCAGAGCGGTTCCTTGCTCTCCCTGTGCCCAACCTAGAGTGTAAGGCATATTATTTTTAAGCTCTGAGGTAACAGATCGGAAAAGTGTGTGTATGTGCGTGCATGTGTGTTTGAGAGTGAGTGATTTGGAAAATATTTAAAATTAAATATGTTCACCATCTAGAATAGAAAAGGAGATACAATGGGTAGTGAGAAGAAGGAAGTCAGAAAATGAACAAGTCCCATTGTTAATGTTTTGAAGAGGTCTGTGTTACTCAGACTTAAATAAAGAGGGAAGTTTAATGCTGATCATTATGTTCTTTGTCCATACCCCCAAACGCGCACTGAAGGGGAAAATCACAACTTAGTCATCCTGAGCACAAGAGAAACAGTTGTCAAAGTTTGACATGTTTTCCAATAGAAGAAAATCCAGTTGCCAACTCTATATGGGTTCATTTTGGGTTCTTGGAACTGATAGCACATCAGCATGTCTTACGAAACTTGTGCACAGCATATTATTACAGCTGTATATCATCAGGGAGGGAAAAATAGGTTTTCCATGAAGTATCTCTAAGTTGATGTCATATTCAATATCTCTGTAGTTGGAAAATCTATATATGATGAATTAACTTTGGACAACATTTTGAATTTAATTCCTCCTGTGCTAGCTTCCACAGACCTGGGTGTACCTGTCATTTTGAGGTGAATTCATGCAGTATTTAGAAAACGTAACCAGGTGCTACTTTTTGCAAGGTAATGAACTGCAAAGCAACCATTTGTCTAAAGGTACAAGAGCCTCATTCTTCACTCTTAAGTTTGCCACAGAGGAGCTAGTATTAACTCAGAACCCCTCACTTGAGTCAGTTCCAAAGGACAGTCTGAACCTTCAAGAACTGAATAAACTTCCTTCCCTGTAAGGTTTAGGAGACAGGCTTAAGCACACAGGCTACTAGTGGGAATATTTCTAACACATACTCCTCCGATTTCTTCCTTCTGAGAATGACTGGCACTGCTGAATCTGTTGATGAAGATGATAAAATGAGAACATGTGTGGTGTGTATCTTGTTCAGCAAAGGAAAATGATGCCAGCTACATATATTTTGTGGAATGGCTGAATGTTCTTCAGGTGAACAGTAGCCTCCTTCATTTCTGCCCCCAGTGTCCCTTGTTAATAAAAAGGCATGCTTTATTGGATACAGGGAACCAAATTATTTTTGGTTATTTTGACTAAAGTGATTATTTTGGCACCAACAGACTGGTTTTCCTTCTCTGAGCATTACAGGACATAGCTTTCATTAGCGTGAGGAAGATGTGGCTTATTTTGAAACTTTTGGATTAAGCCAAGTCTGGCCTACAGTTGGAAAAAAATGTGTCTAAAATTTGAGATTCAGATGTGTAATAAACAAGTTAATTTGTTTTCCTGAACTCAGTTTTTATGTCTTTCTACCTAACATACATGTTGCAGAAAAGCAATACCTTCCTCCCATTGTTTTGTACCTTCTAATTTAAATACAATGTAATCTACCTTAAGAAATTAATCTTGTCTCTGACCAGAAGGCAATGTTGTTCAAATCATTAACAACTTGAAGTGAATTACTTAAGTATTATTTAAATGATTATCTAATCATTATTTAAGAGCACAATGAGGAAAACAGAATTTCCTTACCGATTAGCAAAGCTTCTTTCTCTGATTTTAAGCCTTGGCTTCTTTTCTCAGTATTATTCTCCCGATCTTGGTTGACTAATGAGACAGTCAACATGTTGATCTCCTGGATATTTAAAAGACAAAAAAATACATAGTATTTATGTGGATTTTGTGCATTTCAATAAAGGTAACCATGTATCCTGAATGCTACAAAAGGGTAATCAGATTAATTTACAACTGAATATCAACTTTTATAAAGAAATGATCTTTCTGTCAAACAGCAGATTAGAATTTCAAAATTTAGACTTCTACCACAAAACTCACCACAACTTGGTTTAGGTTTTGTACATATCTTGGTTAAACTCCAAAAAAAAAAACTGTATTTGATTATAGCTACCTTAACAAATTTTATTTCAAATATAAAAGAATGTCTTAAAAAGCATACACAACCTTGGGCGCTGCGCTCCTTCCTGGGACCGGCTGAAAATCTCCCCCGCCAGGTGTGTGCGTGATCCCTGCGTCTCCGCAGACCCAAACTGCCCCAGGGAAGAGCGGAAACTCCATCAAGCGGAACCAAGGCTAACTGCCTTGGTTTCACCGCGGAACCTTGGGCCCCTGCGCTCCGGAATCATCCCAAAACTCAAAACTGCGTGGGCGCTAGCTCGTCCTTGCGAACCTTTACTACCTATCTTGCATGAGGTGCCACTGAACCTTGGTTCCTACATCCTTGCTACCCACCCAAACTCCGCAAACAGACCAGACACCTACTAACTTTACTATCCTGTCATCCAAGACCCCACATTTGCAACCTACAATAGTCAAAATGGTAAGGCAACGCAAAAGTTCCATCCAGCTCTGTGAGTGAAGTCACTAGTCCAGATGAGCCAAGCAATACCAATGAGTTATATAACCTCTCTGATAAGGAATTTCGGAAAGAAATGTTAAGGAGTCATAAGGAATTCAAAGAAGCAATGGAATACAAACTCAATAAAATACAAGAGGACATGATAGAAGAAGTGAGGAAAATGCAAATGGAAATGACATATATTAAAAATGAGGTAAATGAAATGAAAAACACAGTGGAAAGCCAGCATAGCAGAATAATAGCTACTGAAGAAAGAATTAGTGATCTCGAAGACGCGTTCCAAAAAGATTCTCTACATAACACCAGAAGATAGAAAAAAGACTCACAATTACCGAACAGACAACAAGAGATAATCGGGATGAAGCCAGAAGAAACAACATAAGGATCATTGGGGTCCCAGAAGGGCAAGAAGAAAACCCTGATGAAGAAGAAACTGTCAAAGCCATCATTGCTGAGAAGTTTCCGGGACTAAAAAACACTTGCCTCAAGATCCAGGAGGCCCGTAGGATACCTGCTAAAAGAAACCCCAACAAGAATACTCCAAGACACATCTTAATTAAAATGACAAAAACTATAGATAGAGATAGAATACTGAAAGCAGCAAGATCAAAGAAGGAAATCACATACAAAGGAACATCTCTAAGATTTACAGCAGACTTCTCTGATGAAACACTCCGAGCAAGAAAACAATGGTGGGATATTGTGAAAAGGCTGAATGAACTGCAGGCCTCACCAAGAATTCTTTACCCGGCCAGACTCACATTCAGATATGAAGGAAAGATACACAACTTCATGGATAAGCAACAACTCAGGAACTTCATGGACTCAAAACCAGCCTTAAAAGAAGGACTGAAGGGTCTACTGTAATACGACCAAACCCATAAGCACAACAAGCTCAAACAGAAAGATGGCACAAAATCCGATGACAATAATCTCTCTCAATGTCAATGGTCTAAATGCACCAATTAAGAGACACAGAGTAACAAAATGGATTAAAAAATTGAACCCAACATTCTGCTGAAATTTTTAATTTCAATTAAAAAAATTGAACCCAACAAGAAACACATCTGAATAATCAGAACAAACACAGACTCAAAGTCAAAGGTTGGAAGACCATTCTCCATGCAAATAATTCCTCCAAAAAGGCTGGTGTGGCCATATTAGTATCAGATAATATAGACTTCAGGCTGAAAAAGGTTAGAAGGGACAACGAAGGCCATTTCTTATTACTTAAGGGGTATGTACACCAGGAAGAAATTACACTACTAAACATATATGCACCCAACGAGGGGCCAGCAAAATACATAAAACAACTGCTAAGAGACCTCAAAGAAGACATTAACATTAGCACAATAATAGTTGGAGACTTCAACACTGCTCTATCAACGATGGATAGATCAACAAGACTGAAACTCACCAAGGAAATATTGGCCCTGAAGGAAGAAATGGAAGAAAGAGAGCTAGTAGATATATACAGGGCTTTTCATGCCAAAAAAGCTGAATACACATTTTCTCTAGTGCACATGGAACATTCTCCAAGATAGACCACATGCTGAGCCACAAAGCATACCTCAATAAAATAAAAAAGATAGAAATTGTGTCAGCTATCTTTTCAGACCATGATGCACTGAAAATGGAAGTTAACCGTACACAGAAACAGGGAGTCACACCAAACACCTGGAAACTGAACAGCTCACTCCTGAACAACAAATGGGTCATAGAAGAAATCAAACAGGAAATCCAAAGATTTCTGGAAACAAATGAAAATGAAGACACCAACTATAAGAACTTGTGGGACACGGCAAAAGCCGTGTTAAGAGGGAAGTTTATAGCTCTGCAAGCATTCATCAGGAAACAAGAAAGGGCCCACATAAATAACCTGACTACACAGCTGAAGACATTAGAGAAAGACCAACAAAAGGAGCCCAACCAAGGCAGAAAAAAAGGAAATAATAAAACTTAGAGAGGAAATCAATGAGTTGGAAACCAAAAAAAACAATCCAAAAGATTAATGAAACCAAGAGCTGGTTTTTTGAAAAAATAAACAAGATTGACAAACCATTGGCAAGACTTCTAAGGACAGGGAAAGAGAGAACCCAAATAAACAGAATCAGAAATAAAAACGGTGACATCACAACAGAAACCACAGAAATCCAAAAGATCATCAGAGATTACTTTGAGAGCCTGTATGCCGTGAAACATGAGAATCTAGAAGAAATGGATCAATTCCTGAAGTCCTATAACCTCCCACGGCTGAAACAAGAAGACCTCCAATACCTGAATAAGCCTATCACCATCGAGGAAATAGAAACAGTAATTAAAAGTCTTCCCAAACACAAAAGCCCAGGTCCAGACGGATTCCCTAGTGAATTCTACCAAACCTTTAAGGAGGACCTACTGCCTGTCCTGTTCAAGCTCTTCCAGGAAATAGAAGAAACAGAAACACTCCCAAACAGCTTTTACGAGGCACATATCACCCTGATACCCAAAGCAGGGAGAGACAACACAAAGAAAGAAAACTACAGACCAATATCCCTGATGAACACGGATGCTAAGATCTTCAACAAAATACTAGCCAACAGAATCCAAAGACTCATCAAGAAGATTATACATCATGACCAAGTAGGATTCATCCCGGTTATGCAAGGATGGTTCAACATTCGCAAGTCAATCAACATAATACATCATATCAATAAGAGAAAAAAATAAAAACCATATGATCCTATCAATAGACGCAGAGAAAGCATTTGACAAGATCCAGCACCCGTTCATGATTAAAACCCTCCAGAAAATGGGAATTGAAGGGACTTTCCTCAAGATAGTTACAGCCATCTACCAAAAGCCCACAGCGAGCATCATTCTCAATGGGGGAAAAGTTGAAAGCCTTCCCCCCTGAGATCAGGGACAAGACAAGGTTGCCCACTCTCACCTCTTTTATTCAATATAGTACTGGAAGTACTTGCCACAGCAATCAGAGAAGAAAAGGACATCAAGGGCATCAAGATAGGCAAGGAAGAAGTCAAGCTATCATTATTTGCAGATGACATGATTTTATACCTAGAGAACCCTAAACTCTCTACCAAAAAACTCCTAGAAACAATAGACGCATATAGTAGAGTGGCAGGATACAAAATCAACACGCAAAAGTCGGTGGCTTTCCTATATACAAATAACGAAAGAGAAGAAAGGGATATTAAGGAAACAATTCCATTCACAATTGTGCCACAGAAAATCAAATACCTAGGAATCAACTTACCCAAGTGTGTAAAGGACCTGTACAAAGAAAACTACAAGACACTGCTCCAAGAGATAAAAGAGGACACAAGGAAATGGAAACACATTCCCTGCTCATGGATGGGGAGAATCAACATTGTCAAAATGGTAATACTCCCTAGAGCTCAAAACAGATTCAATGCAGTCCCTATGAGGATACCCATGACATTCTTCAAAGAAATTGACCAAACAATCCTGAAATTTGTATGGAACGATAAACCCCCAAGGATAGCTAAAGCAATCCTCGGGAAAAAGAAGATGGGAGGCATCACCTTACCCAACTTCAAACTGTACTACAAGGCAGTAGTAATTAAAACAGCATGGTATTGGAATAAAAACAGACCCGTGGACCTATGGAATAGAATTGAGTATCCTGACACCCAACCTCAAACACATGATCATTTAATCTTTGATAAAGGTGCAACGAGTCTAAAATGGAGTAAGGAAAGCCTCTTCACTAAGTGGTGTTGGGAAAACTGGGCAGCGACATGTAAAAAAATCAGATCAAAGTGGATTAAAGATCTCAATATCAGACTTGAATCCATAAAGTACACTGAAGAAAATATAGGAAAAACCCTCCATGACATTGAAGCTAAAGGCATCTTCAAAGATGAAACATCTCTAACAAAGCAACTAGAAGAAAAGATAAATATATGGGACTACATGAAACTAAAAAGCTTCTGCACCTCAAAAGAAACAGTGACTAAGATACAAAAGCATTCCACAGAATGGGAAAGAATATTCACCCAATACTCATCTGATAAGGGGTTAATATCCAGGATATATCAGGCACTGGTAGAACTTTACAAGAAGAAAACAAACAACCCCATCAAAAAATGGGGAGAAGAAATAAACAGAAACTTCAGCAAGGAAGAAATTCGAATGGCAAAAAAACATATGAAAAAATGCTCATCATCACTAATCATCAGAGAGATGCAAATCAAAACAACAATGAGACACCACTTTACACCACAGAGACTGGCATATATTCAAAAGAGCAAGAACAACAAGTGCTGGCGTGGATGTGGGGAAAAGGGGACACTCATCCATTGTTGGTGGGAATGCCGGCTGGTACAGCCTTTCTGGAAAACAATATGGACTTTCCTCCAAAGACTAGAAATTGAACTCCCATTTGACCCAGCCATACCACTCCTGGGAATCTACTCTGGGAAGCCAAAAATACGCAGCGGAAACACCATCCCTACTTTTATGTTCATAGCAGCATTATTCACAATAGCCAAAATCTGGAAGCAACCAGAGTGCCCGAAAATCGATGACTGGATAAAGAAGCTTTGGTACATCTACACAATGGAATACTATGCAGCGGTTAGGAAAAATGAAGTTATAAAATTTGCCTACAAATGGATGGACATGGAGAAGATTATGTTGAGCGAAATTAGCCAGAAGGAGAGAGACAGATACAGAATGACTGCATTTATCTGCATAACATAAATATATAGGTACATATTATGATACCAATATCCAAGGTCAAGTGAAACATATATCAGGAGGTCCTGTCAAAGGTGGAAATTATCACAAACGTGTGGGAGTCAGAGGCTAGGTAAGACAGAAATGGAACAGTGTGCTAACAATTGTTGAGGGTACTAATGCCAACCTAGAACTGAGCATTAAATAGAGGCAAAAAGATACACATGACAACCCTTTAATGTATGTTCTGTAACCCATAGTCTGGAGGGGAAGGAAAAGAGAAAGAGAGAGAAATGGAAAGAAATCAAGAACCTGCCATGGAGCAGGGCTGGGGGGGGAGGGAACCGGGGAGTTGGTGGTGGGAGATGGGCACTGGTGACGGGATGGGAGCTGCAACACTGTTTGACCAAAACCCAAATATGAACTTTTTAATTGTATATCTTTGTAATTTTAAAAATAAAAAATTAAAAAAAAAGCATACACAATCTAATTCATGCTAGTTTGCTATAATTTGTGTTAGTATATGTAAAACAGGTTCTACTGAAAAGGTGAGACAGAACTGTTGTGAGGAGTGTTTGAATTAGTACTTATTCTTATATAAATACTGCAAAAGGAAAATAAAGCAAAGGTTGGGAGATACTTTTCTTTGGAAACAAGACTGAAGGATTGTACAACAAACCAGTAACATATTGAACACTAAAGCTAGTCTATTTTTAGTTCTTTCTCTGGTCTTTTTTAATTTAAATACAGACTAAAAGGAGTTAGCACTATCTTCTCAGACTTGATATAGGGATTCAAAGTGCTGAATGAGGGGGCTACAGTGTTAGTTCAGCTGGTAGTGTATTTGTACTTGGCTGACTTGGATTCGATCCTGGCACCTCATATGATATCCTGAGCACTACCAGTATTAATTCTTGAGTGCAGAGGCAAGAGCAAGTCTGCCTGAACACTGCCAGTTGTGGCCCAACATAAAAAATAAAGTAAAAAGAAAGAAATGGAGAATGAAATAGTGAAAAAATTAAAACTAATAAACAGATGCCCCCTGCCCCTCAAGGTGTTGTAGATATGGCTGTAGAACCTGGTTCCATTGGCAGTTGGCAGACAGGAGTCAGGCTTATCTACACCCAGGGTTCTGCCACGTGGGCCCTGGAATGGTTGATGGTCTGACATAGAAAAAGACTGGGCCCCTGGGATGAACCCAAAGCCAGTCTGCAAGCTACCTGTGGTGTATTTGCTTTGCCAAAAACAGTAACAATGATGGACCTCATTCCCAATGAATGGAGACATTAGTGGTGCCTGCTGGAGCAAATTGATGAACAATGGAAAGACAAGTGACAAGTGACAGAGACCTGCATATAGATGACAGTAGAGCTATTAGGATTGTTGGTTTTTTGGGAGGGTAATTTCTCTTTGTAATGGTCAACCATTACATTGAGTAAAGATTTAAGGGTACTATTTAGAAGCCCCTGAATAAGATGGGGGCTTTAGAAGTCCCTAAATTAGAAGATAAATTATCTTCCTGAAAGATAAAATTAGAAAGGAGAAAGAGAATAGCTTAGCAAATCTTGACAATGAATTATTTAGATATTAACTAGGACTTTATCGCTTAGAGATTTGGGGTTAGTTAATACTAAACTGACCAGGTAAAATAATAAAGGAAGTTGTTGGGAGCAAGTGGAGCATGAACATGCATAAACTCTATCTGAAGACATTCAAAGAAAACAAAAAAAAATTTCCGTATTTCAACCAATCAAAAATAGACCTGGACCTAAATTTAATGTATGATCAGGATCTTTGCATATTATGGGTAATTCAGAATTGTCAGACAAGAAGGCTCTCAGGAGAAATTGCAGCTTTTAATATGTAATGAGCATTTTGAAACCTGTTTTAAAGATCTGTTTAACTGCTGAAAACTGTGATCATGATGAAGACCCAGTTGAGAGGTTAAACTGGGCAAGGCAAAGAATTCTGGGAATCAAGATGAGGGATAACAGGTCAGTGGCAAGAGCTTGGTTGATTTCAGGGTACCAGCTGTGGTCTAAGGCTAATGGTAAAAGGTAAGTCCATAGGAACAAGGGTCAAAGGAGGGGTTAAAGGGCCTGAGCGATATCACAGAGGGTAAGGTGTTTGCCTTGTACGTGGCCGACCTGGGTTCGATCGTTGGCATCCCATGTGGTCCCCTGAGCACTGGCAGGTATAATTTCTGAGTGTAGAGCCAGGAGTAACCATTGAGTATCACCAGGTGTGGTCTCAAAAGAAAAAAAAAAAAAAAAAAAGATTTAAAGAATGGTCTAAGGAAATGTTTCTCTGAATGGGTAACACTACTCCCTGAGGGCACTACAATAATGGGGAAGTTGACAGTAGTCTTGGGTACAGCAAAGGGTACTTTTAAATCACTTTCTGTTCCCTTAACTAAGATAGATATTCAGAGGATTGCTGAGCGAATTTCATTTTTCAGCAAAGGGGTGGTAGACCAAATACTTTTGGGGATCTCTAGGCAAATCAGACATAAAAGATTCTTGGTGGTAGTGGGGGAAGAGTTATAATAGAGTGGGTAGGGTATTTGTATTTGTCTTGCAAGGCAAATTCATGCAAGACAAGTATTCGTCTTGCATGCAGTTTAATCTCCTGCATCCCATATGGTCACCAGAGCACAGCCAGGAGTAGCCCCTGATAATTACTGGGTCTGACCCAAAAAGCCAAAAGAAAAAAAAGATTAGAGAATAAAGATGCCATATATATAATATATAATTATATATAAATGTATAAATTATATAAACTATTATATATAAATATATAAAAATAAACATATATATTTACATAAATATATATATATTTACATTTTAAAATATAAAAATATAATATATATATATTTATATAAACTTGAAACCCCTCATCTGTTCTTGGGCACTCAGGTTGTTTCCAGATTCGGGCTACTGTGAACAGTGCTATGATAAACATAGAAGTGCAAATAGTGTTTCTTCTGTGTGACTTTAAATCTCAGGATATATTCCCAGAAGTGGTATTGCTGGGTCAAATGGGAGCTCAATTTCTAGTTTGTGGACGAATGTCTATACTGTTTTCCAAAAAAGCTGGACTATCGAGATCACAAATCCTGAGCCCCACAAGGGTGATCTCTGAATACCAATGGGAACTGCACAAAAACAAAGGAATACACAAACAAAACACTTTAAACAAATTCCCTAAGGTATATGTGGAATATTAGAACCATTTACTAAAGGAACTTGGAAAGTAGGGAATAGGAATTTCTTCTTTGATGAAATAACATACGGCGTGTTTTCAATTAGACTGTCTCAGGTGAAGCTGAGAAGCCTTTATTGACACACTTCACTTCTTTAGAATAAGGGGGTCCAAGGAGTGTGTACCAAGTTCTGTTAGTGGTTTCTGTCCTGGGGACAACTGCAACTTGCACAGACAGGATGCTGGGCTACAATGCCTGTGGGTGTAAGAGTACTGAGCAGTGCACAGACTGAGGCTCCGGACAGGGCTCCTGACAGAAATTTAAGGAGCAAAGAGGACAAAAAAAATTAAGTAGTATGTTGATTCAGTCATTTAAAAAATATAAACAGAGAATATCAAATGAACCAGAGGTTTGACTGGAAAACCGGATCTCCGAGACACTATCCTTTTTCACTGCCTGGATGATTAAGGCACAAGCAAATGATGGAGAAGCATTTAACAGACAAGAGCCCCATATTAATTGCTCACACCCAATGTTACCTGGGGCCAATAGACCTCTGAGGAGATGGGTTTAGGGAGGGAAACAGGACAGACAGAGCTGGAGGCAAGAGGAAAAGGTGAGCACAGATGAGATCTATCCCTGCAAGGAGCTGTTAGGTTGCAGTCCAAAGTTCAAAGCTACAGTCATTCGAAGGGGGGAAGCTCTGAGCAGGCCCCCCACATACATACTGGATTAGCACAGTCTACAAGAAGTTTGTCTGGCCAAACAGTGCACTGCTTTGATAACATTGTTGGGTGAGCAAACGAGGAGGGAAAGATAAGGAAGAATCTGAGGACTCCCTCTCCATGGCAGCATTTTTGTATGGATAATGCATCATGTAACCCTTCATCAGCATCCTCAACAATGCCTGTGGAATGGCCACATTCTCTCTAGTATTCTTTCATCAGACCATAGGCCTGCATTTGATGGACCTGAACCTTGGCAGATGCTTTAATCGTGGGAGGTTCACTGTCAGTTCTCTCTGGAATGGAGTGGGAGCTACTTCCCTGGCTCATCCAGGGAGGTGGACAGCTATGCTGGGAAATGGTGTAGGATGTACCAAAGTCATACAGGCTCTGGGGAGTGCTTTCACAGAGCACTACACGGTTCTCCACAGTCCCAATAGGGGACTATCATTTCTGTTTAGTCCTAGTTAAGTCCAAGCATATTAACTAGAGACTTGGGTATAAAAAATGTTTACTGAAGAGAACCAATGTGTAGCACTCAAAACTTTCAATTAAGGGCACTAGACTTAAGCTTGCTTTGGGATAGGACAGAAAAGCTCTTTCTGATAAACAGAATAAAAGAGATGAATAATTGCTAAGAAAATATTTTTTGTTTTATTTTTTTGGAGACAAAATTGAAAGTTAATGAATTGCATTTTAAACAATAGAAGATAGGATAGCTATTTTAGATAGCCACTGGGCTTTAAACATTTTCCACTCTAGGAGGAAAAGAGGATGAGTAATGGGTTCCTTAGAAAAATGAAATTAATTTGATTTCTCTGAATTCATAATAGGGCTGATGGCTGAACAGGATAATTGTAATTATTGGTAGATTGAGAGTTTAGAGTAGTCTACAAAGTATAAGTGCACATTAGCAATATCCACCCTCTTTTTCATGTTTGTACTTTGTGCCTATAATTAAATTATCAACTAGTATTGATCAAAAAGAGCTCCAGTCATCATTACTGGTTAAGGTTAGGGCATATAAACAGAGAAAATGGAATGAAATAATTTTCCAAACCAAGTCTTATGGCACTTAACTATTTTGAGTCAGACAAAGATATTTATGCATATACATTTATATGCAAAGATATTCATGCATATAAATTGTATATGTGTATATATATATGTGTACACACATATATGCATATAATGCACCTCACATGCCTACTCTATGCCAAAGCAAGCTTTCATGAAAGACACCATGTCCAAAGTGGAAAAAAAAATCAGGTGTCAAAAAAAATTTTTATGAGAGATACATAAGAAATTTATAGGGAATGTGACTAGATGAAGCAAAGTAGATAGGCTACGATAATGATTGGATTTTATCAAGAAGACTTAACCAAAGAAGACCATACAGTTGAGGAATTACACAAACACTGCTTTTTAAGATGTTGGTGTGGAGGCAAGTTAAACAGAGATACCAGATGCACAGTGTTTTAAAATTTTTATTCATTTATTTTCTGTTTCTCAAGTGGTGCTTAGGAGTTCTCAGGGCCTGAGAATGCAGTGCTAATGTACCTTAACCCCTGAACTATCTCTCTGGTCTCTCCATTTTTTTTTCATAATGAGAAAGCCCTAAATCAATATAGTACATAGATTATGAAGATGAGAGATATTTAAGAGGTAGACTCAAAACAGATCTGATAATCTGGTAAATGAAAAAAAATGTTGAGAACAATAGGTGAGTCAATCATTAGTAAAATCAAAAGAATCAAATATGGGAAACTCAATTTGGGAAATGCTGCATCTATGTTTTCTAAGCATCTTGGAGGAAATTAGGGTAGACAGCTTTTTGCGCTTATATGCAAGGTCCCGAGCACTTTTCTCATACTTGTGTTTATAACAAGCAACAAATTTCCTTTAAAACAAAGAAAAGGGTTTGTTTGTTTGTTTATGTGTCTTATATCCTGATATAAAAAAGGCGATTTTCTCAGTTTGGGGTTGCTGTCCTGTAAAACAGCTCTGCATGTGAAACCAGCAGAGGACTGTGTTGAAGGGGTAAGATTCACGAAGACCACTTTAATGAAGCCAGGGCAGTATGCTTATGGCAAACAATAAAAATTTGCAAGTGAATACCTTTGTATTCTCCCCATTTTTTGATGGGATTGGCTGTTTTCTTCTTGTAATGTTCTAACAGTGCCTTATATATCTTGAATATTAACCCCTTATCAGATTGACATTGGGTGAATATGCTTTCCCACTCTGTGGGCTGTCTTTGTATCTTGGTTACCGTTTCTTTTGAGGCACAGAAGATTTTTAGTTTCATTGTACTCCCGTATGTTTATCTTTGCCTCTACTTGCTTTGCTAGTCATGTTTCATCTTTGAAGATGCCTTTAGCTTCAATGCTGTGGAGGGTTTTGCCTATGTTTTCTTCTATGTGATTTATGGACTCAGGTCTGATATGGAGATCTTTAATCCATTTTGATCTATCTTTTGTTCATGGCATTAGAGGTTTGAGTTTTATTTTTGTATGTGTAGCTTCCCAGTTTTCCCAGCGCCACTTGTTGAAAAGGCTCCCCTTTATCAAAGACTAAATGATCGTGTATTTGACGGTGTGTGTCAGGATATTCAACTCTATTTCATAGGACCACATGTCTGTTTTTTATGCCAATACCATGCTGTTTTAATTATTACTGCTTTGTGGTATAGTTTGAAGTTGAAAAAGGTGATGTCTCCCATCTTCTTTTCCCCAAAGATTGCTTTGTATATTCATGGTAGTTTATTGTTCATAGAATTTCATGAGTATTTGGTTAATTTCTTTGAACGATATTATGGGTATCCTTATAAAGACAACATTGAATCTGTATAATGCTTTAGGGAGTATTGCCACTTTGACAATGTTGATTCTTCCAGTCCATGAGCTGGGGATGTGTTTCCATTTCCTCGTGTCCTCTGTGTCCTCTTTTATGAACTAGATATATTATTGAAATGTTTACCAGCCAAGGATGAGAGAAAAACAACAGGCCTGGGGTTTCTTCCCTAATGCCCCCAGGAGAAAGGGCATGGTTAGGGAAGCTCCCTCCCACCTCCTTGTTCTGGAATAAAGGAGCCTTTTACCTTTAGTAAAGCCCTGCCTCAAGCCTTTGTAAACTATCTCTGGCAGATTTTGATCTGGTTTGGTGTGTGTGTGTGGAGTTAGTTGGAGTGAGAAATGAGTGGAGAAAAGTTAAAGCCTTAGTTTCTTAGAACTGGTAGCTGTGCTGCTTTGTCTATCAGCAGGAGTGAATGGGTGTCAGCCCCTAATGTGACAAGGGAACCTGCCAGACAACTATATATGTTGGGGACCTCAAACAGTCCCAACACTGGGTCACACATTTTACTGGTACCTTGATTCATAAGTTGGAAAGTGTTGTCCCTTTCTCAAAGTTACCACTGTCCTTACTAGTCCCCATCCATATCTGATAATTATGGTGTGGAGTTGTTGCAGGACTCCTTTAGGGGCCGCTGCATATGCTCTGAATTTCCGCCTGCAAATCATTTCGTAGATAAGGGGGTAGTCTAAATGTGGCAGTTTATCTGACCATGTATGCTGTACTAGCTGGTATAAATATTCTCCCATGCTACCACAATCATCGTGGGACTAGCTAGATCTTACCAGCATATTAGCCTGGCCACGCAGGACCCCTGGGTAATTAGACCAGAGAGAAATGCTGTTTGCTTCTAAGCAA
This sequence comes from Cryptotis parvus, assembly GCA_021461705.1. Taxonomy (NCBI): domain Eukaryota; kingdom Metazoa; phylum Chordata; class Mammalia; order Eulipotyphla; family Soricidae; genus Cryptotis; species Cryptotis parvus. The sequence goes on along the minus strand of JAJIBD010000677.1, from coordinate 220,151 downwards.
ACAAGCATGGCTCCCTGATATACTCAAAGGCAACTAAAATACAAAACTACAATGAAGTAGAAGAGACTTGTGAAGGCTTGGAGAAATATTTAACTGGCATTAGTATTAGTCTTTGGTACAGAGACATGCCATCTCAGAAACCCCCTTCTCTACCCTATAAAGGCATTTCCAGGCAGATCTTGGCTCAAAACATTAGCATACTAAAGGGCCTAGGTGAGGTGCAGGGAGGGATTACCTAAGGGCATTTAACCCTCCCCTGCTTTCCATAACAGTGGGAGGAAGGTCTGAGTGGCAGGGGTATAAAACTAGCCTGTTTCCTTTCTCCCGCGCTGCTTCTTTGTGGGCTCTCTCTTTGTGAGCGCTCACCCTTCTTGGAAGTCTTATCTTCTTCTCCTTTTACAAGGCCTTTACACGTGGTGGCCGCCATCTTGGCCTACACGTGGCTGGGGTTCTAGCCTGGAATCCTAAGCACCGGGCTTTTCCTTTTTGCTGATTTGTATGCCTGAACCTGTGATAAGTAAACCCTTTTAAAACTGCATCGGATTCCTGAGTTTTCATCCATTCCTCGCTGGCTTCGGAGGTAGAAGGGAACTTCGCTTCCCGGCACTGTCGGGGACCCCGGAGGCATGCCCCGACATGGAGTCACAGCTAACAGTGCTTTAGAGGCCACTCCTGGTAATGAGTGAGTGACAATATGGTGCTAGGAATTAAACCTGGGAGTCATGAATGTAAAACATGTGCTCCAAACCTGAGTCCTTTGCCCAACACTCTACTTCAAATTTAAGGGATATGGAAGGAACCTCATCAGAATGGAAACCAGTTATATAAGAAACATACAATTATGAACACTTATTTTTTAATCACATGAAAATATTTTATTTTTATGTAATAATATACCTTGAAGAATGATGGTTTACTAGCTGTTTCTAGAGAAGGTGTATATAAACAAAGCACAATGGATTTGGAAAAGAATGGACAGATCTGGAAAATAACGGAGGCTACTAGGGACACATTAGTAGTATACAAATTCTATAGCAGGAAGGAAACAGTAGGACAAAGATTAAGGGTATCCCCCACAGTGAGATCACAAGTTTATGGAATTGTATTGCAAGGGAAGTGGTGAGAATAGCTTTCACTTAACACAGTATAAAAGCACTACCAGGTTAGAAAATGTTCCATAGGTAGCAATCTGCACTTGGCAGAAGAATGGACAAGGTTATCTAATAAATCTTTTCTAAGTCTACCATTTAACTCTAATTTCTGTGACACTTAAAAGGAATCATGAAAGGATTGGAGGAGGTTTTCAATAGCTGGAAACTAGATATTACAGACTTTTAAGATGACTACTTTTAAATTTCGTTTCTAGACTTAAAGAGTTAGCTACTCGTAGGCAGAAATTTCTCCTCTAAGTGTCTTTATCAATTACTCTGAGAAATGACCAAAGTAATTCATCCATTTAGAAAAAGCTCTTTTTAAGTAATTCACTGAGCCAGAACTGTGCTTTGTTGTTTTATTTTTATCCTTTCCACCTACCCAGCACCCAAGAACCAACAACTGTGGCCTGGGCCCCAGCTTATAAAATCCCCCATTACTCAGATTTTATTATTTCTGTGTGCACCCCCACAACTTGACTGCTGTATTTTTTAATGTTTCAGTTTCCTGAGTATGCAGTATGCAACTGATCCATGGATAGCCTCACCACCAGAAACCTCAGCTTTCTCATCAATCTTCTCTTAAAACCATCCTGTGAAAAAAAATTTTGGCCACTAGCCCTCTTTCTCTATCTTCTTACCATGTAATATTTGGCATCTCCTATCAGCCCCCCTTTAAACAACTAGCCTCAGGGTGGGACAGATGGTACAGCTGGTAGGATATTTGCTTTGCATGTAGCTGAACCAAGTTCATATTCCATAGCATCCCATATAGTCCCTGAGACCAGCCAGGAGTGAAGTCTGTCTACAGAGTCAGGAGTAAGCTCCGAACACTGCTAAGTGTGACTTGAAAATAAATAAGCTACTTTCACCTGCTTCTATTTATAAGAAGTTCTGGTTTTCTCCTCCTCTACCCTAATTTTTTTGTTTGAGTTGATTTTACCAGCTTTAAAAAAATTTCTCAGTCAACACACAAGAAGCTAATTTTTTTCTTATATACTAACTTTATTACTTGTCAAAGTTTGTTTGTCACTTTCTTATATACTATTAGAGAGTTCTCTAAGTTTCAACAATGAACACACTTTCTGTTCTGTTGCTTGCCACCACTGACCATTGAGCTTGTCGGTTTGAACAGATCACTGCATGATTCAAACAAATCCAGTACTAGAGGTTCCCAGAGCAGGTAGAAGCGATACTTACATGCTTAAATTCTAGCCTTGACTCTTCTACTAACAACTTCTTGGCCCTGGACAAGTTACTTGCATTTTTAAGTTTAGATCCTGTGTCTAAAAATGAAGGTGCTAGATAGGGTCAACCATTTCTAACTATACTCCATGGAATCCCATTAGCTCTTCAGAGGTGAAATGTGAGACTCTAGGGCAGAGTTCTAGAATTTCCACTCCTCTAATTTGTTCTGTCTTAAAATGTCCAAGGTAAATGGCCTGTTCCCTGACAGGCTCCCAGAAGTCAGACAACCTTTTGCAACACAACCACAGTTATCCTCAAGGTTCGGACTCCACAGCTGGACACAGTCTGATCCCCATAGCATGTGGGCACAAAGCACCCACACGATATCTCAAAATCTGGTATACCACAAACGTGTGGGAGTCAGAGGATAGGTAAGACAGAGAAGGGAACAGTGTGCTGATAATCGTGGAAAATGATAATACCATCCGAGAACTGAGCATTAAATATAGGCAAAAGATTCACCTCTAAGTGTATTACAATCCACAATGCATAAGAAAGGGAGGCGAGGAGAGAGAGAAAGAGAAAGAGAGAGAGAGAAGAGAGAGAGAGACAAAGAGAGAAAAGAGATAAAGGACCTGCCATAGAGGCAGGCTAGGGGAAGGGGGAGGGAAGTGGGGACATTGGTGGTGGGAAATGGGCACGGGTGGAGGGATGGGTGCTGGAACACTGTACAACTGAAACTCAAACACGAACATCTTGTAATCTTTGTATCTCATGGTGGTATAATATTTAAAAAAAATGTACCAAGGTAAAGCTTTGTAAAATAAATGCCCTTAATTTTTTTAAGGCCTGAGATAAATTCTTCGTGACACTATTCTTCTTTCTGGGTATAAAACTCAATTTCTGTGTTTCTGTATTTCTGTGTATTTCTGTATTTAGAAATACAGAAATTTCTGCATTTCTGTGTATAAAACTCAACTTATCTCAACTTCTAGATTTTGTTTCTATTACTAGCACCATCATTATATTTGACTCATTCTCTTTTATTCACTAATTTAGAGATCCCTCACACTTGGTCTAAAGAATCATGTTTTAGAAGCAAAATTATTCATCCCCCCAAGAATTTATGTTCTCATTGAACTCAGGCTGCTACACCCCTCTTACATCATTCAAGCACCCACTTTGGGAAACACTGTCCTAAGTATCTATAATTCTTCTCGAGATTTAAATTTTATGAAATGCCTTTCAGACCTCTTCCCATGTTCACTGTCAGTGATCTACTATCAGTGTTCACCTCCTTTCTTTGACCACTGATAAAACCTTTTATCTTTGATCTAATCCTTTTCTCTTTCAGCAATGATACAACCAGTCTGATTTTCTGAAATACCATAATATCACCAGAACAATATTCTAAAGTACCACTTTCACATTGTCAATCTCCAGTTAAAAGCTCAGATGCTTTCCGAGAACTCCTGGGGGAGTGCCAAGTTAAGTGACTGAGACCAGCACTTCAGGTTCAATCTTACTAAAATAGCCTCTATCCTCTATTTGTCCATCTCTGCTTCTACTATGCCCTCTACTCCTTTTTCTTCACCACAACCACATACTTGTATATTTACTCTTAGCACAAGTCCCATATCTCTCAGAGGCACTTATTCCAGGCCACTTGCAAATGTTTTTTTATCTAAACACATTTCACATGTCACTTATGTGACAGCTAATAACTTATACATTTGGACAGAACTGACTCTCATCTATGTTTATTTCTTCCACAAACCTCCAGCTCCTTTACATCAGTCACTATAGCTGAGCAAGTGAGGCAGTAGGCTGAGCGGAACATGTGTTCTAATTCTGTCACCATTATTTATGGACTGAATAACTTTAGGCAGGCCATCTCTTAACTTTCTCTTATATAAAACATGGATAATAGTTCTTGCTGCTCATCCAGGGTTGTGGCGAAGACCAAATGTCATATGTGAGAGGGTGCTTGGAAAACTATAAACTTTTTTGAACACATTGTGGCATCATTATTAGCACCATTACTCACTTTTATTATTATCAGGATTGACCAGATACAAAACAGCAGCACAACACAGACTTCTCGCACAGAATCCATGCTAGAATTCTATGGAACACCTTAACTAATATCATATAAACTGTGTGCAAAATAAGATGAAGACAAAAAGAAACCTTGGTGGCCTGCTTGGGAGAATTTAAATTGGTGGGTCTCCATAAAAACAGTGTGAATATTTCAAACCATGGAAATGCCACTTTTTTAAAAGGTTCACAAATACCACTTACAGGCATTTATCTGAAGGTTATGAAAACATGAGTTCAAAAAAAGTATTTGTATCCGTATGTTCATAGGAGTATTACTTAAAACTGCAAGACATGGAATCAACTTAAATGCCTATCAATAGATAAGGGATACAAAAATCATGCTATATACTCAGCGGAATACTGCTCTGTCATTAAAGAACAAAAACTATACCTTTTGGGGTATGAGAGATCAATGTTCTGGAGTTCATGCTTTGCATAGAGGAGGCCCACGTTTGATCCCTGGCATGGCAGGGCTCCCCAAACACCTCCAGGAGCTACGCACAAACACTGAGCTGGGAATAGCCTTTGAGCACTGAAGGATGAGACACCAGTTATTTCCCCATCACCCTACCCTGGCAAGAAAAACATCTGTGCCTTTTGGAAGAAAACAGACAACATATATGTAATTTGAGATTAAATTGCTATGCAGTATGTAAGTAAAAGACAACTATGGTTTATGGTTTATTTCATAGGTTGGATACAAGTAGCTAAAGCAAATTAACTGACAAAATATAACTTCTACACACAAGTGGGAAAAAGTACTGTGGTTACCAGAGGGAAAGAGAGGTGGGATGGGAAGAATGGGGAGAGGGTGTTTTTTGATTGTTGGGTGGTGATTTCATGAGTTCTATGTATTCAGACAATAGTCACTGACAGCAAGGTAACTTTTCTGAGAGCTCTATGCAGACACTGACTACTGCTTTATGGATACCACCCCTTGGGACTTCCCGCTGGCTTTCTGCGGCCATCCACCTCTATTTTTACTAGTGCAATGTGAATGCGAACATTGTCAAGCTCTGCATGGAGAACATCTCTCATGTCACCTACCACTCTGCAACACACTACTAGGCTCTGGTTTCTTCTCTGATGTCCTTGTTCTGTAGCCTTAGTAAAAGCAAGGTGATATAAATGATTGTTGCCCCAGGTCCTACTTTTACGATCACACTTCACAAATCCAGATGTCCTGTTATACTACAGTCACGATGCCAATAAGTCACTTCAAATATTCTCTACTCACATTTTCCCCCAAAGGACCAAGAGAAGTACTGAATATCTGACAGCTCCAAGAACTATGTATTCTAAAATTTCTAACTGCCAAGATAAAAGAAGTGAAAACTAGACACTGATCACCAAAGACAGACAGAAGACGAAAACTGAGTAAATGCCAAATATATTCAGGTACAGTATTTTTCCTGGTGACCTTCTTCTGGGATCATGCTTGTTATATTTAATGAAAACTGATAAAGTGTACACTATGTACAGGTGGTATTTCAAGAACTTTACACACATGAACTCATTAATCCTCATAACAGTCTATGAGATTATTACTATTGCATTTTCATTTCACAGATGAGGAAAATTAGGCAGAGAGAAATCAATGGCTTCTAAGGTGACATAATCACCAAGAAGAAGATTTGAGATGTGACTGATGCTGTCATTCCAGAGGGTCAACCACTGTGCTAGGCTGACACCCTTGAAAGCTTATGCCTTTTCCATTGAATACTAATTGAAAAATATGTGCTGAATAACCAGTGGGTAAAGAGGAAATTAAAGAAGAAACAAAGAAACAAAAAAATGAGAATGAAGAATTTATGGAACACAACCAAAGCAGTACTGAGAGGGAAGTTCATAGCAATGCAGGCCTATATCAGGAAACAAGGCAAAGATCAATAAATTAACCAATTCTCAAATCTTAAGAAATTAGCTGAACAACAAATGAAACAAGGCATGTTGGAAGGAAATAATCAAAACAAGAGCAGAAATAAATGATATAAGGCCAAGAAAATGATAGAGTCAAAGAAACAAGGCAGATTTTTGAGAGAATAAACAATCCAAACAACAAAATTCACAGAAAAAAAATAGGCAAAATTCAAATAATGTGAGAAAAAGAAGACATTATGGCAAATAACTAAGCAATCCAAAAGACAGTCAGGTTTCTATAATTGTTTCTATAATCAATTTATGCCACTCAACTAAACCAGAGAATTGGTTGAATTTTTTGCAGTGCTGCAGAAACCCAATCTAAAAGTGTTACCAGTGAGTGCTCACTGTTACCTCATAGTGTGCCTCCCTAAATTCTGTGATTGCCTATCTAGAACATTTTCCTCTACACAAGCAGTGCCCTACTTTCTGAGCAGAATCGCTCGCCTGCAATAATACTGCAGCTAGTATTTTTTTGAAAGAGTAAACCTTTAAAATATTGATTAAAATGATTTACAATGTATTATTAAATACAAAATAAACTTCATGAGAAAAACCTTTCAACCAGTACCTTTGGCCTGCAGTGGTTTATAAATATACAATAAGTAAATATATATAAAGTGTATAAATGAGTTATAAAGATATATTATATTATGTAAAAAATAAAAAATTCCACTGCCCATATTAAGCTATGTTAAAATTCAGTTAGTTTATACTTTATATGCATATCATGCACATACATGTGTATGCTATTGTTGTTTAGTTCTTATTTGACAAGTAGGATTATCTGGACATGTTTTTAAATAACAAGAGATTTAATAGGAAAGATGACTTAAAATTTTGTGATGTTTACCATTAACTAGTAAGAATATCACTATTTCCTGGGCCATCACTTGATTCTGGCAATCAGAGTTCATACCGGGCTACAATTGTGGGCTGCAGTTGGCAATTAAACAATGTTCTTTTGGTGTCACTATATGACAGCAATATTAAATAGAAACTAAAAATTATGGGGTTAAAACCATTTATTACAACTCCTCTATGGAAGTATTTTATTTTTAGGTTTACTATCTGACAGGGTAGATGTTGTCAAATGAAAAAAATGTTTTAGATATTATTTTAGATGGGCGCATGTTAGATCTCCGGACTGGCTGTGTGTCTCTCCTCCATGTGAAAAGAAGTACTGCAGTGTCTAGGTTAAAGTCCGCATACTGTGTAGCCTAAAAAATACTGACATGAAAAATTTCCTCAACCAATAAGAATGAGCAGCAAACAAAACAACTAAAGGGAAATTGGTAAAAATGTATGTATGTGCATCCAGAATTAGTCTGTTTGATTTATCTCACATGATACTGACTCTCTCACTGGTAAAGATTAATTGTATTATAGGGCTCCTGGCATGTTATTTTCCCAGTCCATTTCTCAGGATGACATTTCGTATTTTTCTACTTCAAAGCACCCACTATCATAATTTTCACCTGCTGAGTTTATGTTACTAATGATAATATTAGAATTTAGAGTTCCTTGACCTTTATAGTGGTAAATTAGGTCACGAGAATAGATGGGATTTAATCTGATAAATGAGTGGGGCATTTGTTTGTTATTAAGGTAAAATCAAAATTCACAAACTTTGCCAGGCTTCCTGTGAGACCTCAGGGATTGTTAAGTAGCCTCTCCCTCTCTAACACTCCCAAATCCTATTTTCTTTGCTTCTTGCCTTCTTGCATATGTCAAAGGAGAAATACACTGGCCTCCAAGACTTTTTGGATTGTTGATAAATGGAAAGTGATGGATGTAGAATTTGGGACCTCCTGAATAAAAAATAACAGGAACCATGGTAATGATGATAATGCCAATGTTTAGTTCTCACTGAGTCCTTGGGAGATATGAAGTGCCTCTCCAATAGTATATACACACACACATAGATATATAAATATTTATCAATAATATATATAGTAGATACTACGATATGTTCCCATTTTACATATGAAACACTGAGGCACAAATCAGGGAAGAAGCAATGTAAATTCACTTTCCTGAAAACTAGTAGCTCCAAAACTGTACCCTGGCAGGCAGATTCTGGAGCTATCATCTACATGGGCTTACTTCCAAGTTACCCAGCAAGGATTCACAACATCTCCATCTTGTTCAAGTCCACAGTCCCATCCCAAGTCCTTTTTACTTTTGAGAGCACTAAAGCCAGTTTTAGTAATTTTCCTTTCCATTCATCTGCTGTCCCCTCCATGGGCCACGTGTCCCATGAGGATGGTCACCACACTGTGCCATGTCCCTACAACACTGTACTGTGGACATGGTTGTGGATGTAGACAGATTAGGAAAATCCTGCATTTTTTGGATTGTGAATCCTGCAATATTTGGATATTTTCCAAATGATGGGATTTCTTTCTTTTTTTAAATTTCTCTTTCTTTCAACACTTCCCTCCACCAGTGCACATTTCCAGCACCAATGTGCTCCAGTTCCCTGCTCCCAAACCTGCCTCTATGACAGGCTCTCTCTCTCTCTCTCTCTCTCTCTCTCTCTCTCTCTCTCTCTCTTCTCTCCCCTTTTGTGTTTTCTGGTTTGAATACAGACACTGAAAGGTTATTGTTCATCCCTTGGCCTAGTTTCTATATTCAGTTCTAGTCTAGCATTACTCTTTTCAAATATTATTGTCACACTGGTCCCTTTTCTACCTACCATTTGCCCCTCACATACATATGTGGTAGAATTCAACCATTGACACGTCCTCCTGCCCCTATTTTCCCTGTCCTTGGATATCAGTCTCATACTTTTTTTTCTTTAAAATCCACAAAATGAGCACAGTCATTCTGCCCTCTGACTAATTTCACTAAACATGATATTTTCCATGTCCATCCACTTATAGGCAAATTTTATGACCTCATTATTCCTAACTGCTGCATAGTATTTCATCAAATAGATGTGCCATAGTTTCTTTACACAGATGTCTGTTCTCTGACACTCAGACTGTTTCCAGATTCCGGCTATAGTGACTAGTGCTGCAAGGAACATAGAAGTGCAGATTGTGTTTCTGCTGTGCTTTGTGCCCCCAGGTATATTCGCAGGAGTAGTATTGCACAGTCAAATTTCTGGCTCCATTTCTAGTTTTAGGAGGAATGTTTATATTGCTTTTCAAAAAGGCTGGATCAGTTAGCATTTCCACCAGCAATGAATGAAAGTCTCTTTTTCCCCTGCATCCACACAAGCACTGGTTGTTATTCTTTTGGATGTGTGCCAGTCTCTGTGGTATGAGGTGCTATCTCATTGTTTTGATTTGCATCTCCCTGATGATTAGTAACGAATGCCTTTCAGCCCTCTGAATTTCTTCTTTGAGGGCATTTCTGTTCAGTTCTTTCCACTTTTTGTTGGGGTTGGATTTTTTTTTTTCTTGTAAAGGTCTACCAGTGCTTTATATATTTTACATAATTTGGGTATTAATTCCTTATGGGTATTATTATAGATCTCATTCCCATGACCTGAATGAATGGTTTAAGGCTCTGTTATTCTTTAATACTACTTTGTTTCCTCTCTTGCTTGCTCTCTGCAGGAACCTCTCCTGGACCTCTGTCTCTTTCCTGGCAGTTTCTCCTGCAGGCTGCTCTCTCTTTGGAGGGTTCTTGGAGTGAGCAGATGCCCTTGGGCTACACTAGCACGGCAACAGGATGTATGGAGATGTTACTGGTGCCCACTCGAGCAAATCGAGGAACAACAGGAAGACAAGTGATATAAGTGATGGGTATTGGGTAAATATCCTTTCCCAATCTGTGGGCTGTCTTTGTATCTTGGTGATGTAACACCCTAAGGTCATGAACTCAGAACTCTATCTAACCTCATGCACAAGAGTCAAATCAAAATGAATTAAAGACCTAAACATCAGATCGGAATCCATAAAGTACGCGTGGGATCATAAAGACACAGTGTCTCAACTGTTAAGCCTTGGAGCTTTAATACCAGCCCCTCGGGCTCAGGCCTTGACACCTGGGGCCCCAGGAGAGCATGCTGAGGTGAAGCTTCTGGACTGAGAGAGCAGCGCCCTCTGGTGCCTGGCAAGCACCAAAAGCCATGGGCCCCTGGTGTCTGAGCCTTACGGCCAGCACCAGGGAGGAGAAGCTGTTCCTGATGCCTAGGCCCGAGGGCCGCGAGCGAGAGCCACAAGGCCTGGAGCCCGAGGGCTAGTATCAAAGCTCCAAGGCTACAGAGCTTCAGGGCTTCTGAGTATTAGGGACTACCCGCAACAAGGCACCATGGAGGAACTCAAAGACTTAGACAGGGATTCAGAGACACAAGTCATGGTAGCAAAAGATGAATCAAGGTAACTAGGGGAAATAGGGACATAGCCGAGGAGGCCAGAGAAAAGTGGCCCTGAAGAGAAAAGCCCTGAGCTGAAAGGCCCTAAGGCAAAGGTCTTGAAAGGAGCCATCCTGGGAGAGGACCAGAAGCATGAAGCCTTGGACATAGGCATCCAGAAGTGAGAGGCCCTGACGAAAGGAGCCTCCACAGAGTCCCTAAAGAGACAGCAGCCTGCAGGAGAACCAGCGGAGCCTACACAGAAACCCTCCACAGAGAGGGCAGCCTGCAGGAGAAACTGCCGGAGAGAGTCAGAGGTCCAGGAGAGCTTCCTGCAGAGAGCAAGCAAGAGAGGAAGGAGAGTAGTATTAAAGAATAACACTCTTCGGGAACCTCTAGCCTTGTTCCTTATTCCTCCTACAGGTCAGGGGGAACAGTGCCCACCCAGGACACAGACCCCCACCCAAAGGACAGTGAGTACTGCTGGGACCCAGCTAGGCCCCAGCATCTGCTGCCATTGTCACCCCCTAGCCCCCAAGTAATGTTAAGGCTATGGAACCCACAGAAGTTCCCTTGAACCTGGGGCCTTGGGACCTCCTTGATGGGGGGAGCCACAATCCCCCTCCAATACAGTTATTTTTAAGCCTTAACATACACGGAAGAAAACACAGGCAAAACCTGCCACGACATTGAGGCTAAAGGCATCTTCACAGGTGAAACACCATTGATCAAGCAAGTGGAAGCCAAGATAAACAATGGGACTACTTGAAACTTAGAAGTGTCTACACTTCAAAAGAAATGATGGAATTTCTTATGAACAAGTATAACATTATTTGAATTTTTGGTTATAGTTGAATAACAGCAAAGTTCAACATTTAGATTAAAGCCTAAATACCCCCTGTTCAGTAGTTTGACAGCATTTTGTGTGTGTGTGTGTGTGTGTGCACGTGCGCATGTGTATGTGCATGTGTGGTGGGGGGGAGGGGTGTGGTGTTGGCAGGGAGTGAACCCAGAGCATATTCAAAGCTGAGAAACAGTTTTTTCCTTTTGAAACTGGATCTTGTCGATCTCCACAACTCTTCAATTCACCAAATACTGTTGAGCATCAACTATATTTTAGGACTCTGTCTAGACACCAAAATTCATATATCGGCAATCATGTTTCCTATCTCAAAGAATGTAAGCACTGACAGGGTAAAAAGGTATGTAAAATATATTAGTTATTGGTCTCAAAAAATGTTGTCCTTGAATGGTGCTGTGGGAAACCCAGAGTGGCAACTAATATGGGCTGAGGTGAAAAGAGGAACCTATTACTTAAGTGTGGTCCCTAGTCTGGCAGTGCCTATGGGCTTGCTAGAAATGCCAATCATCAGGCCTGAGCCCAGATCTATCCAATCTGAGACTCTAGAATGGAATCCAATATAAATCTCCACTTGATTCTGTTTCCTAAAAGAACTTTAGAAGTACTGCTTTTGAGGAGGTAAGACTCACAGGCCTATAACAGTTAGGTAATGAAACATATCAAACTCTGGAAAGTAAGATAGCTAGAGGAAGTGACCTATTTCCATTCTAGCTTCTTTCAGTCTATGAAGCTTCTGTACTATAATATGAGCTGGAATAAAATATGTGTATCTGTGAGATCACCTGCAGATTATATGCATGCAGGAATTTGCGACTCATCAGACCAGGCCAGCCAGATGTATCAAGCTATCTGATATTGCTAGGAACTCTGTGTCAACTAAATTTTCAATAAACATGTAAAATATATGAGCAATATTTCCACCTTCATAGAACCATTGCTGCTTTAAATTCTGTAAGGCATCGTTACACAATACCTGCTCTTAAGATATTTACACTTGAGTCGCGGAAATAACCTATTGCAACTGGGTTGTTCAGAGTGTTTGGAATGATGACAAGTACTATGGGCCTATGGAAGGGATGGTGATAGATTATGGCTGCTCTTTGGATTAGTCCCCAAGAAACAGTAATTGAGCGGACTTTTAAAATATGGTAGAATTTACATTGCTGGCTAAAAAGGATGACATGATAGATGAAGAAAGTTGAATTATCAATACAAAATCTAATTATTTCAAATTTGTAATGAATGCTGCACCTAGCTTAACCTGACCTGCTGATTAAAGCCATTTATCCATAATACCAGGCCAATACTTATTCTGAACTCACCAAAGAGATAAACTAGAACACTGCTATATAAAATGGTGAGGGACAATCCATTAGCTTAAAGCTATGAGGTCTGTTTTGCTTATGTGCAATGAAATGTATTTCACTTGTAGTGAGTGGAATAGGGAATTATACCCACATAAGTTTGGGACTTTGTATAGATTGCACTTGTAGACCTTTCTCATCGTTTGAAGTCATCTTTCTGCAAGTTGGCATGGAAAGAAATTGTCTGTGCAAATTAGATTCAGAAGTCTCATAAACCTAAGTAGCACATCAGCATATGCAGAACTGTCTGGAATTTATCCAGACCAAAAAAAAAAGTCTCTCTGGGATCTTATGGAGAGAAATCTTGCAAAACAATAAAAATGATGGGTGATGCTCAGCCTCACCATCACAAATCCCTCCATCAAGGGCAATTTTAGGGTTTGGGAGGACTGCGGTTTAAAGGGTTTTCTTGGGGGAGGGGTGACTAGAAATATAAAATCAAATAAGCAAGCCCAGTGAGGTGTTCCCAAGCTGGGTTTTTTTTTTCAGAGCAACCTGTGTTGTTCTCAGCAAACAGCTGGTGTATACCTGGCAAGGTGCTGTTTGCAAATCCCCTGGCACAGTGCATGTTTACAAGCAGGCATTGCAGAAAGGGACGACTAACAAAGCTGTGATATCTGCAGCAGCACGAACTCAGACTCACTCACCTCCATGGGGAAAAGTCTTTTGCAGTCTTTCTCGCAGAGGAAGGCCTCTGGCTTTGGTAGGAGGTCAGATGGTCTGAGTATACGGGGTGGGTGGTGGTGGCTAGGGCCCACTAAGGGTCAGAACTTCGCTCAAGTTCTGAAATGTTTCCCTCTGCCTTTAAGTTTGATCAAAGCCCTAGTATGGGTCCAACCTCTGTTGTATCCTACAGGAACCTTATACATTTTTTTGATGGGATGTTTTTGTGGGGTACCCACACTTAGAGGGCTGTGCTCTGATGCTGTGTTCAGGAATCACTTGTAGCAGAGCTTTGGGGCCCATATGGTCCTGGGATTGAACCGGGATCCAGCTATGACAGGCAAGTCGTGTAACCCTGTACTGTCTCTCTGGCCTGCCCAGAGATTTTACCTGCTGCTTAACAACTCAGCTTTTCACTTTGAAATCATAAATCTTAAATTTGGACCAAGGTTTCATTAATATGTGCCTATTTCTACAACCAGAAATACCAATTTGGTGTAGGGGATTTCACTTCTGGAGCTGTTGGGGTTCACCTGAGGTCGTGCTGCTTCGTCACAGTCCCCTGGGTGACGGACATTCCAAGTGATGAGGCAGAAAGCCCCTTCCCATGTCTGCCCGCCCTGCCTCTCACCCCACCGCCTTCCTTCTTCTCGGTCCCACCTCTCCACCTCCTTTTCTTTTTTGTCATCTCTCTACACATTGCCTCAAAGAGCTGCCACAGTTGAGTGAGTTATGTGGCGATATGACGGATGAGGCCTGGAGATGAGCAATGTGTGTGGAAATAGAGAACGACTGCCCCTCACAGCACTGCAAAGGCCTCCAGGGAGAGCATGGGGTGGTGTGGAGCAAGAATCCTCGAGAAAAGATCTTTACACTGGTGCGGAGGCAGTGGCAGCTTTACGCCTTTCCCCCTTCCCGGTCCAGTTAGCAGATACAAAGAGTGCAGAGATGACCGATGACCAGTGAGGTTTACTCCCTTAACCATTACTGGTATGTAATGGCCAGATGGCTCCTGAGTCATGCACAGAACCAAGAACAGGACAAGCCTGGGCTCTGGTGACTCCTTGCTCTGGACCATTCTGCAGTCATGATTCTGGTGTAGGAAAAAGGCTCTGCGTTATCCCTTTCAGTCTTCACAGGCTGGAGAACAAACTCCTGCATGCAGCCACTTTTGGGCCTTTCCACATCAATGGGCCCAAATGTTCTCCCTGTTTATTTCTGGTCGACCTCTCAGGCAGTGCTAAGCAGTTCCTGCTGGGAGGCAGGGATGTGTGACTGAGGTCTTGAGGTTTGTTTGACTTTCAAATATTTTGCACTAGAGTCCAGTCTAGTGCAAGAGTCCAGTGCAAGAGTTGTATCAACTCTGCTGCTTATGGTTTGGGGCTAGAATCTTCTTGGTCTTTTTTAGAATTTAAGAATTAACTTTCTTCTTGGGGTTAGAAATTGTTTTGTTCTCAATCCATTCACTTTTGTTCCTTTTATTGTTGTAAAGGTAAAGGGTAACATACACTTCAGCTGTGGTACAGCAGAGATTGAACAATTCAGTCCCAGGGAACAAATGGTAGTGCCACCGACCACACTCAGCATATGAGGTGATGTCAGTGACAGAACTTGTGGTCAGAACAAGTGCCTGCAGGACAGGTGTTCTACGACTGAGCCAACTCAGGTCCCCTTAATTTGTGCTTTTAAGTGATCATTTTCCAAAAAAGGTGGGCAACCCTCAACTGGGTAGAGGAAGGTTAGTTCTGTGATCCTTGGCCTGGAATCTCCGCTGTAAAAGTAAAACAGACGTTCCCAGACCACCATGAAGACTGGCCCATAAGTTCAATCTCCAACTCGCTAAGTTGCATGTCTCAGCATTGTTCTTTTTTAGTTATTTATGAAGTATATCCAGCTGCCTTTCTTTTCTGGAATACAGATATTCTTGGGAATTGATTTTTCTCTCCGGTTGAAGAACTTGGTATGCTCTCTATGGTAACATTCAAACATCATTATTGACTGCTTATTTCATCACATACCATACAGAATTTGAGCTTTGATTTTTTTTTTAGAAGGGTTCGGGAGCTCTCCTTTCATTCCTTAATCCCAACCAAGGGAAACTGTGTGTGTTTCCCTATTTTGAAAGTACTTAAAAAGTGGACAAATGAACTAATTCAAAACTAGAGAATATTTATTACCTACTATTTGTGATAGCAAAAGCAAATGTTGAGGCTCCATAGCTGAAACTGATTAAATAAACCAATGCACATCTGTGGCACAAAATACTAGGCAGCCATTAAAAGCCATATTAAAAAACATTTAATAACATGGGAATATGCTTATGATTTATAGGGAAAACAATGGCTATAGAACTGCCCATATGGCATGCTGTGAGTTTGGTAAAATGTTATTTATCTTCACACAGGCAGAGATAGGCAATAAACACTAATTTCTGAGCGGTGAGAGTGCAGATGGTTATTTTTTCTTTATATTTTCTGTACTTTCCATAAAATGAAATGACACTTTCAAGATAGGAGCACTTATATGTATGTATATTGGGTCCATAAAAGTTACCAATCTTGCATTCAGGAACAATTGTGTTTGCTTCTCCATCTGGTAAGATTATTGTTAACCTTTTGGGGGAAAGTACAATAAGTTTCTAAAAAGAAAAAGTTTGGGGTCTTAGTTTTAGTATATAGAAATGTAGCCCATATCAGACCATGTTATATGGAGCTGAAATTTCTATCACCTTTGCCTGTTTTTCTTTAACCTGGCCTGCAGAAGAATCTATTTTTGAATATTTTAAATATCATCCTGTTTAAATTTTATCTGTTTTTGTATTATTCCAAATTCCACCAGTGACCAAGCAATTCTACCAGCTCCTGTCCTGACAAAAAGGATAAATGGTATCCCTAAGTGACAGCTATAGTAAGACAGTATTGGGGATGGCAGTTAGAGGTTAGGTAAAGAAATTTTCTTGAGTGTTTTCTAGAAACAAAGTACGAACCATCAACTCAACTTCTGCTATTCTTTCTTATTTTTTTTTGGGGGTCACACCTGGCAATGCTCAAGGGTTACTCCTGGTTCTGCACTCAGGAATTACTACTGGCAGTCCTCGGGGACCACATGGGATATGGGAACCGAACCTGGGTCTGCCATGTGCAAGGCAAGTGCCCTACCTGCTGTGCTATTGCCCCGGCCCCAAATTCTGCCTATTCTTGAGAGTAATTCCCTCTCTAGCACTTCCCTCTGGACTCTGGAAGTGCAGGAAGGTTGGCACCATCAGGTTTTCTTCCAGACACCAATCTTTGTTGGGGACTATTGTGGGGTTTGTTCAGGTTGGATTACGAACTCCACAGCAAACAACAAGGCATGAAAACATGGAAGCCTTGCAGAAGAGAGCTGTGTGGGCAGAAGGTGGTGGGAAGATTGGAGGTGGAGAAAGAAGCACCAACAAGAGAAAACAGTAATTTATAGGAGCCATAAGTAAAGAAAAAAGGTCAAGATCTTGGGTTGGGCATTTAATCAGGAAAACATAATTTCTAGTCCATGAAAACTCTACCTTTTTGATTTCAGATACCAGCAAGATTAGCCTTGGCATCTTCTGTCATGGATCTGAAGGAAGACAGTGAATTACTGGATTTTCAAGAGTTTAAAAAATCCCCCTACAGGTCTATAAATCATGCTTCATTTGCACCAGACTTTCCTTTGCTTGAAGCCACTCCTTTGCACCAAAAATCTCATCTCTCCAGGGTTGCTGGAAGTATGAAGCAAGTTTGAAGGAAACCTTAAGCAGAACAGTTTCCTTCACAGATTGAACCCAGGGACATGCTAGTCGTGCTAATGGCACAGCCTCATGATGTTTAGTCAGCACCATATAGCAAGGAATACGACTGTATTCCTTGCCACACCTAACACAATCCTGGTACTTGGAAAGCTGGAGTAAAAGTAATGCCTAAAATGTAGCCCTCAAGTCAACACTTTGAAGGAGCGTTCACAAAAATCCTGAGCTTATTTATTTTCTAACTTCACTTTAGAAGTGAGAAAAACTGGTGGCACAGGGGTTCACTGAAACATACAAGCCTGCCCAGACAGTAAAGGTATTGGTGCCAAATCAGGGCCGATTCCTCATACCTGACAGGCTAATGATTTTCACGGGAGGATTTCTCAGTAAGTCCTTATTCTTACTGAGAGAGCCCATTGATGGGGTGTGGAGGTACGAACCCTTATGTTAAAATATCCTTTACTATCTTAGCTTCCCATTTAAGATTGGGGTCCCTAGTAGCAGGCAGCGGACTGTGAGTGGGAGGAAAGGAAAGGTCATGAGGTGCCCTTGCCCTTTGAAATGGGTGCGGTTTCCTGTGAGGCTTCTAATTTTCTGTCTTGCCTAGTTTAGTAAAAATTCTGACCAATCCTGCTTATGCCTAACTCAAGGATACCACATTTAATACCATGTGGAGAACTCAGCACTTGCAGAGGTTCTGCCACATGCAGTATGAAAAACATGGTTAAACAACAGCGTTCTCTGGTGTACTAAACTTGAAGAATGTCCTCCACTTAGTCTCTTCTCCACACTCCTAACGTCTTTACTGGGGAGGAAATCTGGGGACCTTGGTGGTGGGAAATGTGCACTGTGGAGGGACGGGTGCTGGAACACTGGATGACTGAAACCCAATCATGAACATCTTCGTAATTGTGTATCTCACCATGGTATAATAAAATAAAATTAAAAGAAAAATAAAGACAACTCAAGATTTACTTTCTTATGAGGTGATGTGAGAACTGGAAATGTCTTTTTTTCTTTCGTGTTTCATTTTACTGTTGGGTGGGAAGGATGTTCTCCTTGTTAGCAGCAACTCATAAAATCACAAATTAAACCTTTATACAGATTGCAAACAATTTCTCTAACCCCAGTGTATGCATCTGAATTGTGCAAATAGAGGAGGGGTGATTGCTTTCCTGGAGCAGAAACAAGAATGGTAGGAGAGGAAATATGAGAAATTTTAGACCAAATTGCTCTATATATGTCCGGCTTAAGCTGTGTTTTTCTGATTTCTTGTCCTTCATTCACTTGTTTCTTCATTTGATTTCATATAACTTGCTTCTTCATTTCTTACTTCCTTTATGCTCCATATTCTCATCACATGTGTATATTAAGGGGTTATTGGTGGTGATACCTACAGGTCATCATGATGCAAAATGAGGGGCAGATTATGTCCTTTTAAAAAAAATTAAAAATCTTGTTATTTGTCAGATGGGAGAGATAGTATAGCGGTTAAAGTGTTTGACTTCCATGGGGCTGACCATGGTTTGTTCCTGGGTGCCCTACACGGGTCCCCAACCACTGCCAGGAGTGATTACTGAGCACAGAGCCAGGAGTGATCCCTGATCACTTATAGAGAATTCAGAGGGAGAAATCAAAAGAAAAATTATTGCTTTGATTTTTTAGGAAAGAAAATTGAGTACGGAATAACTGAAATTTCAAAAGGAAATGTGATCAAGGCTAGTTTTAAACTGGGTACATATAAAGGGACGGATGGTGCAGCAATCATTATTATGTCCATTTAAAATACAAAGGAAACAGGCAGAAGAGCAGTGCTCTGGTATAGAAAGCTTCACAGCTGAGTTAAGTTTCAGTTTTTACTGGCTTTTAATGAATTTTCTGAAAACATTTCTCATGGGCATGAGCTTGCAAAAAGATCTTGCAATAGGGGGACAGTGTATGGATACTTCTGTTTGGGCACCTCAAGGTGAGGTGTTATTCAATATTGAGCCATTGCTCAATAAAATGTTAGAACAATAGTAACAGGCAAAATCTCAGTGTGTTTAGCATCAGAGAAACTAAACAACTCTTGAGATGAAGGAGACAGAGTATACTGTATGACTAGATATACCTTTCATGGATCCTTCAGGATGACTAACAGATATGATAAGCATGCATCTGCCATGCTAACATGCTAAATGCCAAACAAGTTAGTAAGTCAAATTTCCCTAATGGGCTTCAAAATACAGCTATTAATACATAGGATTCCCGAGAAATAAATATGTGAGATGCAGACTAAGATTTATGGGCATTTTAATTATAGCATTATTTATAATAATAAGAAAACTGGAAGTTAAATGCCTAACACATCAGTACATGGCTCAATTATTTCATATCTACATTTTACAGCCATTATGAATTATGTCTGTGAGGAACATTTGGTGACAAGAAAAATACTTAAGATAAAATTAAAAGCCAAAAAAATATAAAATTGAATACAAATTTATTCACTAATTCATTAACATGTTTACCCTCCTAGTAATACCGATATTACTAGAAAGAAATAAAATATAAGCAATGGTTATAACTGAATAATAAAATGTTATTTTTCTCTACCTTTGTATTCTTTAATTTAGTTCATACAGAATTTTAAATTTTTATAGTATAGTATAATATAGAGTCTTTAGAAAACAACTGTCTAGCATCACAAAAGTATCAAAAACCATTTTAGCCTGTATTTATAATAAATTATAATGTGTAAAATTTCTACTTCCCATATGAATACTTATAGCAAAAAATTCCCTATATTTCTCAAATATTAACCACATGGATAGAGACTTTGAGCCTGATGAATATGAATAAATTCATATTACTCCCTTCTCAAGTTATTAGTAAAACACTTTGAGCTTCAATGCATATATTTTTATACACTAGTAAATAAAAATAAAAAATTCTATTTATAATCATATAAAACTATTTATAAATAGTTTTAGCCAAAGAGATGAAAGACCTGTGCACCTATTGTTGCAAAATAGAAAATAAAAAGAAATTGAAAGATATTTTATGCTCATGGATTAGAAGAAAAAACTGTTAAAATGACATTATTAGGTAATATAAAAAGTCAATGCATTCCCTGCCAAATAGATTATTCATAGACACAACACAAAAATGGTAAAATTTGAAACTATGGAACACTCCAAATATCATACACACTTCTGAGAAAAGAAAATATTAAAATGGAAGTACTGTGGTATAGATCTTCAAAATATACTATAAAGCTAATAAACAAAATGTCCATGGTATTTACATGATAAAAAACACCTCAAACAGTTCAAAAGCACAGAAATGAGAACTCAGAAATTAAACCCACACCTATGTGGATAACCAATGAGAAGGAGAGCTGAAGACAAAAATGGAGTCTTTAACAAATGGTGCTGGGGAAACGAGAGAGTCAGAAGCAACAATTAAAAAAAGAAAGAAAATGAAGAACAAAACACCATATATAAAATTAATTTAAAATAGATGAAAGACTTGAATGTAAGCTTTGAAACCATCTAAGGAGAAAAGAGATGATGTACTCCTTGGCATCAGTCTTAGATATGTCTTTGGGATTTGAATGCAAGAGCAAGGAAATCACATTAAAATAAGATTTTGTAGAAGCTGAAAAGCTTCTACACAGTGAAAGTACCAAAACAAATGTATTCTACTGAGAGGAAGAAGATATTTGTAAATCATATCTGAACGGGGGTGATAACCAAAAGATATGAAGAGCTTATACAACTTAATGAACAGCCTGATTATGAAATAGGCAGAGGATCCTGATGAGCTCTTCTGCAAAGACATAAAAAAAGGTCAATAGGCACCCGAGAAGTTGTCCATCATTTCTTATTTTATTATAAGGAAATATAAATCCAGATACCTATGGACTAGTACCTCACATCTGTGATAATGATTATCATTCAAAAGACTAGAAATAGCACTAGAAAGGGTATGGAGAGAAGGAAAACTAGTGCTGTGATTATGAAAAACAGTACGTAATTTCTCATATAATTAACAGAAATTCCATATGCTCTAATGATCCCACTTCTAAAGACTATAGGGAAAAACTAATTTGAAGATAATACATTCCTGTGTACAATAGTGAAGAATTGGGAACAACCTAAGTGTCCATCAAAGGAAATGTGATGAGACTGTTAAATATATACACAATTAAATACTGTGTAGCTATAAAAAGGATGAAACCTACCATTTACAACAATATGGATGGATCTAGGTAAGTGGTTTCCAAGTGGGAATGATCTAGGGAGCCTGGGTGATGACAGGCCTCGGTACCATTGTGGCAGGGTGTGTGTGTGTGTGTGCGTGGGGGTGGTGTTAAGGAGTGGGGGTGTCAAGTTTGCTTTTAAAAAGGAGGTTTTCTGTGGGACAGGCACAAGTTGAATGATTTTTTATTTTTTTCTGGAAAGGTTGGCAGGTGGTGGTGGTGATAGTAAGCCAAATAAGTTTGGAACCTCTGACCAAGAGAGTAAAATATAAAAGAAAACTGATGTATGATTTTCTCCAGTAAGTTTATAGAGAAAAAATAAGATGAACTAAATTAGACATTTCGGTTATAAGTCCAATCAGTGCTTATCAGAAGGGACATAAGGAAGGAGGACATATTGTGCACTGGGTCCAATCTGACAGTGAAGGACATAACTAGACTTCCAGTAGTGACCTTAACATAGTTTGTGTAGACACTTATTTTTAATGATATACAAAGAAATTTATATAATGTTAAAATATAATATTTTAATACAGGCTTGTTGGCCACACCCTGCGGTGCTCAGTCCTTGCTCTGTGATCCTGAGCACAGAGCAAGGACTGAGCACCACAGGCTTAAGAGCAGACTTAAGACCCTTCTTATTGAGCAGGCTTAAGAGACCATATGTGGTGCTTTGGATCAAACTCAGGTCAGTTGTATAACAGGCAAGCACCCTACAGTGTGTACTATTGTACAAATAGTACATGTACAAGTAGTACATGTACTATGGCCCCCAAATTAAAGATCTATTTATTTATTTATTTATTTATTTATTTTATTTTATTTTTTTTTTAAGTATTTTATTATACCACCGTGAGATATACAAATAAAAAGATATACAATTAAAAAGTTCATGTTTGGGTTTTGGTCATACAGTGTTTCAGCACCCGTCCCTCCACCAGTGCCCATCTCCCACCACCAACATCCCCGGTTCCCTCCCCCTTCCCCAGCCCTGCTCCATGGCAGGTTCTTTATTTCTTTCCTTTCTCTCTCTTTCTCTTTTCCTTCCCTTCCAGACTATGGATTACAGAACATACATTAAAAGGTTGTCATTTGTATCCTTTTGCCTCTATTTTATTTATTTATTTTTTTTTAAAGGATCACACAAAGTAGGATTTATTACAGTGGTACGAAGATGTTTCAACATAGGAAAATCAATTAATTTCTTATATTACATCAGGAAAGATATGATCACATCTGTAGATGATGAGTGATATTTTTAATATTCAACATCAATTTATGTTCAAAGCTCTTACCAAAATAGGAATAGAAGCAAGTTGCTTCAACAGAGTAAATGTCATATTCAACAAACCCATAACTAATATCATGCTCAATAATCGATGTATATTTAAAAGCTAAATATTCTTCAAAAAAATAGCTTATTTCCTTTCACCTTATCTACATAGTGATATATGCCGTATGACAGTTTTCCAAAAACTATCTTATGGAACAGATATTGCACACACCCATCTTTACACACATACCGTCAACTTTAATTCAGTAACTTAATTTGTAATCATATCAACAACCTATGTAGATAGAACCTCACTGAACCTCATAGTTAACAACCTAAGAAGATAGAATCTTAAACGCTTCTATATCCATTATTTCATTTACTTCTTATGATGAATTTTTGAGGAAGAAAAGTGATATTATCTCTGTCTAGGACAGTCAAGGTGAAATGCTAACTCTTTTATAACATTATAGATCAGCTTCCATTGAAAGCATGGAGGAACTGCCTTGGTTTGATCATGTGAAGCAATGTATTCCTGAAAGGAGGATCCTGGAAAGGGTTTTAGCTTAAGGATGGTGTAGGAAGACAAATTCTACTTTCACTGTATCTCCCATGGAGATTCTTATATGAATGGCTTCCTTAGCTTTCTTCTTCCCCCAGTCTTAAGAGTTCTTCTAAGTCAATCTAAATTCCACAGATTGAGAAGCTCAGTTGCAATTATTTAGCACAGAGAAAAGAGTAATAACACCTCAAGGTTTGCAGTTGTCTTAGGTCAGCACAATGTTATGCTAGTAGGCTTTCCTATCGCTAGCACAAACAAGGAAGATGACACGCAGAGGGGTGAAGGAACTTGTAGTCAAGTCCAGATTTCAAACCACACCACGTGACAGCTGCCTTCCTTCTCCTCCACATTTAGCACATCTGTGGCATCTTAATACACTTCCTTGCTTCCTCAATGTGGCTCTAAGTTCTTTAAGGACTGGGAACAAGTACAAGTCCTTTGCTTCATTAAAACCTCCATGTACACAACATATTTTCAAGTATTATTTGTTTTGTGTGTTCAGATAAGGCAGAAATAGAAATTTATTTGATAATTATTAAGAAGGATTTTTGGGTACTCTGAGTGTCAGGTTCCTGCAGCATGCAATTAAAATAAGAGTGAACATGAAATGTATAATTTCTTCTGACAAGCCTAATCAGGCATTCATTACCATGTTTGATTCCATGTTATGTGGAAAGAAGTGCTTGGTAAGCATTTTAGGTAATGAAAATAACCAGTTACATACAAATATCAGAAAGAGGGCTTTACTTTTTTGAGGAGGGATATACCCAGCAGTGCTTGGAGATCATTTCTGATGTGCCAGACAAGTGCCCTATCCACCGTACAACTTCTCCAGTACCCATTGGAAGAGCTTATAAAATAACAGAAGGGGATAGAGATATAGCTTAAAGGGCTTGAACACACACATAGTTTGCATGCAGGCGGCCAGATTTAGTCTCTGATAACACAAAATACCCTGCTGTGTACTACTAGGAGTGACCCTGCACTAAAGTCAGGAGCAACCCCAAACACTATAAAGTGTGGTCAAAAAATATACAAGGTTAGGCAAAATAGAGTCAGGAGGACTTGTTAATGGTTGGAATCTACAAGTGTGTGGGTGACAGAGGCTAAGTAAGATAGAGAATGGACTAGTTTGCCAACAATAGTTGGAAATGGTAAAGCTAGACTAGAACTGAGTATTGTAAGTAGGTAAAGGTATATACATGAAAACCCTCAGTGTATGCGGCAAGCCACAATGAACAAAAGAGAAGAGTCAGAGAGAGACAGACAGAGAGATAGAGATAGATAGATAGATAGATAGAGAGAGAGAGAGAGAGAGAGAGAGAGAGAGAGAGAGAAGAAAAGTGTCTGCCAGAGAGGCAAGTGAGATGGGGAGGGAAACAGGGGACAATGGTGGTAGGAAATATGCACTGGTGGAGGACTGGGTGCTGGAACATTCTATGACTGAAACCCAATTATGAACAGCTTTGTAATGGTCTATCTCACAGTGATATAATACAATCTAAAAAGTAAATAAAGTCAGGGCCAGAGAACTAGTAAAAAAAGACAAAAACTAAAAAAAGAAAAAAAAAACAATTAAAAATAAAGTGACCAGAACGTTCATCAAACATACGCAGAGACAACAATTCATATGTATTATATTTAACCTGAGACAAAAGAACAACCAAGGCAAAGAGAATCCTTGACTAATGCTGGGCAGCTGGTTATTTGAGGAGCACCAACAGAGATTTAAAAGTGCAAATTCTAATCTTATACCATACACTCTGAGCAAGAGAATAGATGCCACTATTTTGGTTCACAAAAAGAGGGGTCCACTGCCAGGAGTTTTTGGGGGGGGAGAAGGGATGAACAGAAGCTTCTTTAGCATAGCAATTATTTCATTGTGGTCTTCATTGACAGGCAAACAAGAAACATACTTAAAACACATGACGTGTTACCATTTTAGGTCTCATTTCATTTTCCCTCCCAGTATATTACTACTCTACATGTCAACAATATAAAGGATAAAATAAAAATGTTTAGGGGCCGGAGCAATAGTCCAGCGGGTAGGGCATTTGCCTTGCACGCGGCAGGCCTATGCCGACCCGGGTTCTATCCCCGGCATCCCATATGGTCCCCAAGCACCGCCAGGAGTAATTCCTGAGTGCAGAGCCAGGAGTAACCCCTGAGCATTGCCGGGTGTGACCCAAAAAAAAGCAAAAAACAAAGTTTGAAACGGGAAAATTTCTGAATTAACTCTTGGTAACATGCACAGACAACAGCTATGCCTGATCAGTGCCACATATCCAAGGACATCAACCCATCTTCCACAGGAAGAGTAAATTCTGGGTGAGGGGTACTTACATTTGTGTCTTCATGACTGTGTCCATTTGTTTCAACCAATTCCTTGGAACCTTTTAACTGCAAAAGAAAAAAAACAGAATAAGCAAAGCTATCTTTTAAATGTATATCATCCTATTAATTCTGATTTATCTGAGGTTGCACTTTATGAAACTTCAAGAAAGAAAAAAACAACAGATGGAGCACATAATTCTAATGAGTCTTATTGAAACCAGCTTGAGACCAATATTTTATGAGACATGATGGCTGGCAAAAAATAAATGGGTCTTGGTCATTATTTTTTAAATAATAAGATTAGAAAGCAGTTCCATAGGCATAAAATGTATAAAATTGGTTCTTAAGAATAATAAATGATTTCATTTCCTAGTTGTGCTGCTATTAATTTAAACCCTGCAGTGTTTGCAAGTTGCCAGTAGCTAAATGATGTTATATTAACGATTATTTTTGAATGATGCATTTTTTTTAACATGCTGCAGCACTGTCTTCCTCAAGAACACATTTGAATGACTGACATTGTTTCCGGAGGCTTAAAAAAGAAAAAAAAGATGATAATTTTCCTTTAAAATAATTTTTTTAAAGAAGACCTCTCTATAGTTGCTGAGGCATTCGAAGAAAGCAATTTCTCAAATGAGATTTTTAACAGCAAATGTTTGAAAGCACTCCTCTTGCTTCTCTCTCTCTCTCTCTCTCTCTCTCTCTCTCTCTCTCAGAAGGCTTAGGAGTGATCAGTTATCAAGAGGCTTCTGGAAACCTTTAATTGGCATTTTATCGTAGCCAGACTCAAAGCAGACATTTGGAGGGAGGCAGGGAGCACGGGAAGGTGGGAGCAGCACGGCAGCGACTCGCTGGCATTCTTCCTATTTTTCGATGTCTAAAATAAAGGATTCATGATGGGACATAAGTACTTCAAGCCTGAAAATAAATATATACACCACAGATGTGTTTGACTTGGGATACTGGCTCTTTCTGGCAATTTACACAAAACAAAAGCTTTAGTTTTCTGAAGGTACTTTCACTACTGTCAAGGAAAGCCCAGATACTCTTGTTTCTAAGAGAAGGACTGTGCCAAAGGCATGAGAGAGAAATGGAACAAAGGCTCTCTGGGTCATTTCTACATCACCATTGTGTAGGAATGAGAAAAGGCTGCTCTTCTCTTCAGGGCTACATCACTGATGTCCTACACAGAACAGATAAAATGTGTGATGGATGTGAAAAGAATAAGTGCACCACAGTCATAAGAATGCCAGGGATTGCCAGAGGGCACACAAAAAGGACTCAAGATAGGAAAAGAGGTGTTTTTTTTTTTGTTGTGTGTGTGTGTGTGAGAGAGAGAGAGAGAGAGAGAGAGAGAGTGTTCTAGTTTATTTATTTGTTTTGTAATTTATTATACCACTGTGAGATATACAATTACCAAGATGTTTATGATTGGGTTTCAGTCATCCAGAAAACACAGAGGTTTAAGTGTTCTTCAGAGTTGCTTCCTCTTTGTTCTCTCTACCCATCTCACCTCAGTCCTGTAGCCCAGCTTTCGCTATTTGTTTTTTTGATTCCGTTTTTGGGTCACATCAGGTGATGCTCAGGGCTTACTTTTGGTTCTGTGCTGGCGCTCAGGGAATCATATGGGAACTAAATATGCATAGGCCGCCTGTGAGAAGAAGGTATCTGACCCACCTTGTAAACTCTGACTTCCCTGTGCTTTGGGGAGAGGGAGTCAGGGACTGCTCAGAAAAATCTTTTGTGTCCTTGCAGTAAAGGTCAGAGGCTTCGATGTTCAGGATGGACCCTCCCTTTCCATGCTCGCCAGGCACAAGTATGCTGGCAGCTTCTCTCCCCTTTTAATAAATTCCCCCACCCACTCTGTTTTGCTCTCACCTCACCCTCTCCTCCTGCTCTCTGCTCCCTGTGCCCTGGAGAGACTCCCCTGCTCTTTCCGCCCTGTTTCCCCTCTCTAGCTGCTTTTCTCAGAGCATGGTGTCCAAAGGCACTACCTTCATCAGGGAGACACAGGGCAGGAGCCAGAGAGGTTGCTTCGGTTTTGTTTCACTGTGTCCCACCCAGGAATGTTCAGGGATTCCCCTCTTGATAGCCTGGGGGGCTGTGCAGCGCCAGGTCTAACACCTAAGCCTACTGCAAGCAAAGCACGTGCTCAGTCCATGAGCTCTTTCCCAGCCCTGTGATGATCCTGTTTACTCAGAAAATACCAAGTTAGGGACTGCAGAAATAGCACAGGATATAAACACCTGCTTTGCACACAGCTGCTTTGACCAACTCCGGTCAATTCTCAGTCCCAGAAATGGTCTCCTGAAACCTGCCATGGGTTAAACAGTCTAAGCAATGTACCCAGAATAGCCCCTCAGCATGGCTGTAAATGGTTCCAAACCCTACTCTACCCCAAGACTTCAAAAAAATCACAAAAAATACCAAGTCACCAGAGAAGGGTGGCATGGTGTCCATGTGTATGTGTGATAGTACAATTCTCTCCATTCCTACTGTTTTGCTCTCCAGAAATGAAGTCACTCATTTAGTTTCTATGAATTCAGTAAATGAAAAAAGATATATACCTGTAGGTGCTCCACACAAGTCCTAAGAAAGCCTGCTCAGGTAATGCTCATGCAAACAGAAGTCTGGTTTTTGAGAAGTAATTGTGAATGGGATGGATTCTTTTCTCTCTCCTCTACTAGGTTGTTTTGAAAATAAAACTCCATGTGCATATTTTGTTTTCTTGTTTATTGGTCACACCTTGCAGTCAGTGCTCAGGGTTTACTCCTGGTGGACTTAGGGGATCATCTACACTGCTAGGGATTAAACCCAGGTTGGTGACATGTAAGGAAAGCACCTCAACCACTGTGCTTCCAGAACCCAAACACCATGTGATTCTGCATGTTTATTTTGTAGTCTGCCATCTTACATTATGGGTTTAATGTAAGTCTGTACAGTTTTCTAAGGATAGTATCTCCATCTGCAGCTGCATCCCTTGCTCTTGAATCACTTTCTTGCTTTACTGCTATGGCCAGGACTTCCAATTGGAAGTATATGAATAGTAATGGTGAGAGTGGGCAACCTTGTTTTGTGACTCATTTCAGTGGGAAGGCTTTTAGCTTTTCATCATTGAATATGACATTAGCCATGGGTCCATGGTAAACAGATTTATAACTGGATCTTCGACTTAACATTCCATAATAAAAAATGTAAGTCCTTTAAAAAGAATTTTATCCCAGTAAATCCATAAGGAAGAAAGAACAGACAGGGAAGGGAGGGCAGAGAGTGTGAAGGCACCATAAAATTTAAAGATATTATCTGGGGGCCAGAGGGATAGCCCAGCGGGTAGGACATCCCATAGGGTCCTCCGAACACCACCAGGAGTAATTCATGAGTGCAGAGTCAGCAGTAACCCCTGAACATCGCTGGGTATGACCCCAAACCCAAAATAATAATAAATAAATTAATAATAATAATAATAATAGTAATGATAAAAGATATATCTGATCAGGGGAACATTTTGCCCGAATATGTTGCATTTTATGGAGTATTTAATAAAGCAAAAGAGAATGGAAAAATGACTTGTGGTAGATCATATGTCATGAGGAATTCAGTCAGCAATATTTTTACACTTAATACCATTTATTTCAAGACATACAGATTTACCAGTGGTGAAAGTTACTGATTCTATAGTAATTAAAAAATATAATAATAATTTCAGAAAGCATTTCCTCTAATATAAAATATCAAACATCTTTATTTTCCCTTTAAAATTACTAACACTTTTAGGGAGAATACATATATATATATATATATATATATATATATATATATATATATATATATATATATATATATATAGTTTTTTTTGTTTTTTTGGGTCACACCCAGTGACGCTCAGGGGTTACTCCCTAGCTCTGCACTCAGGAATTACTCCTGGCGGTGCTCAGGGGACCATATGCGATGCCGGGGATCATACCCAAGCCAGCATAGGCAGCTGCATGCAAGGCAAACACCCTACCGCTGGGCTATCGCTCCGGCCCTATTTTCTTGACTCAAACCAGTGAAATAGTAAACTCACTTAAAAAGCAACTGAGCCATAAATAACTAGGGCCATGTAATCCCAATTTTATTATTTACTTATGTATATTTACTTTTTCCACAGTGTGTGGTGTTCAGAAGTTATTCTCAACTCTGTGCTCAGGAACGACCTGTGGCTGTGCTCAGGGACCAAATACAGGGCTAGGGAATTTGAATTTAATCTGTGGTCTTGGGAATGATGACAAGTGCCCTAATCCCTGTACTACTTCTCTGCCTACAATCTGACGTTTAAAAATATTACTTTCAAAGTTATTTACACTGGATAAATATCCTTATAAAACACTAAAAGTAAAAAATTTAAAGCCACCTATATTTAATCGCTGACAAAGTATTAGGACTTCTATATATGATTTCTGTCCCCACCCCCAAGTCATAATTCATTATATTCTTGGCAGCAAGCTAAGCTTAGAAGCAAGAAAACATTTCCAGTCTCTCTTGCTTTTCCCATGTAGATACGAGGCTTAGATTTCCCTGTGCTGCCAAGCGATCCATCTTACCCGGCTGTAAGACAATACTTTCAAATCCACTTATCAATGTCAGGCCACACTTTAGTATCAAAGAAAGCCTGGATAAAACGATCAGATTTACAAACTTCATATAAAAGGTTTGCTGCTCACTGTGCTTAGATAAGTGCCCTGATGAACAGGAAAGATAATTTTTTAAATGCTGCTATGAATCAGTCCTTCTTATTCACATGTCTGCAGGGGTGAGGGGGATTTGAACGGGGGTGGGGACTGGGCCAAACTCATTTTCCTCACTATTAAAGAGAAAATTAGCTGTTTGATCTCTCTCTCTCTCTCTCTCTCTCTATATATATATATATATATATATACACACATATCTATCTCTCTATCTCTCTCTCTCTATCTCTCTCTCTCTATCTCTCTCTCTATCTCTCTCTATATCTCTCTCTATCTCTCTCTCTATCTCTCTCTCTATCTCTCTCTATCTCTCTATCTCTCTCTATCTCTCTATCTATCTCTCTATCTATCTCTCTATCTATCTCTCTATCTATCTCTCTATCTATCTCTCTATCTATCGAGAGAGATGCTTTGCTGGCATTTGCAGACTTTATCAAAACCAATTTGTTTCTGCAAGAAACTGCCACGCATCTTGTTGGCAGGCTTGGGAGGTACAAAAGGCATGAGAGGGAGAACACAGATGCCAGGGAGGAGATCATAAAGCTTGCATGACACAGCTGCTAGAGGCTGGGTGGAGTGACGGCTAGGTGCAATGCGACTTGACTCCTCTCACATATGCACTTAAGCCGCCTCATGAACCAGACAGGGCTCTCACTTACTTGCTCCTGGAGGACTTTGAGCAATGCTTGTGTATGAGACTGCTCTTCCTTTGCTTGTTCCAGTTCTGACTTTTTGCTGTTCAACTCCTCTTGAATGGTTAGCAATTGCTGTGAAATTAAAGAATATTTGGGATAAATGTTTGAAGGCCAGGTGACTCCAAGATATTAAAAACACCCTTTCAAAAATATGACAAGATTTTTACACATCGCCAAGCTTCCAGACAGTTTTCTTTTGTTTGTATCACCCACGCCTTAGGATTCAGGGCTTTTTCAGGTTAGGTTCCATTTTAGTCTGTGATTTTGGCACACATAAATTGACTTGCTCATATTATTAAAAACACATGGAGATTATTTATACATTGATAAATAAAATTAAGTAATAAAAAGATATATGTCAACTTCTCCAGGATTTTGTCATTTTACATATGATGTATAAGCTACACCAAGAGGCTGGAATCACAAAGATCCTTCTCCATTCTCTGTTATGATGGTGATGTTTTATTAGATCAGCAGGACTGAAGTCCAAACTGCAATCAATATATCAGCTGCAAAAACTGCTGATACAAGCTGTCAAAACACTAAGCTATGGCCTCTGCTGTTATTTTTAAGCAGGGCCAATGAGGGATTTTGGTCAGCCTTGAGCTTTCCTTGCCCTATCAACTGTAACTCATGTGGAGGCTTGTGTTGTAGCCCATAAGCCCGATGCTCCCGGCACTAATTCTTCAGAACAAGGTTAGATGTTTATAAATACACAAGCTGGAGAATATATTCAAGAACCTAGAAACCAGCTCTTGGAATAGTGATGTCTAGACAATGCTTCTTGGTAACAAAGAGCTGTTTGGAAGACAGAAGTGCATTTCATGAGCCTCAGTCACTCACACATGCTGTCCAAATGCAGGAGAGTGTTCATGTATTTCAGCTAAGCATTCGTGTCTGTAGACTCATTTCTACGGCTTTAGGGCTTAGACAAGACCCCTGAGAGCTGCCTGCCAATTTTTGCCAATCAAGGGCTTGTCTTTCTGGTGCATAAACCTATCACCTTGAAGTATTAAATTGAATCTTTAAAAATCACTAGCAGTTTTAGGGTATGTTGGAAGGTAGGAAGTACTTTCATAACTTTACTTGCATTCTTTTGTTCTTGTTCTTTACTCTGGCACTGGACAAAAGTAGAACTCTGTTCCCTTCCCCTATAATCAACAATACTCTTCTTGCAATGTACTAAAGACTCACAGGCTCCTTTTCTGCCATCTGCCCACATCAAGGTCACTTACAGGTAAAACATGCAGCCCTCACAGGCTCCTTTTCCGCCATCTGCCCACATCAAGGTCACTTACGGGTAAAACATGCAGCCCCACTGGCTCCCTACTCTGTGTGACATACTTGTGCACCAGATGATTCAAGGACAGAAACCAAGAAGCACATGTTGTGCTTTGGCACCATGACAGGGGTCTCAGATGAGGATTTCCAAACAGAGAGTGATGGCTTCACTCTTGTTCAAGAACAGCCGCAGAACAGTTCCTAGCATCTAACTTCCATGATGCTGACTGAAACATTATATCACTAGACAGTGTCTAATAAAACCCAGAACCTTTCTTTCACAAGAAGCTCAATGATGGTTAAGGACTTGTTGAGGCAGGCAGTTATGTCTATTCAAGCCAATATGGAAGAAAATGGAGAAATAGCTCATTTTCAGCAGAAGGGGGTTGGTGGTATCCATGACAGTGCATTGGGATGATAACACACTCAACACCCAGTTCATTTGTGAGGTAGCACAAAACATGTATGAACAGAGCCGCAGTTTTCTGGGAGGGGCTTGTTCTCTGCCCTCACAAAATGTCCAAATTCTGAAAAGGTTTTAGAAAATTTTGTGCCATGTCTCACACACACACATGAGAGCAGGCGCCTTGACCTCGCCTCCCACTTAAGCGTCCATCTTCTTTTAGTCTTCCTTGGGATGACACTTTTAAGACTAAAATACTCTTACCATCACGGCTACTTTACGCTCTTCTCACATTTAAACAGTGGTTCAGGTTCTCTTTTCTGTTTTTCCAAAATATGTTATTGTGCTTTTGTGGGTGTGCTTTATTTTTTATGTAAGCAATACTGCCATATTTGCTGTCTAATATGCTCTTATGAAATAATTCTGTTTTATATATTCCTCCATGTTATTACATCTATGTCTGTTTCTTTTATGGATCATGATAGTCTGGAATTTCTCAACTGCAGCCAAATAACTCCACACTCTGAACACCCCAAGATATTCCAAAGTGAAAATTCCACATATGAAAATTGTGCAAGTGGACGGGGCCATAGCATGAGACCCAGAATGAACCAATAGGATAGGAGAGGCAAGGCCAGAGTGCTAGTATAGCAGGTAGGGGGCTTGCTTTCCAAGGGTATACCTGGGTTTTATGCCTAGCATTCCGTTTGGTTCCACTACTGGCCTTGCCAGTAGTGATTCCTGAGCACAGAGACAGGGATAAGCCCTGTACACCATTGGGTATGGTCACAAAAGAAAAAGGGTGGGGGGAGAAAAGTTAAAGTTGATTGTGGGAGGGGCACAGAAAGAAATCAAGGTTGCGGGGCCGGAGCGATAGTCCAGCCGGGTAGGGCATTTGCCTTGCACACGGCCGGCACATGTCGGACCGGGTTCGATCCCCGGCATCCCATATGGTGCCCTGAGCACCACCAGGAGTAATTCCTGAGTACAGAGCCAGGAGTAACCCCTGTAACCCCTGAGCATTGCCAGGTGTGACCCAAAAGGAAAAAAAAAAAGAAATCAAGGTTGAAAGTGGACCACAGTAACTATCTTCTGACACAATAAATGTTGTGATAAATAAAAAAAAAGAAAGTGGACCACAGTCAGGTAAAATTCGACAAACACACACAGAGAAAAAATTTGACAAACACTGGTCAATGCGAAGCATACATTCACTTATACCAAATTCACTAATCTGACAAAGGGGGCTCAGGTTATTCTAGTCCTTCAATGTTATACGAGACTACAAAAGAACATGCTACCGCATGTTCCATGATATAGCTGTAGGAGAATTTATTGGGCGAAAATGTGCCTGGCAATGGACGTACTGCTTCAATTGAAGTTTGCCAAAGCTTCAGAATTTGCCCAAGGTCCTCCATTCAAGTACCAGTCTCCTCACCTATCAGTGGTACACAGAAATTGTCATGCTACTCCTTGGACTTATCCAAATAAGTGTAGTGATCTAATAAAATTTCATAAAATGCTGCACTTCAGACTCTCTGTCCACATTTTATTCTGTGCTTCCTACTGACTGAGATTTATTTGCAGTGCTGACACTTCTTAAAATCATCAAGAGTAATGACTCTTCAATCTGGGAAACTTCCCAAGAAGGATTCCTGGGGCCACATAGAAGACCAACTTATTCAGAATATTTAGAGGAGGAACCTGGGAAATGGTACAGTTGACGTCCATCCAGAGTGTCATATTCAAGTAGTCTTATATTACTGCTGCTGTCCTCAATGCTGGGTTCTGCCCTTCTCTGCCATTACTTTATACGGTTCATATGTTTATGCTTTACACAGTAGAGGCAAAGCTCCTGCCTCATTTCTGCTATCCACTAGGCCCTAACTTTGTGTTTCCAAAGGTGCTTATCACCCCTTCTCACCTCTGTATAGTCCCATGGGTGGCATTTTTAGAACCTTGAAGACAACCCTTATGCCTTTTCTCACCTTTATGACCTTGCTCCTCACCCTCTGCCACTTCTCTGATGTGTCCACAATGATGGCAAAACACACTTCTCCCGTGGATCTGCTTCTTTCCCTTATTACGCACCCCACACTCCAGACACTGATCACTGAAGAAGTCAGAAGCTCCCATGCTTTAAAAAATTGTCGGTCCTCAATGTCTACTGGATAAATCCAAGTACTAGCCTTCTCATGGTATGTCTTGGACATTTCATGTCCTTTCGTACCTATATGACCATTTCCCTTCCCAGAAGTTTTTTTTCTGACAGACAATCATTCTTTAAGACCAAGTTCAAGTGTGGCTTTGGGGCCAACACCAACTAATGATGTCTTTGTGCAAGGAAAGTATCCAGGTCCCCTAAGGAGACATAATCCTACACTAAGGCACAAGAGTCAGGCTCTATTTTATTTCCACTGGATCCAAGGCATGGTTAGATTGTCCAGCTCAAAATCTATATAGTAATCTTTAGTGCCTTTGTGTCTTTTTTTTGGGGGCATGTTTAGGAGAGGTTGGGATCTTATTCTGTGATGTTCAGGGTTTACTCCTGGTTCTCTGATAAAGGGTCATGCCTCCTGGCAGTGCTTGGGGACCAAATGTAGTGTAGGATTGAACTGGGGTCAGTCATGTGAATAGCAAGTGTCTCAAACCTAGTACTATCTCTATGGTCCCTAGCTTTGGGTTCTTTCTCATCAAAAACTGTTTGACTTCAAGTCACCAAGAAAAATTAGTTGTTTTTATTTCTCTACTCTCAGGCACTTATATTTCATACCTATTTTCCTACTATACTATAAACACCAATAGAGGATCAATGATTTGGTGATCTCTAACATACAGTATGTGTTGGATGAATACGAAGGTTAATAAATCTTTTCTGGTTTCCGCACTTCTATGGGATCAAGCTGAGAGAGAAAAAATTGAAACAATAATAATCATATACTCACAGACAAAAATTAAACTGTTTCCAGAAAAACTACCTCTGGATCTATCACTGTGTAATTATTCTAGATACCATGGATATATGATACTTTCTGAGAAAAGAGCAGTTCCGATGGAGACATTTAGATTCATTGCTCAGTCAATTCCAGACTTCCTTCTTGAACTAAGGTAGAATATTTCTTAAAAGGCTAACGAAATCTAATCAATGAATAAATAATTATGTGATTTCTTTCCCATGTTCCACCAAAAGTAGCACATAATTACCACTAGAGGAAAAAATAAAATCAACAACCCTATACTGCTTTTTTGCATTTTTCAAAATTAGTGCTTTATTTTGTTTACAAAGCATAAACTCGTGAATCTGATATTTATGTATTCAAAACAGGGTGATTCAAAAACTGCTATTCTCCATTTGACTAGAGGGCCTATAAAAGCAACAATAGTCCACAACTAGATAATTTAAGTCAGCCTTTTTGGCCCTTTTTCACTTAAAATTTATGAGACTCTATAATATTCTCTCTAGTTTTGAATTTTTTAAGTACCAAAGTGCCTCAATTACACAAGTTCATAGGCAGCTAGAACTTAATCAGAAGAGCCTCTCAATTGGATTGGCTGACTGCAGCATAATTTTAATTCAACACTGGAAAGGATGGCATTAAACAGATGCACTATTACATTCTTTGGTTGGTGACAATTGAGTGTGTTCCGATTAGACAATTAGCCATATGCCAATCAAGAGCAAACACTCTGGCGGACAGTTACAGGTAAACACATGTCGTACCTGACACATCTAGGTATTTCCAGGCCACTGATTTAATAGGATCATTTATAATGCTCTTTGGAAATGCAGACTTAGTGCATAATGGGTCTTTCTCTCTGACAGATTCAAAGAGCATTACAAATGCTATTTGGAGTCCCAGAATAAGTGAGGTCACATTTCCATTTTTATAGATGGGTGAATGGTTGGCACAAAGAGGTCAAATCATGTCTCAAAGGCCACACTGTCTAGGGGAGACCTACCACTTACATAACTCAATTTTCCTACTTCACACTAGGCACTGAAATATCATAGTGGAACAGATAGTGGAATGCGTGTGTCCGACATAAAATCCTCCCACCAGGATGAAATCACAGCTGAACCAACCTGGGTTCAATCCCCAGTACCTCAAATCGCCCCTGAGCATGCCAGGAGTGATCCCTGAGCACAGAGCCACAGATAGACCTTAAGCACAGCCAGGTGTGGCCCCCAAACAAACAAAAAAACATAGAAAAATACTAACTACTGCTATCTTGGCATTTCCCATTATGGCACAAGATCTAAAATGATGGAGAGAAGTTACTTTCCTTAATTGTTGTGAGTGGTGTGTTGGATTTTAGCATCTCACTAGAAAATGGAAACCCCTTAATATTTTTTTGCTCAAAATTTTATAATTTTATTACCCAGATGGACATTTTTCTATAGCTTAGAGATGATACAAGATGAGATTTTATGAAAATCACAGGCTACAGTGTAAGTCAACTATGTGAAATGTACCAGCAACATTTCATGATCACCTGCCACTCATAAATTGGGATTTTTGGCAGGGAACTCAGGGATAATTGGCAGGACAGCGAAGTGTCTGGAGGATGAAGGTGGACGTGGACAGAGAGTAGCTAAACAGCACTGATTTCATATCTTCTGTGGTGGTTTAGGGCTTCCTTTTATAAATGGTGGTGGGTAAGGTGAACTCAGACACCAGGTAGGGTACGCTGACAGTGACTGATGCACATTACTCCTATACACAGCTGTTTGCACACGTTTTTTCCACTTTTCCTGTACTTTCCCTTCAACATTTCACCAGTGTTTGGTTCCATTCTCAGATCCCTTTAACATCATTCAATTATATTAATTTATTCCTCAGTCAATAATTCATCTATTCCTCAGTCAACACTGATCTAACTCTGTACACAGCACTGGGCTAGATAATATAGAGGAAACAAATACTATAGTACCTGTCCTCTAGATTCAGGGTCACAAGGACAGTAACACAAACACTACAATTAAAAGGGTGGCACAAAATATTCCAGCAATTTTTGTGCCAGTCAATACAACTAGCACAGCTTTCTTAGGAAATTCTCGTATGCACTTTAGGAATTATGACAACAGGCTTGGGGAATCTGTTTTGAATCAGAACTTGTTTTACTTCTTAGACATGAGCCATTATGATTATTCACATATAGAAGTCTGGAGACATTTGAGTCCGTGAAGTGCCATCAACTTAAATGTAATGTGTTTATGCTCATTTGGTTTATTTTAATAAATGCCAAACCATTTCTTTAACTATGCAATAAATAAATGCCATTGTACTCAGAGGGATATGACTTTAGGCCAGAAAAATATCACATAAAGGAAGGAGGTCCAGGAACTTCCAAAATGAATTTCTCACCAAAGGTGCAACCACGATATACATGACTTGGTCTAGATGGAGGACTCCTAGCAAATGGTTTAATACCTAGTCTCTGTGGCAACAGCTGAGCATATCTCCCATCATCCTGTTTATGCTCTTTGACTCCAGCATGGTATTTCGGTATGTAAGCTGAACTTCAGCTGCTGCCACTTCTGAACCCTTCTCACTTTGTCCTGCTCTAAGGTGAACGGATACACCCAATACTCTCTTAGCCCTTGGAGCGAGCCTGCTACTTCAGCACAGTCCACTGCTTCTTATTTGCATATTTTAACACTATCCCCTCAGTTCTGTTCTGGTTCTCAGGGACATCCAATTGACTTAAAAACATCCACCTAGGGTCCTGCTGATGAAGTCTTTTGCTGCCTGTTTGACACCTATTGCTGTGGAATTCCGAGGCTCATCCCACTCATAAGGAAAAAGTAGAGATATTATTAAAAAGAATCAAGCACACACTTGCACAAGCAGAGAGCAAGGCTTTGCCTAAAGGCAAACACATCTGACAATATTGCTGACAAAGGAGGAAATCAGGCTCTGATGGTCATTTACCACCTGGTATAATGCTCACTTTTCTCCTTGGGAAAAAAAGATCAAATTGAACTCGCTTGAATTTGCATGTCACACAAGGTAGTGAGATTCCATAAGTTCTATTCTTGTTTAAAATGTCATCTGCTCCCACCTGGGGACAAAAACTGCACTTCAATTTGTGGACAGGTAGGAGGGT
Source organism: Cryptotis parvus (assembly GCA_021461705.1). Taxonomy (NCBI): domain Eukaryota; kingdom Metazoa; phylum Chordata; class Mammalia; order Eulipotyphla; family Soricidae; genus Cryptotis; species Cryptotis parvus. The sequence goes on along the minus strand of JAJIBD010000677.1, from coordinate 181,208 downwards.
GAGTAGGCCTGTGACCCGGTTCATCACTGTGTTGGCTAGGGGGAAGGGTCCTTCTCTACCTCCCAGCGCAATGACCCTTGGGGGAAACACATCTCTCAGCCAGGCCCCCAACAGTTCAGATGACAGATAAGCACAACACTGGATCAAAGAAATGAAACCATACTCAGTGCCTAATATCCTATTATACCAGCCTATACATATTTAATTTCTTGGGTCGCTCCTCATAAATCAATTCCTTTGGGCCTTTAATCTCGTCAATATCTTTTCTGATATTGAATTTTAAATGCCAGTCTCATTGCTTGGCAGAAAAGCAATCTCTTGCTGGTGATGGGCTCCGGCTCCTCGGACAGCCTGAAGAGACCCTGAGGGCAGCCCTGTTTCCAGACCCAGCTGTTTACATCCTATTGTCAGCTAAAGCAGCCAAGGGCAGGCCTGACCGGGGTTTAGCTTCTGAGAACTGGGAAGCCTGAACCCTGGCGTCAAGTATATGAGGGAAGTTTCGCACAGGGTAGGGAAGACAGGTGCTTCAGGGTCTGAGTCTTTAAGGGGAGATGTACAAGTTGAATGTCACCAAAGGGCAGGTGGTGTGCACCCATCTGAGCAAGATGTCCAGGTAGTGGGTGTAGGGATGGCAGGGCTGTGAGTTTTCCTGGGAGGGGAGGTCTGATAGCCTGGCAGCAGGACCTTGGCACTGGCTCATCTGTTGCTTCAGGTGGGTTCATAACAGTGTGTCTCAATCAGGAGCCATATGGCTTCTTGTGAGTCTCCTCAGAATATCCCTTGGGAGTCATAGGTAGAAACTGTACAAATGGGAGGGTCACATGACAAAAACAAGGTCAAAAGACTGTCACAGGTATGTGTGTGGGGGGGAGGTGGAGGATGGAGGGGTGAGAGGCAGAGGAAAGGTGGAGACATGGCTAGTAAACAGAAATTTCTTCCACTACCGAGGAGTCCCTGAGTGTGGCATAATTGCAAAGGAAAGCAATTCATTTCTCTAGGATCTCAGGAGTAATCTGAGATCTCTAGGATTCAGGAGCTGGGACACATAGGGAAGCATTGGGATACATATTTGGGGGTCTGAGTCTGCATACAGCAGAGGGTGTTGGCACCTCTTGGTACCATTGGGCCCACGTAACACCAGGGCCCCAGGAGCTGCATTTCTTAGCACTGGAAGTGAGCAGGTACAATGGCAAAATAGAACAACAATGAGACAGATGAAAGAGACTTTCATTCATGTTAACTCTGTAGCAGCAATTCTACAGCAAATCAGTGCTAAAATACTCCTTCCTGATGAACATCTTTTTATCTGTTGGTCTCCAACCAAAAACATTTGTTGCCATTTTCATTAAGATTTAATATAGCGCCATCTTCAAATTAGCGCACTTTGTTCCTTGCCCTTTAACAAATATATGCTAACTGGAAACTAATTTGGAAAATGTGCCTTTTCAGAGTCTGCTCCCACTTTACTTCCAACCTGTTCCCCTCTGCACATACACATGTATCCCAAGGACTCAGCCTTTGGGGTTATGTTAATATAAATGTGCTTTTGACACCTTCTCCAATGCTTGATGCTCTGCAGTTTCCTATATGTCTACAGTAGGTTTGAAATAAACTATGGCAGGACAGTGACAGCAAAGATAGAATTTGAACTTACACTACTTCATCACAGAGAAACTCTTAAAGAACTTTTAATTAAAAATGTTTAAGATAGTAAAACTTGCAAGAACTGAGTTGTATTATTTTTGCTAAGTGCCAGTTTTTGTTCATGCACGAAGTTTTTTATTGAATTTTAATAATTAAAAATGAAATCTAGTCCTTAGACATTTTTAATTGTTTGCCTTAAAACTAAAAGAGTAAGAAGATGTCTCATTTGTAGTTACTTAAACTGTTACTTATGCATTGGTTTTATAATTTCCATGTTTATTAGACAATAATTTACATAGTTATATTAACTATAACCAAAGTATGTTCAAGCTCTTAGGTGGATTAAATTTATACTGAATAGTTGTTATATTCTTCTTTTGCTATAGCTTTTTGCAGCCATAATATATGTGAGATTCAACAAAGCAACATTTCACTGCTTGCATTCTTTCTTGGTCATTATTACTATTTGCTCCATTTCCAATAACTATTAATAAAAAGAATTTTGTTATTTGAAGGAGGATGTATTTAAATTTTATTTTAATTCAGTTTTATAAGGAACACTTCCAGCAATGCTTGACCCAGTGTTGCTCTCTTAAGAGTACTTTAATTACCTTTTTATTTGTACCCAGAGCCCAGCCAGTAGCTGAAGATCTGGAAATTTTGATTGGATGGAACTGAAGGCAATAAAAGATGAAATTCACCCAGAGGTACTGAGAGGAAAATTAGTGTTGTGGTGCTGACCAGGCTACCAGAACATTGTACTACAACCAGGGCTGCATTAACTTTCCTGCTTGCAACCTCTACGTATCTACATGACTCCAGGCATATAAAATAAGCATACAAATCAAACACTTATTATTAGTAAGTATTTAGGAGGGAAAGGGAAGCTTGGGCCACACTAGCAGTGCTCTGAGTCTATGCTTAAGAAAAATAATTGAATGCAAAAAAAGTGTTTTGCCTTCGCATACAGTTACTATGGACTGTATCTCCTGGTTTAAGAAGTTGACAATAGACCACTAACCTTGCAAGCAATCAACACTTAAGGAGTATTGTTATCTAAGACCTCCCTGGGGCTGGAGGGCCCAATACTAATATGGACCAAGCTGTGCTGGGGGACCCATGCAGTACCAGAGAAAGACTCCTGGGCTTAAGACATGCTAGGTATGTGCTCCAGCCCTTGAGCTAGCCCCCTTTCTAGGAGGAGCCTAGCTAGGAAAGGATCCTTTCAGGGTGTGAAGGTACATTAGCATCGGGACAGAGTGGCGGTGGGCTTGGCCCGTTAGGCTCCGGGAATAGGGAGCAGTTTCATCAAAGACCATTTTAGAGACTACTTGCATGAACATGCCAGGTAGAGTGGGGAGGCACCTGGCATTTGTGTAATCTATTAGAGTTACTCCTCCTGAAATGCTATAGCCCTTTAAGACCAAATTAACATGAAAACACACAATTCACGGATTGATGTAAAGGAAAAAAAAGCCTCAACCTCAATAAAAATTAAACACAACCCAATCAGAACTAGGTTTGCATTTCAAAGGCTAGCATGGTTAGTTCTACTGCTGAGTTGCTATGGATCTTGAACAAGCCATTGACTGGTCTGGTCTCAGGAATAATTTGTCATTAGCAAAGTAACATATCAATTTTCTGAATAGGGAACATAGGAGAAAACATTTAAAGGGGTTTAGAACTAAACTTACTTTCTCACTCTTCAAAGCATTTTTAAGGGTCTCATTTGAAGGATTATCTCAGCTTTGTTTTTTATTTCTTCACAAAGATAGCAGTGCTCACCCATGGAATATTGTGACTCAGAACTTTCATTAGCAGGGGAGGCTCCTTGAGTGGCAAAGGATGCAGCACTAAGAGTAAGTGCTGCTATTACCTCTTTGCAAAGATCCAGAGACAAACCCAGCATGGTCAAGAGATTTCTAATTTACGTGAGCTGGCAGTACTGGGGATTAATTCTGAGAAAGGCTTGGCGCCCTGCTCCTCCCAAGCCACCACCGGTCTTCCTCCGAAAGCCAATTTTCAGATCACAGAGTCGGCTAACTTGGATAACATGATTCTTTCAATTCACAAGAGAAGGTGCCCAATGCACTGCTGAAGTAGGAGTGTGTGTATGTGTGTGTGTGTGTGTGTATGTGTGTGTGTGTGTGTGTGAGTATGTGTATGTGCACATATCTACATACATGGTGATATTCTATTATTTTGCTGGCTGGCAATTCCATTGCAGTAATAATCCAATTTGCTGGGATTTATTTATTCTTATCACTTTTTCTTTGCAATTATATGAGGCGGTCATCACCTCAGCCTCAGGGCACATGTACAGCTGTTAATGTGGGAATTTAAAATATTAACACGCTTTCCAGTCAGGTTGGCCTATTTACTTCAAACAAGAAGCTGATTGAACAGCTGGGTCTTATACACTCCAAAGACCAACTGAGACTTTTTTCCCCTCTTTATAGGGTTTATAATCCAGTCATGTTCAGAGTGTAGAGCCAGGACACCCTTTTGGGTGACTTGTGACCCCAATCCTAGGTCAGTGCAGATGGCTCCAGTCTCCTGGTCCTGAGGCATTAGTGTGTCCTGTTTTGTCATTATTATGATTAGGTCCTTAACTTGTGTGTGCTAAAGATTTTACATTTTATTAATCTTTGCACAGAACTTCCGGGAGTTACTTGGGCCATGTTCAATTTTGCTAGTGGAGAGTCAAATCATGCCAATTCTGGCGTGATTAGCAGAAGGCAAATCCGCCATTGCTGACCTCGATTGCAGTTTTAGGGAAACAGTTTTGACTTAATGGTTATGGAATGAGAACATATACTTGTTTCTTGAGAACTTTTACTTGTATCCTAATAAATTGGTGAAGAAATTGTCATGATCTAACATTCTACAGATATATAAGGAGAAAAATTACCATTTTACATATATACTAGCTATAGCTATCTAAAGGTAAAAAAAATCTTGAGAAAACCTTTACTCTAGTCCTTAAGATCTGATGAGCTGCAGAAATCCAGTTAACTTAACCAAATGAAGACAGTATTCCCTTGGGACTGGAGAGACAGTACAGCAGGTAAGGGGGTGCCAAACTGGGTTTGACCCCCAGCAACCTAAATGGTCCTGTAAGCCCTGCCAGGAGTGATCCCTGAGCACAGAGCCAGGAATAATTCCTGGCCACTACAAAGTACGTTCCCAAACGAAAAAACAATATTTGTGGTTTTTCTTTGTCAACAGTTAAACATTTCATGACTTCAAGACTCAGACATTTAGAAACTGGAGAAAGGTAGCAAAGCCCTTAAAACTCACTTTGAATCTTTAGGAGACTGGGAAATAAGCTTTATAAAAAAGTACCACATTTTGCATTGAAAAAAGGTGAAAGGCAGAGGGTAGTTGATGGTTCGCCCTCAAATTTTGAGTTGGGTTCATACCCAGAGGCACCTGGAGCTCCACGCTACAGGAGGGCCAACAGAGCACCTCCTGGAGATGGTTCCAAGTTATACCTAATCCTGCTCCTGGGCCAAGTGCCATATAAGTGGGGATGCAGTAATGAAAACAGCTTTCCTGAGAGGCTCGGACTACCCGGTCTTGCTCAGCCTGGCCTCTGGTCTAGCTCAGCCTGGCCTCTGGTCTAGCTCAGCCTGGCCTCTCTCTGCAGGCTGTTTTTAAGGAAAAAACAACTGTAGCCATGGTGGCAGCAGCAACAGAAACCCTCCGCAAATACCACTGGTATAAAATGTTCCATATATTCTTAACATGAGAAAGCTGAGAACCTTCTGGTAAAATACAGCACCACTCCATCTCACACAGATCTCAAAAGTTCAGTCAGAAAATTACCATTTTAAACCAATCTTCTCTGCTTCGGAGACATTAACTATAGGAAACATTAAAGAAAAGAGCTGAAATTACTCAGATCCTTTACAATAAATGGTGTCAGCATGGCCAAGAATGATTACAGCAGAAAAAGGCCCCTGAGGCAGGGATGCAGCTTACCATGGAGGGAGTGCAGGGTCCCCATATTGGAGGCCCCATTAGGAGTGCGCACACGCACACACACGCACACACACACAGAGTGTTTGAGGTATACAAATGAAGAAAAATTAGAAATGCAGCTTTAGTCTTGGTGTCGCTTACTCTGTGATGAAGCGTTTCTCCAACCTTGAAATGCTTCACTTGTGATGATGTGGGAGTTGTGCGCAATTTAACGTTACACGTGGGAAGTCGACCCACGTCCTATTAATGCAAATTTCAATCACGGGTTTTGCTGGACTCAGCTTAAAGGCCACCTGCTCCCAATGAAGGCACTGAAAAGACCTTATCTTTTTCGCCTGTGATAGATACTGAGTTACTTCTGTATTCTAGAAATAGAAGGTTATACTACGGTTATTGTTGAAGATGTCTACATTTTCAAAAGGGAAGAATAGGAAAACCACATTTTTAGGGTCTGCCACTCTTTTTGATTTTATTTTTTGTTGTTGCTTACAGATTATATTTGGAAATGTAAATCATGTTCTGAAGCAAGTGATAACAAAGGAGTTACATACTAGTCCAAGTAATTACATCAGGATTATGAAGGATTATAAGGGGATTATTCTGGGAGGGTTAAAAATATACTTCTTTAGACACTGAGTTCATCATGAATAATCATTTACCTGAGAGGACAAGTTTTCTTTCATTCCTTAAGAGCTTATTTTGGCTGTTTTAGGTTTTGTTTCTGTTTTTATTTGTAGTTTGGGTCTCCACAGCTAGAATCCGTTTACACAAATGCAAGTCAAGTGTTCTGCCATTGAAATACGCTTCTGATCATCACTGTTACAGATTTAAAGAATGAATGAATATTCTGTGGCCATTAAGGGTATTATTATGGTTTCTCCTGTTTATGCGATCTTTTATATGAACAAACTTTTTTGTAATGTTGAACCAAATGAGGGCTAGTTAATTTCAGCTAATGCCAAGGATGAATCCAATTTGGTGATTTATAAAAATAACAAAATTAATTCTTTTAACCTGCCATAGAGGCACGCTAGGGGAGGGAGGGAATCAGGGACTTGGTGGGAAATGGGCACTGGTGGAGGGATGGGTGCTCGAAAACTGTATGACCGAAACCCAAATATGAACATCTTATGAACATCTTTGTAATTGTATATCTCACGGTGGTACAATAAAATATTAAATAAAAACAAAAAATTAATTCTTTTGTATTGAGGCCACCCCCATTGGTGCTTAGAGGACACCAAGGCCAAGTTAAGTGGGGGTGCCATCCAGTGACTGGCTTGAACTCAGGTCTCTGGCATGGGGTCTATCCCTTGAGTTCTATCCCGGGCCCTCTACATTGACCTTAGAAGTGGACTAAAGTAACATAAGTACATGGATGGAGAAGATTGCAGACTTTGATGGTGACGAGACACATACAGTAGTTGCACATCAATGCCACAAAGACAAAATCTTCACAACCATGTTGTCATACAACCTAGACTGTACAACATATGCTAAAAAATTAAATCTGTTTTTAAGTGAGACTGACCTCTTTTTAATCATCAGTTTTCTGTATGGTGTGAGAGATGTGTGAATTAATTGGGTATAGTTCTTTTCTTTCTATTCTGAGTTTATAAATGATTGACATAATCTTCCTTGAATTTTGGAACAATTTTCCTGTGAAGTCATTCTGGGTCTGTAGCTATGATGTCAGATTTTAATCTACTAATTCAATTTTAATGGTATTATTCAGACTTTTGATTTCTTTCTGACTTAAGTTTTGATAAGATATTTTATTTTTTATAGAAATTTCTGTATATAGCCTACATAAAATTGTTATCATAAAGTTATTTCTGATTTTCTCCTAACTCTTTTTAATATTGGTATAGGTCTTTATAGTTGTGGTGTTACAGATTTTCCACTTTATTGATCTTTTCAGGCATATAACATCTTACTTTGTTCACCTCTATATTGGAGGAGCCCCAAGCAGTGCTGAGAGGGTCTCAAAGACACTCCCAGGGATACTTGGTTTAACCTAGACAGGCTGGACCATTTAGTGGTCAGACATTTGAAATATAAAACTTTTTCTCTAGATTCTATTTTATCTGTGCCTCTCCACTGATACTGCTGTAATGGTCAACTTATTGTCATGTATTTAAATTATCTAAGTCTGATTTTGCCCTGCCCAGGCATAGTTTACCACCTTTTGGGTCCTAATACGAAAGATGGTGAACTATGCCTGGGCAGGGCAAATCAGACTTAAAGGCGAAGCCAGAGGAAACTCTGGTGGAGGTCCTGACGTGCAAAACGTTTGATTTATTTTTTCTACCTAGGGGTTTAGATATGTGTTTCTAAATGTCCAAATACCTCATATTTACTTTGGGAATGTTCTCTGACATTGATTAAAAACAAGACAGTACTACAGTACTCCTTTGACATTTGAAATTTGCTTTAAGATCTAGTGTGAGATTAATTTTTGTAAATGTTCCATCTACATCAAAACGAAAGCTTGCTATCCCCATCCTGCTTGAGTAAGAGGGGCCTAGTTTTATGGAAACACTCATTTGACTACAAATATCAGCAGGAATAGCAAGAGGAGCAGGGAACAGCAAAACTGCCTATGAGAATATCACTATTCCCTGACGAATTCTAGGGTTCCCGGTAAAGAGTGGGGTTGCCATGTTTCCCCATGATTTTTCAATCTCAATCTGTGAGATGGCCATACTTTTCTTATTGGCTCAAAAAACCTTAAGCACTGAACTGTCTGGTTTGGAAGCTTCTCATTTTACCCTTTCAAAGTTTTGAGTCCTTGCTAAGAAGATAAAACATCTTTTGCCTGGACTCATTAGACTCTAGAGGGATTTAGATGTTGGGAAAGATGTGAGAACAGGGGACTGAAGAGAGTAAAGGGGTAAAGGTGTTTGATTCTGGTACCACACATGGTCTCTAGAGTGCTGTCAAGAGTGATTCTTGAGCACTGCTAGGTTTCACCTCACTCCTCCCCCCCACCACATCGGCCCCAAGCAGGAACAGCTATTTGTGCTGACTGTATACATAAGACTTACATGAAAACACTCGGGCCCAGTAGCTTATTTTTTTTCAGAGCTCAGGAACTACACAGGTTCCTCTGGTTGGGGTGGGAGACTTAAAAACCTCCCTGGAGGTTTAATATTAGCAGACAGCTGTGTTTCCTGAAAGGGCACTATTGCTCACAGTAGGTGCTGGAACCACCAGGAGGGACAGTAGTAGTTAAGGTTGCAATTTTGGGGACACTTTCTGTTTGTTCACTTAAAGAAGGTAGATTTCTAGGAGGTGCTGTGCGATTTATTTTTATAAGATAGGGGCTGCTATAAGTCAATTAAGTGTGAGAACCTGTGACCTAGGGCATTTATGACCTAAAGAGAATGGTTTGATCCATTCGGTCCCTCCATCTCAACAGCCTTCCCAGAAAGCTTGTTCATTCAGTCTGAGAGACAAAATCGCTATTTATTGGAGGTCTAAGCATTGAAAGAAGCAGATGAATGAAAGCAGGTTTAGAGTTTTCAGTCTGAGAACAAAATGTATGAAGTGACTCAACAATTTGTTCTTTCAACTTTTATCTGTTGGATATGAAATGTTAAAATTTTCAGTCATAAAAAACACTGATCTTCAGTTCCAAAATTATTTAAACTCCAATATCGAAAGAAAAACAACTTCAACAGTTAAGCAACTGCTTGTTTATGGGTGGGCGGAATCGTGACTCCTGTATCTCTACATTTTTTTCAAGGAGAGAAGAGAGCTACAAATAAATGTAAGAGGAGAAGGTTTTCAGTGTGTATGGAAGTACTTGAGAAGGCACCGGGGAGAAGGTGAACCAGAAATGTGGAGCTCTGGGGAAAGACAGGTGGCTCTGACAGACAGGAAGCTCCGTGAATGAACCTGTTTGATTAAAAAGTAGAGCACAGGTGGGCTGACTGGGGCTCACTAACGACTCTCCTGGTTCCAACACGCTGATGTACAGTTTGTACCTTTGCTCTAACAGTGGTGCTAAAATTAAGCTCACCTTTCGCCCACATGTTCAAATACAGCAGAATTCCATTATCATTACTTTGTAATGTAACTGGCTGCTTCACGGTGTGGGCAGACCGTGGAGCCAATGCAAGAAATAGGCTTCACGAGGGAAATCGTTAGTAAATTGTGGGTTTAAAATCAAGCAAGTTGGTCATCAGCTGGGCAGAAATGCAGACAGGAAAGATCCATCTAATCAACTCAGGACCAGGGACTCACAGAGGGAAAAAATAAGACCTGGGAGAGCTCTTTAAATGATCTGACCATTCTTGGAAATCAATCTCAGGTCATATGATCATATGGGGACTGGTGAAAGTATATCACAAACACTCCCCACTTTTTCCCCTTCTTTCCAAATGATAAATAGGATTACTAGGGGGAAATGATATTGTAAAAGGAAACTCAGCATGGCAGCTTTTTTATGTACTTTACAGGTAGGTCATTTCCAAACCTTCCTGAAATAAATTGTGAGTAGCACTGAAGATAAGGAATACAAACTACTAGGAAAGCAATATAAACCCACGAGAAAAGAAGAGAAAGCACAAGGAGAATTACTGAGGGACAAAATTGCAGAGCACTGATCTGTGTTGAAACAAAACATGTGAACTTTTTTGGTCAAAAATGACCAGTTCAGGAAAACAAATGGAAATCGCAGGGAAAATACACATCTCAGAGAGTGCCATGAATACACGTCCCTGTCCTCTGAAGACACTCCGACTGGCATACCTGCATAATAATTGCCTTAAAATAAATTGAGGTGATGATGGTGGGAGTCTGGGACATAAAAATGGAATGGGCATGCGTGGAGAGAGGCAAAATAGGAACAATGAGAAACTGGAATAGATGGGAAAAGTGTTGGAAAGTCATGTTGCTGTTTTCATCATACACATTATTTTACAGCACCCTTAGAACTAGAGTAAGGTACTTCCTTCATTTGTATCTTTTCCTTTTTTCAGTACTTCTTTCCCCAGCCCCAGTACTTTAAGTAAAGACTAATATGGATTCTTAGTAAGAAGTTGTGGTAGAGGTGTTAGGCGAGATGGGAGGAGAGAGAGGGAAGGAGAGCCAGAAACAGAAAACTCACAAAAAGACTGGACAGGTAACTGCCAAAAGGAGAAAGAGGCCACACCAGGATAAGAGCTCACGAAGAAGGGTCCCTTAACAATCACTTGACAAAACGGCTGGTCTATAGAGTGAGGACCAGATTGGGCACTAACTTTAGGTTTCCCTTGATGACTATTCCAGGTGCTTTGTGAAACAGAGGAGAAAACATAGTCTTTAACTAACCATCTAACATCTTGGAACGGAATTCCCAGTTCCACACTTTGATTACAATTCCAGAAACTTATGCAAACTTGGGCTACTTCGATGGTCAAAATCTAAAAACGATTAGTTTAAGTTTATGTGAGCAGAGGGAAGAGGCTGGTGAAAAGAGACATTAAATGTTACCAGCAGTAAGAGCTGGGTAGTGACACTGATTTGTTTGCTTTTATATGCTGCTTTTAAAGTTTGCCAGGTTTTCAGAATTGAGCACCTACTCTTTGTAAAAAGGAAAATAATCCAAAAATGAAAATGGCAAACCTCGGCACAGGAAAACTGAGTTCCCACCTACGTTTCTCTCACTGTTTATTCTCTTACTCAGATAAAGAGCACCCCCATCTTTGAATCACTCCTAGTTTTTCTTTTTTGTTTCCATTTCATGTTCCTTCGCCCCCACCATGCTTTCTCCCTGCTTGTTGTTCACAGCCTTCATTTCTGATGAGAAGGAAATTGGCTGGTCTTCCCGGCCTCATGTTCCCTCAGCTTAACCAGCTGCATTGAGAAAGCCCTGGAGTCTGATTCCCTCCCAACTGCAGCCCAATTTGAGAGCTGCGTAATTACATCAGTCTGGCTGCAAGTGTGACACCTGTCCTGTACCAGCGGCAATGGGAAGGGAGGGCTGTTGGGGTGGGGAGGCGCCATGTTCAAAGAGGATGCCTCTGCTTCTTCGCCTTGGCAGACTATACAGAAAGGAAGTCAAGGCTACGATCAGACCACAAGGACTCATTTTGGCATCTATAGCTGGAGGAGAAGATATCATTGGTCAAACACAAGGAAAAACCAGACTGTGTCTGCAGCAAATGCCTGTTTTGATTTACGATATTTAAGGAAAGATCAATTTCACTATAAATCTGGTACCCTGGGTGTGATACGGACTATAAGTCAGGAGGCAATTTTCGAAAGAGGTTGGTGGAGGGAGGGGTCATTCAAAGGTCATCCAAGCACCAATGCTCACAGTGTCAGGAAAAGCTGAGTTACTTCATCCTGAGAGCTGAGGCCAGTAGTTGGGTCCGTATTTCTGTTGTAGACATTGGTGTGTGTGTGTGGGGGAGGACAGGAAAGCAGCAAAGGACAGAAGTCAAAGGATTGTAATGGACTGCAAGGTAATGCCATTATTTCTACCCCTGGCTCCTATGTTGAGTTGTCTGCTAGTCTCATTATTTTTAGAAGGGATGATTACTAATGAGGATGCATTTGATGATTAAATTAATTAATGGCTGAGTAGGATAACTCATAATGAGATGAAACCTCCCAGAGTTAAATTTTTATTAGGGGCTTCTCTTTTTCTTCCCAGAAGTGAAGAGATTTATTTTCACATTTCAAATTTAATAAATAGAAGCTGCATATATGTTATTTTCTTTCTGCTAGCTCTTATGCAGCTCATGTAAAGAGCAAATGAGGGGCTGTGACATGGAGACAGAAAACAAGCCATGGGTTTGTGCCAATATTATTTCTAGCAACTAATAAAACTCAAAACTCCTGGCTGTCTGTACTTGAAACTACCACAGCTCCAAAGCCCCAATCCAGAGATTTTCCTGGAAACTCACAAGATTCTACAGGAACTCAATGGCTATGATCAGACTCAGGGAGGAATTCTGACTCTGCAGAATCAATGTTGGACAGATCGTTAGTCATATCAGGTCTCAAGGGTTTTTTTTTTTTTTTGAGTTTTGTTTTGTTTTCCTTTTTTCTACTTCTTTTTCTTTTTATTATTTTTTTTTTTTTTTTTTAGTTTTTGGGCAACACCAGTGGTACTCCAGACTTACTCCTAACTCTGCACTTTGGGATCACTGCTGGTGGGTTGAGGGTCTATATGGGATACTGGGGATCAAGACAAGCATGTTACCCACTGAACTGTACCTCTAGCCCCTGTTTGCTATTTTAATGGAGGTAACGTGGTTGACAATAGTGAAAATATGTGTTCTTGAAGGTGGTAGATGTTCCTGGCCACAGTTGTGACTAAAGTACCACTTCCACGATTCTCCCCAGGTCTCTGTTGCTCACCCCAATTGTGGACAGACACTTACTGCAGAGCTGTGAGCAGGAGAAGCAGTAAGAGTGAGTCAGCAGTGGAGATGAGAAAACTCAGAGTCTGGCATTGACCAGCATACACTGTGAATCTGGCATATTCCCTTCAAGCAAGCTCTGAATTTCTTTGTAATCTTACCAGATTACAAAGATTAAGCACAATAGCATGTACAACAGTACATATAACAGCCTCTTAAAAATATGTTCATGTACATTATCACATTTTATGGCGAGAAACCATGATAAGAAAGAGCAAAGCTTCAGAGGTTGATGAGATAGCGACGGGTGTAGAGCACAACCCTTGTTGCTCTAGATCCTGGTTCCATCCCTGGCACTGCATGACCCTCCTGAACACCGATGGGCATGACTGTATTGGTTCAGCACTGCTGGGACAGAGGATTCAACCTTTTGGCTCTAGCTGGGCTAAGTATCACTGGGAATGGCACCTCTGAGCACTGTTGAGTACAGCCTTCGTCTTCACCCCAAGAAGTCAGTTTGACTTTGCAATGCTGTAGAAAGAACAGCTGAGCTGGCACCAGCTTTAACTCAGCTAGTCCAGAAGTTTCATTTCCTTATTCAAAATCTTGGGTTACCCTGGGGAGAAGTTCTTTATAATATGGTCTTTGCCTAGTAAAAACAGCGAGATCCAATGGCCAGCCCCTATTTGAAACAGCTACAGAAAACCAACGGAGGCTTCCTCCTCTCCAAGATCTTCACTTGCAGTCTTCGTGCATGGTCTAGAAGCAAACTGGGATGTGCTTAAGAGCCTCCACGCCCCTCAGCAAATGCCAGGTACCATCATCTCAAATAGGTAGGGCTGTGTAATGTCCAGCCCAGAGCCTGGAGAAATGGTTTTGGTTTCTGATTCCAAATGCAAGAACGGTTCTTTTTGAGAGCTGAATGTTTAGGACTTTTCCTTGTTCATGAGCCAGGGAAGGCTATCTAAAAATGTTAGCAAGCCCCCTGTGCCAGGAGGAGCTCTCTCTGACTCTAGCAGCCTCACAAAAGTTGCTCAGGGTGTGAATGTGGACCATGATGAATATCCCATGCACCCTATCAAGAAACTGGTGGAGAATGAGGAGAAAGTGAAATCATAGACATTGAGGGAGCTGAGGCAAAGCTTACTGAGAGCTCTCAGATCATGGCGGGCCCCACATTTGGCAGCTGTTGGGAACCTCAATGCTCAGACCCAGGTGTCTCAGAAATGTACAAATTTTTCTTTGATTTTAGTAAAATGGCACAGATTTTTCATTTAAATATAGGGAATAGCTTATGAATTGTTTTCTATTTAGAGAAATCATCAGGTCAATAGAAACAGAATCGAATTGATATAGGATGAACTTTTGCAACCATAGTCTATAAGGCTAGAAATTTTCACATATTTCACTGTGTACAGACAGATATTTTTAAAACTTTTGAATTCTAATGGTTTTGGTATTTGAACATAAAGTCTTAAAGAAGACCCTTTTTCTAAATAGTAATAATGCAATTTCCTTGCACTGTCCAGTGGTACTGAGTGATTTTCTGCAGTGATGTATAATGTTTTCATAAAGACATTATGATAAAATCATTATTTGCTCCTTCCTGAGTGATCACCATTTGCTGTTTCTTCCTCCAACCTAACCGTTCTTAAGTTCATGAACCCTACTTAGATGGAACATGCTCATGATATATTGCAACTGAAATTGCCTAACTAAACCATCTTGCAGTTTTTACTTTCTATATTAATTCAAATATTTCAAAGTCATTCTTAAAATATAATTTGCCATTATGCTATTTTCTTTGTTACACAGGAAGAACTGTCTCCTGATCAGTGTCTTCTACTAGCTCAGCTGTGCAAACCTGTCTTCCTGTGTCTGAATAGTGGACGACCACCTTGTATTCTGCTCATTTTCCAGACTGCAGCATACCTTCTTCCATAACTATAAGCTTTTTCCTATTCTCTGCTTCCTTCTCTATTCTAGCTCAGAATCTCAAAGCATAATGAAGAACAAGTTAATGATTGATTTTTAATTAATTATTGCATAATTAACATGTAATCACTGACATAATTAATATTTATTTAATTAAGATCTAATAACTGACTTTAAAATAAGTAACAATCTTATTAATTATAAATTCAAGTTTTTCAAATCACCTGGAATTTTTTTTCTTTTTGGGTCACATACACTACAAGAGTATGCTACCCGCATGGCAGAGCCTGGCAAGCTACCTGTGTCGTATTTGATATGCCAAATATCAGTAACAATTATAGACCTCATTCCCATGACCTGATGGAATGGTTTGAGGCTCTTTATGTTCATGTAGCAAAGCAGGTGCCCTTGGGCTCTAGTTGCATGAGACAGGACATATGGAGATGTCACTGGTGCCCGCTCTAGCAAATCTATGATGAACGGGAAGACAGTGATACAGTGACAGTGATTTTGGGTCACACTTGGTGACGCTCAGGGGTTACCTCCTGGCTCTTTGCTCAGGAATTACTCTTGGCAGAGCTCGGGGACCATATGGGATGCTGGGGATCAAACCTGGGTTGGCTGGGTGCAAGGCAAATACCCTACCTGCTGTGGTATCACTCAGGCCCCTGGAAATTTGTTTCTCCATCTCATTAAAGTCCTTCCCTGCTCAACAGGAAGTAGCTATCTTTGCTCCCAAATAAGCTGCATTAGCTCCCATGCCTCTTCCTCCTCTACTCTGGCACAATATGCTTGCTTTCCTTCCTTGCTTTATGTGATTCTGAACAGTCAGAATAATTTGTAATACCCTTCCCCCACCTCCTATATCAGGCTGTGTACTGAGAATTCATTCAAGGACTGAACTTAAGTTCAAGCTGCCTGGAACAGGCAGTCCTGTTCAAGAGAGATGTCAGATGCACTGCACGTGTAGTTGATTTTTGTTTTTATTACTCCAGAGATGTCATTAAAATTGTCTGTCAATGAATAAGTTGAAAAAAGCAAAGAGAAATGGGGTGGAAATTCCAGAGAGTTCCTCATGTATGAGAGATTCTGGCATTTGTGAGATCCCAAATCTTCTTATAGTGAAGCCTGTCAATCACTGCAGGGTGAAACCACTCATGGAGACCAGGACTCAGCCGTGAGCAAGCCCACATGACTTCCTAGGAAAGTACACACCAAGACTTTCATTCCCTAATACACTATGTCAAGCTTCACCTCAAACGAGGAGAAGCATATAGTAGGAAAGAGATAGATGAGCCACAAGGACCAAACCCCAATTCAGGAGTCAATAGAAATGAATAGGAACAAAGAGAATTTTAAACATTGGCATTGATGTTCTCAAAAAAGATTTTACTGGAATCCCCAAATAAGTATGCATAAAAGCCTCATAACCTAAGCACTATTTGAAAATAAAGTACCATTTGAAAATAAAATGACATGATTGTCAAATAGCGACCTCACAGTTGAAATGTATCTCAATGGGTAAAAGATGATACTAAGCCTGATAATATGAGAAAAAGAAGAATGATTCAGAGCACCAAGTGACTAGGTTCATTATTTGGTGGTTATTTCAGAAAGAAAGCAGATAAAACAAAAATCATCAAGAAAGCAGATAGATTCCTTTTGCAAATTTCTGATAAAACATAATTTTTCTGTAGAAGTTTTCTGAAGTTCTGTGGAAGGAAAAAGAAGGCCTAGAGAATTGGGCCTAGAGAATTCCTCACAATTTTTAAGAGGGATGTTCTTTTTTTCCCTCCAGAAATGGCATAAAACTCCTCTAAGTCATTTTTAGATATACCCTAAAATTTTCAAATAGCCATCCTCAATACAGCCAGTTTCATCACCATGACCACCAACATCAAGCCCACCATTAACACCTTCACTACTGTTCCTGCAACTAATAACCCTGAATTTGTCATGTAGACCATTACAGACCATTACATGTGGATCTGGACGTGGTCAGAGCACATCCTTTTTTTTTTTTTTTTGATATATCTCTTTTTGGGCTCAGGTATGCCAGGTCAGAGACTCACAGACATGGGGCAGAGCTGCTACTTGCTCTCCCTGTGTCCAACAGCTCACGAGGTGCCCAGGAGGGATGGCGGGTTCTAGCCCTGGCCCACCACCCCAGCAGAGCCTTGCAACGAGCCAGATGACCCCCACTCCATGAGGGCCTCCATTTTCCACATCCGGACTTCTTTCTCATCAGAACTGCACCCAGAAGACTAGTGTATCACATCCGGGCTCGCATGGCCGTAAAGATTCATCAATAAATGCTGGACTTAGAGATGACTACAAGAGTATGCTATCTGCATGGCAGAGCCTGGCAAGCTACCCGTGTTGTATTTGATATGCCAAATACCAGTAACAATTATAGACCTCATTCTGGAATGGATTGAAGCTCCTTTTGTTCCTGGAGCAAGCAGATGCCCTTGGGCTCTACTAGCATGAGACAGGACATATGGAGATGTTACTGGGGCCCTCTAGAGTAAATCGATGATGAACGGAAGACAGTGATACAGTGATATCTCTTTTTGAAGAGAGATATAACTTGAGGTACAAAAGAGACATAAAATCAGCTAAGCAGTGAAAAAGATTCGAAAAGATCCTTAACATAACCAAGTGGCTAGATGAACTTTGATATTGTCATTTCGACCCACTTTCATTTATTTGCTGGCGCCACTCTGAGAGATCAATTCTTCACTAACATCTAGCAAGATTACCACGGGGTTGTTTTACTGTAGGGAAGTAGAATAGTCTATTTTTCTGCCTTATTATATGGAATTAATTTACATTAGTGAGGTTTTGCTATGCACATACAATTCCTCTTGAAGCAAAAACAGGAAAAGATTGCTTATTTAATTTCTGAAGCTGTGTTGATCAGAATAATCATCTTTCCGCAATTTTTTCCCGCTCTGTCTCACGTTCATTGATTTACAGAAAGCCTTTGATTCTGTGGAGACTGAAGCAGTCATCGAAGCCCTAGTCAAACAGGGTGTTCAAACCCAATACATCAAGATCCTTCGTGAGCTGTATTACGGATTCACCACCAGGATCTCACCATTCTACAAAGAAGTGATCATTGATGTCAAAAGAGGGGGTTCGACAGGGTGATACCATCTCACCAAAACTCTTCAGTGCCACCCTCGAGAACATCATGAGACAATTAGAATGGGAAGGAATGGGAGTGAAGATAGATGGTCGGCAACTACACCACCTCCGCTTCGCTGATGACATCGTTCTAATAACACCAAACATTAGCCAAGCGGCACAAATGCTGGCTGACTTTGACCGAGAATGTGGAAAGGTAGGTCTACAGCTGAATCTGAAGAAAACTATGTTCATGAGAAATGAACTAGTTCCAGAGGCCCCATTCTCTCTCAATGGAACAAACATCTCTGAATGCAGCAGTTATGTATACCTAGGTCGAGAAGTCAACATGATGAATGACCTAAAACCTGAGCTGCGCAGGAGGAAGAGAGCGGCATGGAATGCCTTCAAAGGCATCGAAGAAATAGCTAAAAGGACAAAGAACCTCCGGCTCCGGGCACATCTCTTCGACTCCACCGTTCT
Organism: Cryptotis parvus; assembly: GCA_021461705.1. Classification (NCBI taxonomy): domain Eukaryota; kingdom Metazoa; phylum Chordata; class Mammalia; order Eulipotyphla; family Soricidae; genus Cryptotis; species Cryptotis parvus. The sequence continues at coordinate 162,678 of JAJIBD010000677.1, read as the reverse complement.
CCCTGCATTAACATACGCCTCAGAGACCTGGGCCCTACGAAAGCAGGATGAGAATGCTATTCGGGTCTCCCAGAGAGGCATCGAAAGAGCTATGCTTGGAATATCACGTCTCACTCAAGTGAGAGAAGGAATCCGGAGTTCTGACCTCCGTCGCTATTCCAGAATCAGGGACGCTGTCTCGTTTGCCAAGGCATCGAAAATCAGATGGGCTGGACATGTAATGCGATTTGGAGACAACCGCTGGACTAGAGCCGTTACCGACTGGATCCCACGGGATGTCAAAAGATCACGTGGCCGCCCACCTACAAGATGGTCAGACTTCCTTGTTAAGACCCTGAAGGAACGGTTTGAGGCTCTTCATATTCCTGAATCAACCAGATGCCATTGGGCTACATTGGCACGTGATAGGGTCCAATGGAAATGTTACTGGCGCCCGCTCGAGCAAATCGATGAGTAACGGGATTCAAGTGATCAAGTGATCAAGTGATCTTTTCTTGCAGAAACCTGTCAAGACAGTTACCAGCTCCGGTTTTACTAATTAATGTTAAGCCGAGAGTGCTAGAGTGCCACTGTTCTCCATTGGCCATTGGCATTGTGGCCTAGTACAGCTGCTCTTCAGACTACAGTTTCTAACCGTCTAAAACAGCGATAACAAACTATTTAAGGAGGGAGTCTTCAGACATCATCATTATTAGTCCCACTCATTTTTATGATCTAATAAAAGTCTCCCAGAGTCAATCTGAATATCAATGCTGTCAGTATGATTTATACAAGGCTTCAAAAATTCTGATTCTTAAATTGACCATAAAATAATAAGGCATATTTTGACCTAGCCACATGAATGAAAATACATTGCTTAAATGTATGCGTGGTTAAAACTGTGACATGATATTTCATGAGAGAATAGTGGTCAGAAACACGAAACAAAACCACCTAGCAATCCCAAGTGCTGACTAACACAGACACAGCATCACTGGAAGCCTCCTCGAGTCCCCTGGGTCTGTGTAAAGACAAAGGCACAGGGATGGTGGGTTCTGGTCCCAGCCCACCATCCCAATAGAGCCTCAGAAGAAGCTAGAGGAACATCATACACCATAGTTGCAGCCATTTTCATCATCCGGACTCCACAGCTCATCAGAGCCCCACCCAAGAGAAAAGCCAATTTCAAGCCCAGGTATGTGGGTTTCGGTGGCTAAAGTCACCGGGCTTCTGTGGAGATGGAGCTGGGGTTCCTTCCCCCCAGCTCTGTCCTGACCAGAAGGCCCTGTAGACCCTCCTACAGCTTCCAGGCTGTGGGCCATGATCCAGAGACTCAGACACACAGGGCAGATATCTCAAACTAGTTGGAAACCAACTAAGTTCTAGAAACTCAGAAAGTCAATGCAAGAACAGAAGTTGGCCAGATTCGCCCACAACAATACAGGGAATAAAGTCATGACATTATTAATATCATTTGCCATATATGGGGCATAATGGCCAATATAATTAGTGCCAGCTAAGGAAACAAGCAAGGGGATGGGGGTGGGTGGGAAATGAGGATCTTTGGTGGTGGGAACACACTGGTAGTGTTGGTGGATTGGTGTTGAATGATGAATCTTTCTAACAACTGTATTATGAAAAACTTTGTAATTTATAAATCATTTTGTTTTAATAAGAGATAAAACAAAACACAGGCACTTGGAGCATCAGTCCTGCTGTCTCCTAAAAAAGCTAAACACACGTTCCATTTGATCCAGTACTCTTATCTAGCTATTTACCTAAGTTAAATGAAACATTTTGTCCAACCTAAAAGCCATTGAAGAGATTGTTTACTGCAGATTTATTCTCATTTTCCCTAAATAGAAAACTACCCAATGACCATTAACTGTGACTTGATACACAAGTGATGTCTCCTCCTTAAATTGTATCACTATTCCTTGAGGAAACGACTGAATACTACACAGATGCAATGTGAACTCCTTACACTAACTAAAAGAAGCTAGACTTGAGAGCTAGCATGCTGCATGATCCATTTGGATGCCATTCTGGAAAGGGCCAAGCCAGAAATGAAAAAAGAAAAGTGAGTGGCTTCTGCGACTGGCATTGACAAAAAAAGGCAGAGGGAAATTTGGGGGTAGGGGCATTTGATAGATAGAAGTTTTATATATCAATCTATTTTATATGTTGGTTGTAGTAGTTCTTGTATAATGTGACTCTTTCAGTGTGTGAATTTGTCAAAATTCATAGCCCATGAAAGAGTCTTGGTGTGTGTGTATGTGTGTTACGCATGGTGTGTGTGTGTGTGTGTGTGTGTGTGTGTGTGTATGAGTCTAAGAATAAGCAATTCTGCATGGCTATCTGAAGGTAAATCAAAGTAGAAAGTGGTTATATTCTGGTTCTTAGTAGACAGAAACAAAAGCCAATCACCTCCCTATCCCTGGGCAAAGAGGCTAATTTCCCTGCCAAGTAAGATCAGGAAAGTACTGTGTTTCCATGGACACAGCCTCTTAATTCCTTTTGTGTGACCTCTTTAATGGCAAATGATGACTTGTGAGAAGTTAAGAGAATAAGATCAGGTAGTCACACAGGGAATCTTGCCTGTGAAGACAGCTTCCTGGACATATGCAGGAAATGGACGATGGGCAGTGACTGTGGTCTTGAGGGATTCAGAGTTAGAAACTTGCTGGGAAACTTGAAGGCAAGTCCACAGACTATACAGTGGTTGTAAAGAGGCAAAGGACTGACTTTGCAGATGGTGATGGTTAAACAGTGACACCAGACATGACGCAGAGACCAGAGTCCTCCTCCCCAGCTGTGCACTTCGCCAGTGATCAAGGTTTACTAATGGGCAGAACAAAGAGCACACAGATTGAGGGCAACCTTCAAAAATTAGGTGCGTGCTGGATGCCAATAAACATCATGGTCCCTTATGCAAAACATGGTAGACAGCATGAATATTTTAGAGTCATATAAAAAAACACGTTGCCTCAGAGACTAACATGATGTACCTAAAACCAGCACAGGGTGGATGAAAGCTGCACCAGTGGGTCTGCTTCCCATCTGGTGGGAGGTGCCACACTTCCAAGTTTCTGGGGGTGTTGCTCACTCTCACCACCGCGGACTTGGATATTAAAATCCCAGACCTCCAAATGGCCCAGAACATTCCTTCTAAGTCTCTGTCCAGTCACTCCTCTTTCCACAAACACACAGAGCTATGAGCTGCCTGGTACTGATTGGATTGTGATCCCCGAAGCTGCCCTGACTCCTCATTTCACATATTGTGGTCCTGACCTCAGAAAGGGACCAAATATGGAAAGATCTGAGTCCCAGCAGACACAAGGAGTGAACTGAGGCTACTCGAGGCGCCCGACCCCTTCATTTCATATACGCCATGTGCTCCCGGTGCTGAAGCAGCTGTCCCACAGTGCACCCACACTGCAGTGCCTTCCGCTGGTGCCTTCACCCTTCCACACGCAAACCACGTCAGCCCCCATGCCCTCCAACCATATGAGAAGGACATAAGTACACTTGCTCTTGGCAGGAGCTTCTGCAAATGGACTTGCCTCCTGGGACTGCTTCCAAATTGGTATCTTTTCCACCTTCAAGGTTTTATGGAGTCTCATGGTAACCAGGTATTGTTTCTGAAGTAGAAGGGACCCCCTGCATGAAGCAAAGCCTCATGGATGAGGGGCACACCCACTCTCCGCCTGGTAAGGGCACCTCTGCACACCCAGCAGAGGCATATGGGCCACTCCAGGAGCCTCACTCAGCAGCTGTCAGACTTGCCAGAGTGGGAACCTGAGCCCCTGTGCTGACATTTTCCTGGCTGGATCTAACCTCGAATTGGACTGGTTTGTGTGTCACCCACTGTGAACAACAGCCAGTCAGACTGCATAGCCAAGACTCAAAAAATCACTTTAAAATGGCAGATACCTCTTTCTGGCTGTGTGGTCATTAATTTGCTAATACCCCAATCTGTGTAGGGTTTTTTAAAATTTTGTTACTGCTTGGCTAATGTCACTGCAGCAGTTACCTCTAATCATTAAGACATTTTTTTTCCTGGGCAATCCATGCCCTGATCTTACAGAAGTCAATATGGATGGAGGAATTAACACACACACACACACACACACACTCTCTCTCTCTCTCCTCCTCTCTTTCTGTTTCTCTCTCTGTCTCTCTATGTCTCTCTCTCTCTTCCCTTTCTATATAGTTCTGTTATGGTGGAATGCTGCCCCACGAGATGTTGCAGGTATGGTTGCAGTGCCCGGCTGCATCAGCAGGTGGCAGACAGGAGACAGGCTTGTCTACACCCAGGGCTCTGCCCTGTGGGCCCTGGATGGTTGATGGTCTGACATAGAAAACGACTGGGCTAGAACTCAGAGCCATGACAGAGCCTAGCAAGCTATCTGTGGTTTATTCAATATGCCCAAAACAGTAAAAATAATGGACCTCATTCCCAATGAAGGAGATGTTACTGGTGCCTGCTTGAGAAAATCAATGAACAATGGGAAGACAGTGACAAGTGACAAGTGACAAGTGATGGTGGAATGGAGGGAAGAGAAGGGAAGCCAGGTTAGACAGATAATTTAATTGGTTTTTTCCTACTAGGGGCTACACCTGGCAGTGCTCAGGAACTCTTCCTGCTCTATGCTCAGGAGTGACCCCCTAGTAATGCTAGTGGATCATATGTGGTGCTGGGTATCAAGCGAGGATCAGCCGCATGCAAAGCAAGTGCCTTGCATCTTGTACTCACTCCCATTCCAATTGAATTGGTCATTTAAAAATCTCATCCACATAAAGGTGTCAGTCAAAAGAGATAATGGGGACTGGGGAGGGGATATACTAAATCAGAAATGTAAGTCCCTAGCTCGGCAACTCCCTCTTTGATGCTACACACATGCCAGAATGAAGGGGGAGCCCAGCCTCTCTGTGCCCTCACATAAGCTAAGACAGATGACAGCAGGGTTCTCACCCAGGTGCATGTTGCCATGACTGGAAAAATAAGAAGGCTGAGGGGATGGGTAGCTCCTGGGATACAGCTCCAGAGAGGCCCAACAGCAGATTGCAGAGTAGCAGATCCCAGCAAGGGAATGCAGATGGCAGGATTCCAGCTACAGATTTTAGACTAGGAACGTGTAAACTGGACAGAGACCAGCATAGGGACAGGATGAGGTCATTGTATGCTGGAGGTGTGTAGACAGTGAAAAGAAAGGATGAGGATGTTGTAATATGGGCCAGCTTGGGGAACAAGGTGAGTGATTTTGTGTCCTGGTGAAAGAGGAGGCCTGGGCACCAGAGGGAACTGGACTCACCTACTAACACTGCAATAAGCTACAACATATTTTCTTTTTGTGTGGGAGGTACACCTGGCAGTATTTAGGGTTTACCCCTGGCTCTGTGTTCAGGTATCACTCCTGGCCATGCTCAGCAGCTTAAATTTGGTGCCAGGGTCGAACTCACACCAGCTACACATGAGTCAAGAGCCTTACCTGGTACCATCTCTCTGACTTTAAACCGTAACTTCTTAAGCAGCTGAGCTTTGAATGCAAACCTTTCCTACAATACTCAAGGAATTTGGGATAAATCCACTTTGGTGGTCATAATTTAATCTTATGTGATCCTACTTGTATTTCCATTGTTTAGATTAAAAAAACTTTTTAATTTCATAAAACTACGCTGAGGAGTAATAAAAAGTACTATGTGTAAACTGATGCTCTGAAATCCTAAAGTGACTCAAGCACCAAGTCCTTTAAGTAAATTACATATAAATTCATGTTTTCAAACTGAGTCCAGCTATGACTCTTGGATTCCATCCCTCAATTCTGTTCCCTCCCTTGGTTCCCCTCAGTCTCTTGTTTCCCAGTCCATATCCCTTCTCTTTCCTCCCAAAGTGCTCAGCTTCTGTCTCTTTCAAATGATCTCCAGAAATACACATCTTATGCTATGTGTGTCAGGTTAAAGCCTAACACTGAGCAACCGAGGCACAGACTGGATCCTTCCTGAAGCAGCCCCGCAATCCATCCCCAAATCTGGTTCTTCTTTACAATTAACACACTTCTTTGATATGGAAAGTGTTTGTGGAAATGACTGGTTCCTAACTACAATCCACTCAAACAATATCACTTACAATTATATTTATCAGTTGGTCTGATCTTGAAATCAGGTCAGACCAACTGATAAATATTGGTCTCAATATTTAGCAGCCCTGCTGGTTGCGAAAATGTGACCATTTCCTACAGGTTAAATTTCATGTACCCTCTTTCAGTCTCCTATCCCTTTCCTTCTCACCTCAGGGGATATTTTGTCCTAAGCCTGCCTGCCTGCCTGCCTTCCTCTCTCCCTCCTTCCTTTCCTCTTTTATCAAAGTATTTCTTGAGCCTCTTATCCAGATTCTATCTTGACATGTACTATTAGTACTTAGTATTTTCCTTCCCTTGGAGCTTAACGTTTTGGTGATATTCCTTCTCAAATTCCTCTTCCGTGTTTGCTGCCAAATGCTCTGATTCCCCGGCCATTTCATGCACACCACTGCCCTCCCTGCCCCTACCCTCTGGAAGCAGACAGGTACCTGCTGCATGCCTTGCATGGTCTGCTGCAAAAACTGGAGCTGCTGGTCCTTGGTGAGGTTCTCCTCTGTCCGGAAGAGCTGCTCTTTTTCTTGTTTCAGTAGCTCCACCTCATTCCTGTAGGCATCCAGCTGCCAACGGAGACTGTCATTCTCCTCTTTGAGAGCATACGCCTGAGCAGCCAGGGCTGGGGGAGAAACACAACAGGTGCCGGCAGGTTAACTTTTGGCTTAGATTGAAGGGACTGGGGTCTCTTTTCCATATGTTTCTTGTTCAAGCCAGTTCGAAAGTAGACTAGAAATGCATTGGCCCAGAGCTCATTTTTTTCTGTCCCATCCTAGGCAACAACATTGTTTATGGGCACAGGATTAGTTCCTGTCCAATGCTTGTCTCCTGACCTTTCCCTTAGTGTTGAGCAGGCTCTCAGAAATGAGCATTTGTTGTTTGCTGATGACAGAATTCAGGGAACAATTGGATCTCCCATCTCACTGTCTCTTCCTTCAGCCTGACTGCAAACTGCGCAGACTGCTGCCAATTTCTTCCCAATAATCGGCCCTTCCCCAGGTTGAGGGGGCAGTGGCAGCCCAGGGGAGGCGAGGATTTACGTGTGCACCATTCCTCCCTGCTCTACTGCTGGGACAAATTGCACAGATTGTTTTCTCTAACTCCTATCAGAAGACTAACCTAGTTCCATCTGTTTCACCAACAGATGCAAACTCTCTTTTTCCCTCCCTCGAGGCTGAGCGGTTACTCTAACACTGTTTCTGAAAATCCGCAATTCTCAATGTATAGATTGAGACCTCATACACATCATCTCACTGAGAAAAATCAAAGCTGCTAAATCCAGGTCTCATGCATCTCAAGGTTTCAGAAACAACAGAAACAGGCTGGGGGATATTATGCAGCTGGCCTGGGAATTCCTGGTGCCACCTGGAATTCTTTGGCATACTGGAGTGGCTCTGGTGATCCCCAGCAATTCTGTGTCCAATCAGCACCTTTAGCTTTAGCACTGAATCATTGGCCTGGTGGATTACATATCACTGGGCAAGCCCCCATACCATGCCCCTTATAAAAAGAGTGATAAAAATAACACGGAAACAACTGGAACTGAATAAAAGGGAAGAGAGAGTGAAAGGCATAATCAGAACCTTTTCTCAGTGTAAAGATGACTGATTAGCAGTCGCCCCAAGAACAAAATATGGTGGGCTCCGCATTTAACACTGATAAACCAGGAGCAGCAGAGAAACTCACATGATTCCCCTGGGCAGGCCTTTGCTGTGAGTGTTGTTCTCATCTCCCTCTGTATAGACGAGCGAGTAAGGCACAGAGAATCGGGACATGGCTGCGTGACTAACAGCCTTCAGAGTCTGGCTGTTCATTCAAGTCTGGGTTCTCAGTTCCTAGGCTGCTGTGCTGCTTTGGATGCACCAGTTTTTCTTTTAATTTTTTTTGAACCACATAGTGCAGTGCTCAGGACAATATGTGCTCTTAGCATGGTCCTCAAGGATCACAGTTGGTGGTGCTCTGGGAGTCCATATGCAGTGCCAGGGATCAAATTGGGATCTGCCACTTTAATAGAAAAACGCAAGGCAAGTACTATAACCCCTGTGCTATCTCTGGGTCACATATGTACCCTTTTGTCAGGCTAGTCTGATACACCGGACCCAAGCAGTCTGCCTCACCTCTCACCAATTTCTTTCTTTTTCTTTTCTTTTTTTTCTTTTTGGGTCACACTCGGTGATGCTCAGGGGTTACTTCCTAGCTTTTTGCTAAGGAATTACTCCTGGCGGTGTTAGGGGACCATATGGGATGCTGGGGATCAAACCCAGGTCAGCGGCGTGCAAGCAAACACCCTACCTGCTGTGCTATCGCTCCGGCCCCTCTCACCAATTTCTAAGAAATCATTCTACCCCGCCCCACCTGTCCTTATCACCCACACACAGGAAATCCATTTTCTTTCCTTTCATAAGCAAGGGAAAAGTGAGCAGATGTCAAAGATAGATTTCCAGCCTTTCTTAGTGGTTCAGGCTCAGAATGGTTCAGTGTGAGAGTAGGAGTCCAGCCCACTATCTGGCAAACGGGCTCTCCAAACGTGCCACCACTCCTCCATTCCAATCACAGAACCAGATCAAAGTCATGCTCTGATGTTCTACCTGCACAGAAAGAGCAATGATGAGAAGTCTTTGCTGAGAGGTGCTTTGAGACCTTGGCAAAGCCTCTCCTCAAATATCAAACATCAAATTATGTTAATAATAGCTTTACAGTCGAGTGTTTTGTGCTCTTCTACTTTGCAAAATGGCAATCTATGTATTGTACACACGGCAATACTAATCAAACAGAACATGCAATTAGCTGGAAAATTCCCTACCTCAAACCATTAGGGATCAATTAGTCAACAAGCATTGTCTGTGCCCAGGCCTGTCTGGGCACTCGAAACACAGAAAGGGAAAGAGAATGTCTTCTTTTTGAGAAGATTATGATATAACAGAAACAGCACATTTGAAAGGAAACCAATCCTTACGCAAGAAGAGAGAACAGCATTGCTGCCTGGCATTAAGTAAGTGCTCTGTAAATGTTGGTCGAATGAATAAATGAATGAGCCACTTAGCGTTGAGGTATGTGCCAAAGGAATAAATCCTAAGTTTTAGAGAAGAGAAATATCAGACTGGAATAAAAGAAAGAGGACTTTGTAGGGGAAGGATTAAAAAATCAGGGAAGGATTGGAATGGTTCCAGCCCTTATACTCCAAGAGTATAAGCAAAGACCCAGAGGAAAGAACTGGACACTGGGCCGGAGAAACAGTACAGGGGAAAGGAAGTCCCTAGTTTGATCCCCAACATCACTTACGTTACTCTGAGACCTGCTATAAGTGATCACTGAACACAGAGCCAGGAATAAGCCTTGAGAACAGCCAGGTGTGGCCCAAAACCAAAACCAAAACCAAAACCTCACAAAACAAACAAAAAAACAACTGAAGATAGAATGGTTGGGCAGAAAAAGAGGAGCTTGCAAGTATCGAGAGAAAGCTGATTGTACCAGTGGATGAGACAGATGGAGGCTCAGAAGTCAGGGTAGAGTCGGGCTTGATGGGGCGGTCAATTGAGAACTATTGAAGGTGCTTGGGCAGCAGGCAGACATGATGAAATTGGAGATTTAGGAAGATGAGTTTGGCAATGGTGCGTGGAATGAACTGGAGGCAGAAGAGAATGAATAAAGGAAATTTTATTGGGTGGATATGGCTGTACAAAACCAAGGAGCGGCCAATTCTCATTTTCAGGGACTTACTCATTTCATCAGAAATGACCCAGGATGCACCCACGAGGAAAGAACTAGGGTTGCTTTTTCACATTGTGCCTCCAAACTTCAGTGTTGGCCACACCCTGAGGGAGCAACTTCTGACAACTCAGTTTACCGATTTATAAGAAAATGGTTATGAAGCATCCTTTGAGAGAGGGATGTTGTAATAGGGCAAAATTATAGAAAATGCAAATGATGAAAAAAAGTGTTGGCACTACATAAGCACATTACTACATTTAGTAGCATTCAAAGACACTTAAGTCATTTCCTTAGGAAGCTCTATTTGGCCCCTTCTCAATTCAAAGTGGCATTTTTATTATCATAACTGATAGCAGGTGTTTGTGAAGAAATCGATTAGTATGCAGGGATGGAAATTACATTTTCCAAATGAATTGCATAGTCTGCAAGATAGGCTGAAATCTGTGTAGCAAAATGCAAGCAGCTATAAAGCATGTGCCAGCAGCATTATTTAAATAAATTATCTGAACATAAATACATATAGGAGAGTGCATCGTCAATTATTATGGTGTCTCTCTTATCAGCATTTAGAAAGACACTGACAACAGTTTTTGTGCTTGTCTAAGCCAAGTGACTACTCTTCCTGTCTTACAGGATACAATGCTGTATGCATTGCTGGAATATGAATGTGATATTATGTATATATACATATGTATCTCACAATTCTTATTCCCTCTACCACAAAAATCAATACCATAGCCAATCACATCAATGTTTTTATAACTGAGGCATATAACTGAATTACATTCCTGATTAAATGATTTCAAGCTTGATATTTTAAAAAGAAAATGTGGTTACTCGTGTTGCAGCCAAAGGGTGAGAAATGGTATATTGACTCCACTTAACTGCAGACCACCTGTTTGTCAACAAAACATTATTTATCTTCATTCTGTCACTCTGAATCCACCTCTTAGTTGAAGCTTTTTGAAAGAGGCTAGCCATGCTTTTTGGACGAGGACCCAGAAAGAAATGAAATATGGATAACTTATTATATTAATATGTCATTTCTCAGTGTATTCAAAGCTTAGAAACTTGAAAGGTCCACTCTTTCAGCTTTCTCTCCAGCTCCCTCTTATTTCTTTCTGGCATACTGTATTACAGCTTTGAAAGATAGATAATCAAGCGTCCATGATAAAATTTAGAAATTGCACTAAAAATCCACTCTTTAAGTACAAAGATTAAAAATAAACAGTATGCATCTTTCTGTAAGAATTCACAAGGAGTACACTGGTTTTAGTGAATGGAGTATTTAGCTAAGAACTACCACACATAGACCAGCAATTTTCACTAAGGAAAAAAGAGTACCAGAAGACAGTTTAAATGGAAATGATTGTGAACAAATTGAGACTTTAAAAAATGTTTTTGGGTCACTCCCTGCAATACTCCCTGGCATTGCTCAGGTACCAAATGGGACACTAGGGGATTGAAGCCAGGTTAGGCGCATGCAAGGCTAAAGCCCTACCCACTGTACTATCTACCTGGTCCCTTTAGAGCTTCTTTTTTGAACTAAAAGCTACTGCTGGGTTTGACGTCTTTGCATCATCACGAATTTGTTCACAACTATACACTGGAACCATGGTAGGTGCTGGGCCATACCGGATTCCATTTTTACGTGTTCAAATCTTTGGAAAAGTGCTGTGACTTGAGACTTGAGGGTTGGACCAAAAATGAAATGGCACTGAAATCTCATATTATCAAAGTGATTTTCATCTGTATAAACTGATCCAAAGATAATATTGTTTTGAAGAAGAGCTTTAAAGGTATTATAGGACCTCACTGTACCCTTTACTGGATTCTGCACAAACCACTGCTCTTCCTGTTAATTATGGTCAAAGTGGCCTTTCCTAGTCCTGTGTTACTGTTTCCATGGAAACAGATAATAGCACTCTTAATATCCTTAAGTAAATAATTTGGGCAAAGTCGTGAAACACATTTCTCCCCCAGCTAGTCGCTGAAAAAAATGTGTTATATGAAATGGAAGTTATTTTGGGTGCCATCCCAATAAGCTGACAGTTTGTTAACATCTTTATCATGTTCAGACAAGATGTAACTAAATAACAAAACACTTCAGCATACTGTTTCTAACAATATCTGGATTTCTCAAGAACAGGCATCTTGGTGCCTTCTGGGCTCTCTGTTTCACACTCTGCATGGTGATTTCTCTCCTGTGTGCCAAGAAGGTCTTTTTGGAGCCAATTTCCTCAGTGAGAACCCAGAAAGGGAGCGGTGTGGGGAGGTTCAGTGCCCTGATGATGTTGAGAGCCTGCAGGCCTGGGGACTCTGGGACGCCCCCCCCACCCCCTGCTTCCCTGAATTCAGTCTTGCACGCAGGAAAGGCTTGGAGATGCTCCCATGTAGCAGAGACTAGAGGTGGCACCCAGTGTGCCCAGCCTCCTGTCTTTGTACGGACAGTGAATGCACATTTGGTTCTGAGAGGGACTGCCGTGGGGTTTGCCATTTTCTTGGCTCTCAGTTACAGAACTGGAATTCCTTCTGGACACTCTATACCGCCGCTACCTCTTGCTGCTGGAAAGGGCCTGGGTCACTGAGTCACTGTGTGGACGACAGGTGCCCAGCTTTTGTTGTCCAAGAAAGAAATATTTTTGGTGACTGTTAAGCCACTGAAGATTTTAGGGCTTAACTATAAAACAGGCGTTATTACTCAATCCTGGTGTTCTCTCAATATTGGGACTGCATTAGAATCTCCCTGGAGGGCTGCAGGGGAGGGAGAGCAAAGAGAAAGAGAGAGTGAGAGAGAGAGAGAGGAGATAGAGACAGACAGACAGGGAGATGCAGAGACAGATGGATAGAGAGACAGAGAGAGTGAGAAAGAGAGAGAGCACCAACTTAAAACAGTAGCGTGTGCAGGAGGCCTGTGTTTGATTCCTGGCACTGCACAATCCTCTGAGCACCGTCAGGCGTGTTCTGGGGAAAACTTTGAGCACTGAAGCAGGTGTGACTCCCTCTCAAAATAAAAAAAATAAGCATGATTTCATGTTGACACCCAGATGCTGCTGGGGCCCCTTTTGGCATATTTGCATAGGCCTGAGAATCTGCGTTCATCCAAGCTCCCAGTGGGGGCTGTGGCTCCTGGGTTCAGGCTATTCTCTGAGAACCCCTGCTCAGACTCCTCTGAACCGGGACTCAGGCTGGTTTGTCTGGACAGCACATTCTCGGCCTGTCACTCTGGTTCATACCGAGTCTGAATTTGAATGCTAACCCCACGCTCTGCACCTGTGCAGCCCAGTGCCATGAGCACCTTCTGGATGGACTAAGGTGGGGATCTGAGTCAAAGAACAGACTGCTGCTTCCTCTCCTGTGCTAACGCCAAATTCCAGCAGCAACTGCAGCAGCACTAGAGCCAGTAACAAAGGCACCAACCCTTCACAGCTTCTATGAGCCACACTGTGGAGGAAGCCTGTCATTTGCCTAAAGTTTTTTTTATTCCTCTAGCAAAAGCACAATATGAAACCTTGGTTGTTTCCATGTCATGGATAATGAGCCAGTTTGGGAGACCACACTGCTGACCAGGAGTGCAGTCACAGGGGAGCAAATGTGACACCAGACCCTGCCCTCTGTGTGATGGTGTCAGTGTGGCCCCAGAACAGGAACGGAGGGAAGAGGTGGACACTGTCTGCTGTCAAAGCTCCTTTGTTCTGGGGCAGAGATAAATCCCTTGTTTGGGCTCTGCTTGAGAACTGGCGTGCTGGAGATAGGTTCTACTTTACACATGGGGTGGTGTTTTACATTTTTTCTGCGGAAGACACTTGGGAGCGGTCTGTCCCACCAGAAGGATGGACCTCAACTACTTGGGGATCCCTCCATTTGCTGAGTCTCTTCCTTCTCAAGTGGCCTATTGAGAGCCACATCCCTGGGCATTCTTGCAGCCCCTTTAGAACAGATAGGCAAAGGCTCTGGCTGAGTGTGCTCTGCGTTTCCACATGAACAGAACTAAGAATTCTTGTTTCCTCCTCTGTCTGATCACATCCTTGCTCATTTCTTCTCTGTAAACAAATTTGGTCCTTGGGCCACACCTGGCTGTGCTCAGGACTTATTTCTGATTCTATTGGCACTCTTGGTGAAGCGTGGAGCAACAGGTAGTGTGAGGGATGGAAACTGGGCCAGCCATAGCGAGGCAAGTGCCTTAACTCCTGTTCCCCCTGTTTTATGCGTCATTTTTCTAAGGCCTCTGCATTTTCCTTTGGAGTCAAGGGGTTTGGAAATCCCTATTTCCACAGAGCTGTCCCCAGAGTCTACTCTGAATGGGCACTAAAGGGTCCCAGGGAAGGAGCAGTCACCCCACAACCCCATCTTCACAAGAACAAATGAAGCCCGGGAATCTCAGGCTGCTGACCCTGCACTGGGTAGGCACCGAGGCTGGTTGAACTGGGGCATCCTTCAAGCTGCCCACCATGGCTGTGTTTCAGCAGCACCTGTACTGCCATCAAGCAGCAATCTCCCTCAGACTGTTCATGGCGACTTCTTCTGCTCTATTTTTGCAGGATTATTATTATTACAATTTAGCATTGACATAACATTTTATATTTGCCGTGTGTATTATAGACTGCACATTAGCTATGATTATCAGGGAGTGTGAAACAGGAGCACAATGCGGTGTCTATTTCCATCTTTGTGTGAGGGCAGCGGAATAAGGGTAATTTGGAGCACGTGGAAGTCAGAGCCTGTTATTAGAAAGGCTTAAGTGTGAGACTGAAGGCATGCGTGGCAGCAGGAATTGGAGTGGGGGTCCCCTGCCCCTCCCTGCACACTGCACAGTTTTACAAGAGGGGGCCCACGCCAGAGGCCGCGACATGAGGGGCAGCTCCCACACTTTGGGTGCAGCTGAGAGCCCATATCATGCCTGTTGCTTTTGCACAGGCATCATCATACCCCACACCTCCCTCAGCCACCCCTGCTGTCCTCGGAGGGAAAGAAGGGGAAGAGCATGCTCACTTCTTCCAAGGGCATAAATGAGGCATTTGGCGGCACACCCAGCAGCACTCAGGGTTTGCTCCTGGCTCTGTGCTCAAGGATCACTCCTAGTGGTGCTCAGAGAATCGTATGTGGTGCTGGGGATGGAACTGGGATGGGTAAGTGTCTCATCTCTGTACTATTGCTCCAGCCCAAGCCTGCATTTCAAATGTGCTTGAGGGGTCTAGGAGATGGTAGGGAGGGGTAGGGTTAGGGCACTTGCCTTTCATGTGGCTGATCCAGATCCAATCCCTGGCACCATAGTGGTAACTCCTGGTAGTGCAGTGCCTGCGCTGCACCATATCCCCAGGCTCCTGTATAAGTTGTGACCCAGTTGACTGAGAATCACCGGGAGGGGACCTTGGCCCTCCTAAGCACATCTCCTAGTTAATGAGTAAGTCAAATGCTCGGCGGGGCTATGCTGTCAGGATCTGCAGAGCTGCCACTAGTCTCTGGGAAGCTCAGATGCTGGACCCTGTACTCTTGGTCCTGTGCCTATGCCAGCAGGCCCGCAGAAGCTCCCCTGGCTGGGTGAGGGCACTGAGCAGAGACGGTGGGGTTAGGTGTGGGTGTTTGACAAGTGGAAGGAAGGCGGGAGCAGGACCCAGCACGGTGGAGATCCCGTTCACAAGGGTTCTTGCAGGAGCCCGGTCAGGGCGGGTACATGGAGTTCTCCCAGCTCCTCTGCAAATGGACTCACTGAAACGGGCAACCCTCATCCTCCTCTCCTTTCCTTTCTGTAGACTTCAGTTTTCTTTCTCCCTTTCAGATTTCTCCCCCAGGAAACCAGGCTATCCTTCCCTTCGTCTCCCACAGCTTTACAGATTCTCCTATTTGTTTCAGAGCAATCAGGCTGGCAACCAGGTGACAGGATTTTCAGGACTAGAAAGGCCTCCAACACCCACACCCATGCAGCCCCCTGGGGGGGGGGTGCTGCATCCTGGGCTTAGCTCCCTGAAATCATTCCTCACTAGTAGACTCCACAGCAAAGCAGCCTGCCTGTTTCAACTGTCACGCCCTCACTCCTCCCTGCCGCAGCAAAAGCACTACTGTCCTCTTCTCTATCCTGTGCATTTCTTTTACTCAGAGATCACTTGTAATAAAGGTTTCTTCCTTACTAAGCAATGCTTCCCCATTTCCACTACCATACCCGCACCCACCCACCCTGCCCACACACACACACAATCTGTCTTTATCTTCTGTTCTGTCTTTGTCTCTCTCATGGTTTTTACGAAAAACCTTTCATGCTAAAACATGATGTGAAGATCAGGCCAGCCCTAAGGCATGTTCTCAGCTCCTGGCATTGCCCTTCAAGGAACAGCAACATCTCCCACAAAGCTACAACTTTATAGTGATAACACGAGATACTTGCACTAAGAGATATGTTCAACAGAAACTATTCCCCCCTTCTCTGAGTGATTTGTGCCTTGTGTAAACCAGAGCTATTTAGTTCTGGCAAGTGAGAACCAAAATAGCTTGGTGGGAGGTGTGCTGCTTGGCTGCCTGGGGAGTCTCCATGCACCCACACCTTGCCCCTGGCCCCCCATCCTCATCACCACTGAAGCACACTGGACCACAGAATCCCCGTCTACACTGCTTCTGTGGCCAAGATGGAGGGACACCACTCTGGACCCGAGCAGCTCAAAACCAGTTTCTCCCACCCTTGTTTGGTTCCTCTGTGCCATACTTTGTTTTCTCAGGAGATAATTCCTGAACCCACGCCAGATACTTGGAATTGAAGCTTCTGGAATGGGGCTCAGGCAAGATGCACTTTGGGAAGTTTCTAGAGTAACTTCATTAGCATGCTCAGGGTGCAGAACCACCTTCCTAATCCTTAGGACACAGAACCCTTACTGATTCCATCTAACTTCCTTCCGATTCTGTTTTTCTCCGTTTTCTTGCACCTGTGGCTCCTCGTTCTTTTCTCCCCAACTCCCCCTTCGGACAGAAGCTCCTCCTTCTCCAGCTTTGACCATCCATGCTGACCTTTGCCATCTCCTCCTGCTCCACTCATCAATCTACCTGCTCCTCCCTCAGCGCTCCAGGCTGTCTCTCCTGTCATGGTGCTGGGTCTAAACACGTCGATATATCCTCTGGGCAGTGCCTCGACCATACGTTCTCAGCTGCACACAGCACTACTGTGCTTTATTTTCTTTGCAGCCATATTTCTGAGAAAAGTTCCTGTAACCTACATCCTGGAGACTCTGCGGGAACCTACAGGCCGGCAGGGTGCTCACCAGCCTGTGCCCAGGGGCGGAGGAAGCCACCCATCTGCACAGGGTTCCTAGATCATGGCTCACTCCTCAGAGGCTTCTCCCATTTGCAAATGCCCAGACACCCTTTCATGACTGAGGGCAGGAGAAAACAGTCCTCAGCTTTTCTCCCAGGGCCAAAGAAAGGCAGAGAGCCTGTGCTGGGCCTCCAGCACATTTCCTATAGTCGCCTTTTCTCTTTAGTCAAAGGACACTTGAAATGCACCCCACAGACTGCAAGGCGGGGGAGGGGGGCTTCCACCTGGCTTGCCTGAGACACAAATGAATAAACTGACCTTTTGTGCCTTCTTTCTTGGCTCTGAATATTGCCTTTCCGTCACTTCCTTTCTACTAATTTTTCTTTTATTTACTTTGGAGGAGTGTGGGGGCCCACACGGCAGTGCTCAGGGCTTCCTCCTGGCTCTGCTCTCAGGGTTCTCCTGGCGGTGCTTCAGGAACTATGTCCTGTGCTGAGGATCAGCCCAGACTGGCCGTGTGCGAGGCAGCGCCTTCACCCCTCTATGATCTCTCCACTACAATAAAAATGGTTCTGCTGGATTTTAATTTTCATCTCATTTTCACATTTCATTTTCTTATGGCAACTTGTTCCTCCCCTCCCTCCATTCTCCCACACATTTTCTTTAGACCCATTATTGTATTTAATTTTCTTGGTCACACCCAGCGGTGACCAGTGCGTACTCCTGGATCAGTACTTAGGGTCCCTTCTAGCAGTGCAGGGAGGTGGAGGGAAGCAATGGAAATTTACATGTGGTACAGGGGATCACTAGGTTGACCATGTGCAAGGCAAGTGCCTTAACTCCTGGACTGTATCTCCACCCCTAGGACCTAGTACTGTACCCATCAACCCTCATGGTCCCTGCCAGGGTTTTTTATCTTTTATGCCTCAGAGTCACCCTGGGGTGGTATTTATTAACCTCCGGGCACTGGGACTCATATAGAGCTTGCAACACTTTTGCAGCCAGTGATGTGAACCACTTGTGAGTCCCTTTCTCATATGCTGGGCCAGGAGGAACATTGTACCTGGGATCAGCAAAATGCCAAGGAACCCCTTCACCGGTTGTTGGTGACAGACTCCAGAAAACTCTCTAGGATTGGCCTCCTGTCACTGCTGAGAAAGTGGAGGCTTGGGGAAGGGATATTATTTGCCCAATAAGAAGATACTCCAAGGAAAAGTGACCTTGTCCGGCTCAAAGTTCTTCTCTCCTCAGCAACTCTAAACTCCCTACCAGACGCTGATGCTAACTCCTGGAGATGCTTTCTCTGAGCCTTCCTGAGGACTGGAGCCACTCGATGTCCAGAGAAGCAAGGTCAGCCTGGGCAGTTCCCGACTGTTTGTCAGGTGTTCTAGAAGGTTCAGAAATTGGGAAGGGAAAGTGGGAGAAAGTCTCCCCCTTAACGTGTTTTCAGAACTCTGATTTTCCATCTCTTCAGAGAGCTCCAGTCTAGAGACAGCGTCTCATTACTTCTTCCCATTCTCAGAGATTCGGTGGCCCAGAGCCCTGCATGGTCTAACTCAGCCTTCGTTGTCAAGTCTCAGGCAGGGAGAAATGCACGAATTTTAAAAATGCTTTGGATCACTAAATTATACCAACATTTCCCTGAGAGCGACTTGTTCTGATATTAAAACCTCCTATATAATGAGTGTGATAATCCTTCTCACATTCTCACGAAAAGCAGTTTCTGCTTTGCTCATTAAAATGATTTGTTTTCATTTCTGATGAGTATAATTTTCTAGGTAGTAATGTTTTATTCTTACTAGCAACTCCTTAAAAACCCTCTGTGCATGCTGACGCCCCAGTTAAGCACTATTAATCAAACATTAAATACTTTTAAATGCTTTACCCCTTCTTCTAATTGAAAAATAGAGCTGTTTGGGCACATTTACGAGGTGACCTTGGTTGAATCAAAGAAGTCATGGATGGCAGAGACTTCAACCTCATATTCAATGATTTAAAAGAATGACTTCCCGCCAATTAAGCAGGAATTAGCATGAAATATTTTGTTTCTGAAAGGTCAAAAGAAATCCTCTGAGAAAGCATCTCTCAGTTTCTGGCTTTTTATTGAGCATGAGGGAGAAGGTGCTCTGGATAGCTTTATATAAAGTGATTTGTTAACATATTGCTGATGATCTAGCATCAATTATGTTTCTTAGGAGCCTGCATGTTATATAAGAGAGGCTAAAGGTCCAATTCAAGTCTAAATTTCCATTTCAGAAGCTCAAGGACCCAAAAGCTTTGCTATTGAAAGACTACATATATTTTTCTTCTGCAATAATTTCAAACTAGCTCTTGTGGGGGAGTTTCACTTGCTCCCTATTGTTTTAGTTTAATCTTCACAGCCGTAGTGCGCCATCTTTCACTGACCTAAAAGATGATGTCATCCCTCCCCCAAAAAAAAGAGTAACATGGAACCTCTAGCATCTAACAAGGGGGAATTCCACAGAGGGACAAGAAGGACTGGGCACATGTGGTCATTCAGACACCGCTGTGTGTTTCTGCTTGTCAGTTATCTGGTGGGGAACATGGAGTAAGCTGCTCCACACGCCAGCTTCTGCTTCTAACAAGCTCAACAGATATGGATTATACACAGAAGGAAGGTGGAGGGGAACATAGAAGAGATAGAGAAGTGTATGCAGTGGGGAAGAGAGAGGAGAGGAGGGGAAAAGAAAGGAGGGGAAGGGAAAGGAGAGTGGGGAGGGGAGGAGAGGTGAGAACAAAGAAGAGCAGAGGGGAGAAAAGGAGAGAAAAGAAATGGATTAAAGGTGAGAAAAAGGAGAGAGGAAACAAGAGGGAAGGAAGAAGAAGGGAGGAGAGGGAAGAAGAGAAGGAGAAAGGAAGGGAGGGAGAAGGGATTAATCTGATGGCACACACCAGCTACGCAACTGGGGACAAGTCACTAAACCTGTGTTTCACTCCAGGCTCCTCCTCTGAAAAACATGGTCATTTCTGTGAGGCTTAAAAAGCTAAGGGTTTTGTCTTTGGCCTAAACTGAAAAAAAAAATTCTTGGGAATATTAAACATTACTTCTTAATTTCCTATCCATTGCTTTGACATTTTTTTGTCAATTTCTGAGACAACCCACTCTGTACAATGCAATCAGGTGTTGATGTTCAGAGAGGAACAAATTTAGAAATAATTTTGAAGGAGAATATTAGGTGCAAAGTCTCTCTTGACTTGTTTTTTTTGTTTGTTTCAGGCAAATTATCTCCAGAATTAAGAATTTTCAAATCCTTTCAGCACTCATGGTTCTCTCTGTCCAAGTTTCTGCTTCTTCAGAGGGTACAAAGAGTCGAGCATGTATTAATCCATAATCGATGCTATTCCAGGGATACTGTTCTAGGGAAAAGAGAGCTTTTATGGTGTGCCTTGAGGATTTCTCAGAGCAGATAAGCCAGTCTCTCAGGTCAAGGACTAAGCCTCAATTAGTCTTAACTTGATATGGCAAGATCAGCAAAAAACAAGAATTCTCTGAGAATCTGTGTTTAACTTTTACCACTATGCTGCATCATGGTATTTGTTTCAGACAGTTCATGGAAGCAAAGAGCCAAGAAAAAAGAAATTCAGGAACCTGGGATGCTCTGACTATGCAGACTATATTAGCAAGGTCTAGAGTGACAAGTGGAGTCATTTCAGAAGCACTTGGCTAGTAAATCACTGAAAGAATGAAATACTTCTGTTGCCTACACAGTCGCCACATACATGTGTATACTTTAAGTTGTGCCCCACAATTTGTGATCACAGAAAAAAAACCTTACATAAGCTTTCAGAATTTAGCTTTCCAACCTATTTTTGCTAAGGATGCAAAGTCACACTTTTTCCCAATTAATCTAGAACGTGGTGGGGCAGGGGAAAGCATTTATTACTTCTAATATTCATTTACAGATCAAAACTTCCTAAAACCCGTGTATCTTGGCTCTATTGACATTACCATAGATGTTCTTCCTCAGACTTGGATTTTTAAGGTTTTATTCGAGGCAGAACTCATAAAGGAAGACCTCAGGAATAGGAAGCGTGGAGAGGCACTTCAATAAGTTTTGAAATTAAATGGAGAGTCGATAAACCTATCCCTAGCCCTGAGGCTTTCCAGTATGTGAAGATGGGGAATTAGAGGCCCAAGACTGTTCTCAGCTCATTTCCAATGGGCCACCATCAAGACTGGACCCATGTTTAGAGCAATATCTTTATTTTTCTCTTTCTCTTTTTAGGGAATTAGAAAACAGAAGTCATGGGTTATGGCAGGATGTGGCTTCTGGAAGGAGATGTCTGTTTCCGAGCAGCTCCACTCCATCTCTTACAGTTCTTCCTCTTCTTGCCTAAAGCCACAGGGCAACTTGTTTCCAAGGAAATATCACTGAACTGGAGAATGGGTTGTGCCAGTTTCCAGAATAAATTAAATACTGGCACTTCTGTTGGAATGTCCTGCCTTTGTTGAAGCTAATCTCTTTCTCAGCAATGAATGACCCTGCTTAGCTCTGTCTTATCATTTAAGGTAATAGATGTCTCTAGTCTACCTCTGCCTTTGATTATGTCATTGTGGCACCCTGCACATAGCAGGTATCAACATTTAAAAAAAAACAAAAACTTCAGTTGCTTTTATTTGATTACTCTAATGGTACCATTGTGGGAATTTGGTAGGCAAATTCAAACAACTGTAGAATGGCTGTTAACCTCTAGAGAAGGAAACTGACATTTGTCACTTGGGCCAATGACAGCTTCTCCAATTGCGACTATGTAATCCTATTTTTTGAGGGGGAGAAGGAAGAGCTTGGATTAAAATATTTCTAAGGATTACTTCTGTAACCAATGTGATGTTTGTTGTCAATCTCTAAGTGGGGAAGCACTCAATATGTCTGCCTGATTTCAGAATCTAAATGGCTTCCGGGATCCTTCATTGAGTATTTGCAAAACTATGATCAGCCCTCAGAACAGGACATTGTAAGACAGTGTGGCTTGGGAACAGTCCATAATTTAAAGGAAAAGGCAACAATCCAATAAACCTTTGGCACTGACACTGGTAACTGTTACTATGGTTGATTTTCTTGAATGATTAGAAATAGTGAAGTGACAGTCCCTAACCAACTTGAATTTCACCACATACTCTGCTAGGTAATTAAAAATTTACTATTTCTTGTAGCGTTGAGAGTCACAAATAAGAAAGTAAAAATCACCCATAATTCACCTCTAGAAATGATTGCTTTGAAGATTTTGGTTTATATCCTACAGATTTCCCCAAATATGAAAATTGTGATTATAACACATGCAGAAACCATACTGGAATTTACCTTGATTAGAAACTTCTTTTTAAAACTTAGCAATCTATCAAAAGCTCTCATGCCACTACATAGTCTTCTAAAACATGGTTTTTGTTTTTACAGGCTGTGCATGGGTAGATGTTTAATTAACCAATGCCCTAGTGTTAGATATTGATGAGTTTCTAAAGTAATTTTAACTAGTGCAATTTTGGAGAATAGTTCAAGCAGCAGTGACCCAACATACCTAGGTCTAGAATTTACAGATTCATTATAAAATAGCTTCCTGCCTGAAGCTTTACAATAAACAGACTCTGACTGGCAACTTCTGCTCCAGAAATGTTTCTATTTTTCTGCTAAAGACACTGAGTCTAAAATAAAATTTTCTTTTTCTAACCATTTCCCAGAAGGCGTCACACATTGGGTAAAACAACTGGGGAGAAGAGTTGCTAAGTGCTTGTTTCTCTGAGGATATTAAAGACACACACATATATACATATATATATGTATATATATATATATATATATATATATACACCCCAGGGGATATATATATACCCCAGTGGAAAAAGAAGAACCCTAAGCTGTATAGATGTGGAAGTGTAGTGCCTATCATAAAAATGTATTTGGGGGAGTCACACCTGGTGGTTGCCAGGGGTTACTCCTGACTCTGTGTTCAGGAATTATACCTGGCAGGTTTGAGAGAACATATAGGATATTGTGAGTCAAACACAGGTCAGTCACATGCAAGACAAGTGCCTTACCCACTGTACTATCTCTCTGATCCCTAAAAACACATTTTTTTAATTGCTAAGAAAAAACTTATTTTGGGGCTTCTGGGAATCATTTAGCAGGTGGAAGAATTTCTGAAAAAAGGTAAGAAAATAATTAATTCTCCAAATTTCTTCATCAGTTACATGGCACTGAATTCAACATATCTATTTGAAATTGTCAGCAATATATTCTCACGTTCTCACTTTCCCTGTTCACAGGAAAGACCTAGAATGTTCAGGTCTTTGAATAATGAAGCTTATGGTTAACATGATTAGGAGTCATGGTATAATAGCTTTAGGTTACCAACAATGTTTGATAAACAATGCAGCATAAAAGAGAGGAGGATTAAGACAATGATGTTCATAAACGTCGCATGATAGTGCTAAGAAGCTAGTAAGCACGCATGTTTTAATATAGTCTGGTATTGATTCTCTGGGCCGATGTCCCACTTCAGTAGTGTTGCAGTCATACTTTAAGACTTTAGATGGAGAGCTATAGAGTAAAATCAATAGATACTATCTCTCCACTACCAGCCAGCTGCATATCTATAGTGTTTCTCTGCCATCCTCACATTTAAGAGAACTTAAAAGATGCTTTGGGGAGGGCTGGTCAAGTTATTAGGCTTTTAATAATTTTAGGTATACACTTTACCTAAAATATTATAGCTTTCAACTCCTAAAGGTTTGTTACAAGAAGAGTCAGAGATCTGAAAAGTTGGAATCATTCATTCTATATTTCCAACCTCATGAACATAAAGACATTCACTTGTTTCATAAAGTGGCCTAAGTTCAAGGAAAACATGTAGAATTACTGCTTCTGAGCTTTAGAAAACTCATACAAAAATGGCTACATATGTGGCTGGAGAGAGTGCAAAAAAGTTAGGTGTTTGCCTTGCATTCAGACAACCTAGGTTCAACCCCAGGTACTGCATTTGGTCCCCGGGGCCACGAGGAGTGATCCCTGAGCCCAGAGCCAGGAGTAAGCTCTGAATACTGCAGGGTGAGATCTCCAAAACAAAACAAAATGCTTATATAGATAAGCTGTGCCAAACAAAAAAAAAAAGAAAACATTTAGTCTTTTGTGGTATTAAACCTAATACAATTTTATTTTCTTCATTTTCTTAATCATTTGTTTTACCAAAATAACTAGGTCATCATTTTTATATAAGAAACACAATATTTCTTTTATAATATCACAAGTTGCTCAAGGTCAATAGCTGATCTATGAAAAGTATGTTCCAAGAGTATTAACTAAAGTCACAGGTAGGCAACTTGACAAATTACCCCGATGTTGAAAAGGATGGTTTTTATTTCATAAGCAGAAATTTCATGTTACTTACAAACTAAAAAGAAAAAATCAGGAACCTATGCCACTAAAGAATTTATTTGTATTCCCAGGAAAGATAAAGAGAGAACTTTCTAACTTGGGACTGGCGTGAAAGCTCAATGGACTATGCACATGCTTTGCATGTGTGGCACTCAGGTTTGATCCTGGCACTTGTGTGTGCCTCCCTCTTCAGCACCACTGCAAAGAATCCCCAGGACTGAGCTGGGAATGTCACTGAGCATCACCTGAAGTAGCCCCAAAACAAAGCCAAACTTTCAAACTTACTCAGTCTGCCTTCTAAACTTCACTCGAAAATATTCCGATATTTTCCAGAAGTTGTGCAAACCACACACACTTAATAATGCTGTATTAATTTTGCTCAAATGCAAGCTGAAAACATATTTTAACATCCTGTCAGAAAGAGATACTAAGAGTGCTGATAAAATGACACTAAAATAAATGTAAATTTAGATTGCTATTACAAGTGGCTGCCTGGCTTAGGGAAGATGTTAGGTTGCTATAGTTTTTCCATAGCAACTTTGCATCTTCTTACATAAATATTCCCCACTGCCTTTAAAACCCCCACTGCTATGGAAACAGGATTATGTCTCCTCTCCTATGTAATGATCCTGCCTCAGACCTTATCAGAATGAAAGGCTGGGCAAACACAGCGGCTCTAATCTGGAGCATGGCTTTGCTGGCTATGGAGAGGCGCTCGGCATTGGGCTTGCAGGGGCTAAGCTAAAATCCTGTCCCAGACCAAGATCTCTGTGGTTCTTTCTTTCTGAAGATCTGTTGTTAACTTCCTCACCTTTCTCCTTTTGCCTGCTAAACTCCTCATCTGCCTAAACCAGACTCCAAGTTATGCCACTAAGCAAACAGATTAGGCTTAGTGGAGCTGGAGTCTGCTATAGCAATGGCACCTGTGAGCATGTGCTGGGCTGGTACATAGAAATATCTGGAAAACCTACCCAGCTCCAAGCTACTAACTACCCACCAGCTGCTGTTTGAGAACCTCAGCCAGGGCTCTGCTGGGTTTATGGAGGTTTGTGTACAATGGAGTAGCTTATACATTGAGAAAAATATGTGGTTTCACCACTAAGACCTAGTTTCAGCACCATGAATCAGTTTCACACAAAACTCATGATTATGGAGAATATGTGCCTATAGGAAAAGATGTGTCACTGGGCACTGAGTCACAATAAAATCTCACGAGTTTCTAAGTTCAAAGATGGCTGAGGCTCCCAATGTGAATACACAAACAGCACAGTTTGGCTGGGCTTGAAGGAGTGCTTCCAGTACAAAGGCATCCTGTGCTACGGATCGATCTAATAGCATCTGTCTCCTGCATCTAAAAGGGAAAGCAATTTACAAACAGAAATGATTTATATGCTTTGTAGAAACATGCCCATTATGAAATGGGACCTGCAACAGTATGTGAAATCAGGGAATGAAAAGTCTATCCCAAATAAGCATGAATTTGAATTTCTTTGACAAGTAATATTTTAAGAGAGAGAGAGAGAGAGAGAGAGAGAGAGAGACAGACAGACAGACAGACAGACAGACAGACAGAGACAGAGAGAAGACAAGAGAGAGCCTTGAATGCCACTCTATCCACTTCAGAAGATTTATTTTATCATCTTTAAGCCAGATTTCTTTTAATTCGTCCCATTTTCCTGTTTGGTACTTGCATTCCCAGAAGTTCTGTTGTGGTTCAAAATAAAATGCTTTCATGTGGTGACAGCTGATGGTTGTTCCTCGGCTCCATTTCTCCTGCAAGTTTGTTGGCTCATGAAGACACCAGCCTGGACACAGCTTCTCCCTGAGGGCACACCCTCAAGGCCACCTGCTTTTGTGGTTGGTGAGGGGGCTGGTTGAGGGGGTCAGCCCCAGAAACATGCTTCAGACTCATCCTTCTCACTTCCCTGGTCTGAATGTCCTGCTGCAGAGTTCCTAACACTCCAGCTTAGATCACATTCAATGTTTCCTAAAAGAAGCTTTCCCCAGCTAGGAGTGATGGGAGCAGAGGCTTCCTTCATCCATAGGCTATAGGACCCTGGTATTTTCTTCAGCATCCAGGCTTTTACCAAGGAAGGGGGAAATCTTCCCTGAGGATTGTGCCTGACTGCAACGTCCTGGTTGAGCATCAAAAAGTAGTCTAGCCTAGGAGATAAAACCAAATCAGGAAAAAGGAGGCAGTCCTGGTGTTTCAAGAGACTAAGGGCTTGTCAGAAAGAATCTTTATGAACTATTGGAATGGAAAACTCCCAGCTACATATAAAACTATTGAGAAAATTCTAACTGAACTTAATTATGAGTCCCTAATTTGACTCCATTGGCTGAATGAACTGGAAAATCCTTATTTGACTTCTTAGCAAAAAATTATGTACCTATGCTGTAGTGAGTTTCCATGGAAAATTGACAACCCAGAAAACGTGCCTCATAATTAAAAGTGTTTGCTCCTCTAAAGAGCTCGGAGATTAAATGGGGTATAATTAAAATTCAAGAGCATTTGTTCCTGCATTAGGAATGGTTTAAGGGTTGTCTATTAGGCAAGGGATGTTTTTTGTTTCAGTCTTCTAGAATTTGTGTTATATGTACAATGTGCACTCACCAAACAGTGGATGAGAGACACACACAGGCTAGCGATGTGTATTTTGCTTTCTAATGAATTTAAATTAATGCCTTTAGAAAAAGCTTGCCATTAGGCATTGCAATTTCATTAACCTAACATATTTGTTGCTCCTCTTTAAAAATCATCTCATACCCTCGAGGGTAGGCTTGACTGTGTCTAACCCTTTTCATTCCCCTGGGCCTATAGCAACACGAACAGAAGAAGATGCTTGCCAAATGTTTGTTGATAATTAGACTGATGCTGAGTTTCAACTCTCTGGGCCACAGCCTCTTCAGCATGTGGCACAGAATTTTCTATGTCTGAAGTTCTGAACAGTTTGGAGAAATGAATCATCCTTGTTAACATCTTAATGCCTGCCTCTTAAATTTAATTAGAACCAATGTTCTTTGGATTACCATCTTTCCATCTATGCATGAGACAAAAGCATCTAGAACAAAGAACAGCAGGAGAACAGGTCACTGAAGTTCTGATTCACTGGGCTCTCCGCGAAAGCCTCAGGGCCCAGTGGTGCTGCTGGGATATTTGCTGAGAATCTAGCTGTACCAATGCTGTAAATCAAATAATAAGAAATAAGTTGCTTGGAGGGAGGGTTTCTTCCAGGAAATGCCCGAGAGGCCTCTCCCAGTCTTTCTCAGCTGACCCTGCTTGACTGTGGTTCAAGTGAGGCCAGAGGAAGAGGTGCTACTCGGGCCCTGAAGGGTTGGGATTACCCACATCACCCAGGTAGTGCTTGCGCGGATGCCCAGGCTGCACACTGTGATGCTCGAGGGACGGTGTGGTGATGGGGTTGGCCACATATGCACCTACTACTCTCCCCGGCCACTCCCCACTATGTCTCCGTCTCCGGGTACAGAGAGATAGTGGAGGGGCCATTTAAGTCACAAGCCTAAAACTAAGGGGGTTTGGCCTTAAGAGGACTTACAAAGGCTGCAAGTCCTCCACCAGGGCCCCAAGCTCACTGCCAGCCTGGTAGGTGGGAGGGAGGGGGACAAATGAGGGAGGCAGCGGGAAGCAGAGAAGGAGAAAAGAGCGGACGGAAAGACGGGGCTTTCCAAGTGTGGCCTGATGAAACCAAGAGGCAGGTTAGGTAACGATGTATTTGAATTTCCATTAAAAGCATCTTCATAGACTTTGGATCCTGGTACCATCTTCTTGAATTAACGCTTCCATGAGTCTTTCTTGATTTTCAAACACATGAACTCATTCTCACTTTTATGGGCTTTTCAGTTTTGCTCCAGCAAATTTCCTTTGAGAAGCAACTGGCCTGTTTGGCTGCACGGAGTTGTACCGTGGGCCCTGCAGTACTGACAGAGCAACAGTACAGTGAGATGCTCTTCACAAGCAGTGCAGCAGAGTTAGATGGAAAAAGCTGCTTAAAAAGTTAAAACCCAGGATTCTTACAAGTACTTGTAGAATATAGTGTCCCTTTTTTTTCAGAAGCCCAAATCAGTGGCCTGGATCTCACCCTCAGAAAAGCAGTCCATGTAAGACAGTTTCTGTTCTTGGAAGGGAATAAAGAGAGGAACCCACAGAGGGGAACCAAAGCTCTGTGAAGCGTGACCTTATTCCTAGCCTGGTGCCGCCATGGGAATCCTGCTGGGTGGTCTCCCCAGAATCGCCAAGAGTTCCTGAGCTAGCTACTGCCCAGGAGGTCCAGGTAAATCTACTTCTGCAGAAGGCAAAGGGCTAAGTATCCTTCCTTCTTCCTTCCTTCCTTCCTTCTTCCTTCCTTCCCTCTTCCTTCCTTCCTTCCTTCTTCCTTCCTTCCTTCCTTCTTCCTTCCTTCCTTCTTCCTTCCTTCTTCCTTCCTTCCCTCCTTCTTCCTTCCTCCCTCCCTCCCTCCCTCCCTCCCTCCCTCCCTTCCTTCCTTCCTTCTTTTCTTTCTCTCTCTCTCTTTCCTTCTTTCTTTGCTTTTTTGGGTCACACCCAGCAATGCTCAGGGGTTACTCCTGGCTCTGCACTCAGAAATTACTCCTGGCAGTGCTTGGGGGACCATATGGGATGCTGGGGATTGAACCTGGGATGGGCTCTTGCAAGGCAAACACCCTACCTGCTGTGCTGTCACACCAGCCCCTCTGAGGATTCTTTAATGGACAGAGAATTCACAGACCAGGGGGTGGCTCACAGGGCTGGACACGTTCTCTGCTGTCAGGTGGCCCTGGTTCTACCCCTAGGCAGCATGTGATCTCCTGAATACTGCCCAGAGTGACCCTCAAGCACTGCCAGTAGACCTTTAAGCCTCAAACAAGCCAAAATTGTCAGAGAATTCACTTTCTTCCAGTGTTTGACAAGTCCCCTGTCAGGGTTGAAAGACCTGATGGTAGGTGATGAACAAATGCAAAATGTGTCCCTGAGAATGAGTGATATGTCACTTCAGGAGCTACTGCTGAAAGGCAGGACCCCCTGAGCTGGGGTAAGGGGTCATTCCCTGGCTCTGCCACCTGTATGAGGCTCAGACTTGAGGCCTGAGGATTCTTGCTGCACTACAGGTATGTAGGACACACAGGAAACAATGGTCAGCCTGGGGCAGGGGCGGAGAACTCTGTAGAATAATACAGATGGTTAGTTGCCACTCTTCCCTCTAACCCTGTGCTGTCCAGGGTGGATGGTACTGCTCCTACTTTGGAAGGGGCACTGGAACAATCCAGGGAGACATCTCTTAGATGTCATTGTGGGGCACATTCTGTGTTTTCTGGAAGAACGTAGATTTCCAGAGGGTCATAGGAAGTTTTGTTTCTGATTTCCCATAAAGGGACCAGTAGGCCAGTCGGTTTGGAACCCCTGATCTAATCTGTCTGATGCCTCTATTCATAAACCATAAACCGTACTCCTTTGGGAAGCAGGAAGCAGACTTTGAACTCAAGGGGCTAGCATCTGAACCCCACTTCTTTCATCACTCCGCTCAGTACCCAGTATGGGACCTGCACATAATGGGAAGATTTGTACTTTGCTCAAGTGCCCAGTGCAGGGAAGGTTACTGAGAGTTCAGGGCTTGCTTTCAGGCTCTGAGGTGATGGTGCCAGGGTAGTAGTTATAAAACTAAAGGGCATGTTGGGAAGAGGGATCTTCAGTCACAACTTCCGGAGAGGGCCTGGTAGGTAGTCTTCCTACCAGGAAGAGGGTTTCTTGGCATCTCTGGATTCTCCCTCCTGAAGTAGAGATGGGGGGGGGTGATTCTACAACATACGGGCTTGCAGCCTGGTTGTGGCATCTCCTCAGTGGGCCTTCTGCTCTGAGTCATTATCATTCTGGTTCTCTCCCGGGCAGGCTATGAAATTATTCGCATTTCTTACTTGGGAAATTGACAGGTTGTTTAAAAAGAAAAGTCATCTTCCTGTCCCCAGAGATGCCACAGGTTGAAATAGGAATTTCTAATGGACTCAATTCTTTTCTTCAACACCTACCTGAATAGGATGTTAGGCTAGGAATTACCTGTAAATCCTGCCTTCATCTAGACC
Source organism: Cryptotis parvus (assembly GCA_021461705.1). Lineage (NCBI taxonomy): Eukaryota > Metazoa > Chordata > Mammalia > Eulipotyphla > Soricidae > Cryptotis > Cryptotis parvus. The sequence continues at coordinate 132,130 of JAJIBD010000677.1, read as the reverse complement.
CTTCAAAAATGATGAAAGCAGGGGCCGGAGCAATAGCACAGCGGGAGGGTGTTTGTTTGCCTTGCACGCAGCCGACCCAGGTTCGATCCCTGGCATCCCATCCCATATGGTCCCCCGAGTACTGCCAGGACTAATTCCTGAGCCAAGAGCCAGGAATAACCCTTGAGAATCACCTGGTGTGACCCAAAAAGCAAAAAAAAAAAAAAAAAAAAAAACGATGAAAGCATTCTTGTGTGAAGCAAAACAATGATTTTATTTATTTATATTTTATATCAGAAGATCTTAATGCAGGGCTGAGTGATAGTACAGCAGATAGGGTGCTTGCTTTGCATGTGGCTGACCTGGGTTCAATCCTGGGCACTCTATATGGTTCCCCACCCAGCCCATCAGAAGTGATCCCTGAGCTCAGAACCAGGAGCAACTTCTGAGCACTACTGGGTATGTCCCCCAAAAAAAAAAAAAAAGAAAAAGAAAATAGAAACAAACAAAACAAAACAAAAACAGAAAAATCTTGAGTTTAGGAAAATCACATTTAAACTCACCCCTTTCTTTACTCAGTTAAAAGTTTGCAGGACAGAAATGTCGTAAAAACTTTTTCCAAAATGTGCTAACTAAGTCCAGAGCCCACAACAGGAGATACACCTCCACAGGAAAGCATCAGGGTCTTGTTCCCAAAGGGAGGTGACTTTACAAACAATGCCAGTGGGCCTGCTCTCATGTGAAGCTTTGTAAACACTTGAATGAATCACATTTGAGCAAGAAAAGCCAACTTTTCTGACATGGTGCTTCCCAATTTTAGCATGCACCTGGAGTCCCCGAAGGCCTGAGCTCAAAAGTGCTAGGTCTCTGGAGCTCTTGACTTTCCAATTTTTGGTAGGTGCTGGATAAAGTGCCAGAATTTGCTATCGATCTCTGGGGACCACCCTTTTCAGAACAACTGCCTGAAGTCACTCGAGCCCCTGCAGTATCTGCCTGGATGCACAGACCTGCTCCGTGCCAGCAGCATACATGTCTCCAGCATCCCCTACTGAAGTTCCGCTACAGCAACACAGCATTAGGCCCACTTTGCCATCTGAGAACCATACTGGGAATCTTCTTGGGCTCTTATCAACAAACTGGTGAAGATCCTCTTTTCCTGGTCACCTGACTCTGGGAGAAAAACCGTGGGCAGGCCTGGAGTTCATCTCCAGACACAGAGGAGGAGGCAAAGCAGCTCTCGCGCCTTCCTCTGGGGCTGCTTCTGGCAATGCTGGCAGCGATGGTGGCTCTTCCCAGCCCTGTGGACCGCGTTTCCCCTCAGACAGGCAGGCTCCCGTGGATCCACCATTGTGTGAGCCAGCACTTCCTTTGCTTTTTTAAGGACCATGAGATTTACATAAAATGGGGAAAGAGTTTTGGGTCAACATCTCAGATGAGACAGAACACCCAGTAAAGGAGACTGCTCCCCTTTTTTTTATCCCTCTCTAGAGGCAAGACCCTCTCTTGCTGTCAAGCAGGGTCACCTGCTGATTATAGGTTAGGCGAACTCATATTCATTGGAATGAGTCTATTTCTTTACCAGGGTGACTAAGAAGCGAGCTTCTTTAGGACTTAACAGTGACTGAAACCAAATTTTATCTGCATTTCAGCATCAGTGGAGGCTGCCAGACTCTGGAAAGGAATTTTATGGGACCAGGTAAATATTTCCAGGGGGGAAAACGTGTAATGGTCCCAGATCTACATATAAGACAAACGACAGGAGCAATTTAAATCACTATGTTCCTAAGAAACAGTTTCAAGTTCTATTAATAAAAGCAGTCACTCAGAGATGAAAGTTTGAGTCTTGATCAAATAAAAGTGAGTTATACGGCCATTTCCCACCATATGTGCCCCCTCCCCAGCCTCAGGTGGGAAAGACCATTATGCTGTCTCCTAAGGAGGTGGCACTCATCAGCTTTACCTGATTCATCGACTCTCAGCTTTTTAGCTGGGCTGTCACAATTCTCATCATCAGACATTTCCATTTCTTCCTCGCGGGCGGATCCCCATCAGCTGCTCGCTTTGAGCATTCCGAAGCTCCTGAAAGCAGAGGAGACCCCAGCGTCAGAGTCACACCTGCCTGTTCTCCTTCCTTTCCCCAATGGTCTTTGGGTATACGATGATGACTGACATACAAGCGAGTGGAATTCCAAAGTTCCTATGGCATCGCCCCACTAAATCTAAGATGAAATTCAGAAGTGGAGGGGGCCTGTAGAATACAGGGATCTGATGTCAGACCATGGGCAAACCTCTGCTCATCCCTGATGAGTCAAGGGATCATAATAAATTATTTTTTTTCTCTTGAGTCTCAACTTCCTCATGAGTATGTAGGCAGGGATCATAACATCCCTCGCCCTTGAAGGGCTGTTGGGTGACCTGTCACAAAGGAGTCAAGTGTAGTTTAAGATTAGAGATAAAGGGGCTGGAAATATAGCACAGCAGGTAGGTGTTTTGCCTTGCACTTGGCCAATTTGGGTTCAATCACCAGCATCCCATATGGTCCCCCGAGCATAACCAGGAGTGATTCCCGAGTGCAGAGCCAGGAGTAACACCTGAGCATTGCCGGGTGGGAACCAAAAAAGCAAGGAAAAAATAGATTAGAGATACAAACTATAGATTTTTAAAAGAAGCCTGGTCTCCCACTGACCCAGAGCATTATTTTAGGAAGGATTCTTCTTTTTAAGGCCCAGTTTACTTGCTAAAATATTGCTATAATAGTTTTGAGGATAAAATGAATTAATGAATATAAGATTTTTTTTGCATCATGCTACGTAGATTTGCTAAGCTATTGCTGTTGACAACTATTTAGCTTCACGTAAAATAGGGCTTTTGCATATATGACTATGCTTATGTGATTTCATACAGACAAACACATAATGCAGATCTCTAGATGGTAAAACTAGTGGAGGTCAAAATAAACACCCTGGGTATCTTCTGTTATCATGCAGAACTTGTTATTGATGTAATGACTGTTCTAGCATCTCTTTAAGAGCTCAGAGTCTTGTCACACTTTTTCCATTTTCTAGGTGAAGGACTAGACTCAAGTGTTTTGATATATTTGTGTCTTATCCCACTCCTGCATAAATGGGGAAAAGGAGGAATCCAAGTCTGTGTGGAATGCAGGTGGGCACGTGAGAACTATTCATAAAGAGTGAAAGAAGTATACATCATTTTTACTGGTGTTCCAAAATATAAGGATCCTATTATCATTTGTGTTAAATAATTACACTATCATTTTATCATATTCATATTTATGAATTCTTATTCATCCTATTTTCTCACATAAATTGTCCTCAAGAATAAAAATGATAAAATAAGCCAGAGTCAGAAGGACAAATACATGGTGACCTTCCTCATCTGTGGTATATGGTGATGAAAATCAAAGATGTGAACAACATAAACCTAAAGCTTGGTACTGGGTTACACACCGAGAGTGCCAGATTGGGGGAAGGACAGGCGCTGCAGGTGGGGGGGGTGGTCAATGTGGACTGAAGTAACACTAGAGCATAGGTGGATGGTCTAGATCACCATGGTGGTGGGAAAGTGAGGTAACAGTATACATCAAACTGTAACTGTCAATCAAAAAATAGTGAGGGAGGGTCAGAAAGGGGAAAGTGACCAGAAGTAATGCAAGGACCGGAGTGAAGGGTTATGGGTACTTGGATGGCAGTGGTGTCTAATGACTTTCTACTTCAAAACTATGAGCGTAAACTCTCTTGTAACCGTATGCTTTAGACTCTAATACTAAAAAATCAGAGTAAGAGGTTTTCTTCTAACCTCTTCTCCCAATATATTGAAGTCGTCAAATAAGTCTATTAATTACCAAATCACTTTATAATAAATAATCTATGAAGTTTAGACAATTTAATCAAAATGTCTAATGTAACTAAAGGCATAGCTTTTCCCTTCCTTCCTTCCTTCCTTTTCCTTCCTTCCTTCCTTCCTTCCTTCTTCCTTCCTTCCTTCCTTCCTTCCTTTTCCTTCCTTCCTTCCTTCCTTCCTTCCTTCCTTCCTTCCTTCCTTCCTTCCTTCCTTCCTTCCTTCCTTCCTTCCTTCCTTCCTTCCTTCCTTCCTTCCTTCCTTCCTTCCTTCCTTCCTTCCTTCCTTCCTTCCTTCCTTCCTTCCTTCCTTCCTTCCTTCCTTCCCCTCTCTCCCTCCCTCCCTTCCTCCTTCCTTCCTTCCTTCCTTCTTTCCTTCCTTATATTTGTTTGTGTGCCATACCCAGGGGTGTTCAGAACTTACTTCTGGCTCTGTACTCATATATCACCTCTGGTGGGGCTCAGGGAACCACATGGGGTGCAAGGGATTGAATCAGGTTGGCTATATGCAAGGCAAGAGTCATACAAGCTGTACTATCTTTTCAGCCTCTGAAGGGCTGACTTTCAACATTGTACTACTGCCTATTTGATGTGTGGACATATATAATTTTATGTTACAGGTTCTCCCAATCCTCTTTGGTCCTTAACTCACAAATTTTCACCAATGTCTGAAGGAAAAAAAAAATCACTGTTAACAGTATTGAATGGTCAACTACAAGCTCTGGGATCTTCAATGTAGAAGACAGAAAAATGGGAAATCAGAGGGAGGACTCTAGATCAGTGACCCACTCGAGGGCAGTCCTTAAAGGAAGACAGGCAAGACTTCCTTCCTGGACTTGCCACCCATTAGACAGAGGTACCAATTTGCCTTCAGTAATGCCACTGAGTTTTGGAGGCTGATATCACATGTGATTAGTGGGGATGTTTTTGAGGTTGTAGACAGCTAATCTTTCCGTTACAAAGAGCCCAATTCCCAAGGAGATGGCTTGAAAACACTTGAAACAAGGAAAAGTCAGATGGAAAGAATAAATGAGGCTGTAAGGGCCTGTTGTTTAGTCCCTACAATTAATGACAGACTGTCATACTGTAGTTGTTTGTGGGAAAGGTGGCAGAAAGGAAAAAAAAAAAGCAGAGGCAAAGTTAAGAGAAAAACCAAACAATAAAAAGCCCAGGGTGTTTCCACAGGGTGCCTCTGGTTCAGCAGTAAATCACTGGCACACGCTAATAAATCTGCAAAGGTGTTGCAGATAATTAACAGATGCTGTACATGGGAATGCAGGGGAAAAAAAATCAAGCCAATTATCAAGCTTATCCGCAACTGAGAAATCATCCACAATGTTAAATTACCAACGGGTATTTAATCAATTAAGCGACATGTAGGAGAGAAAATCAAAGGTAATTTAGAATTCTATTTCCTACTGTATATCTGAAGAGGCGGTGGGAGTGGTAGGGAGGGCCCAGACGTAAAGCTGCACCTTCCAGGGCCGCTTCCCGTTCTGCCTCCTGGCAGGATCGAAGCAAGCAAGTGCCCAGGAAGGGCGAGAGGACTTTTCCCTGTTTTGTCCTTCAGGCTCCACACAGAGCCAGCGATTTGGGAAGGGGATGAGAAAAGATGGGACGTGGAACACGGAGCAGTAATTGATATTTATGGACACACACACATACAATAGCCTTTTCATGCTTAGGTCTATGTAGCATCATGCCACTTGCCTTTTTAATTTTTTTTTTAAAACAAGATTGCTTTAAAATGAGGGGGGAAACCTGTTACATTATTCCCAAGTGGGAATCAAAATTTGTGGATTCCAATTGCATAATCCTCAATTTGCATATTTTTATATAAACAAGGATTCTTTGGCTGGTCTTTGCAGTGTCTTCCACAGCACATGTAAAGGTAAGAAACTTATCTCTCTCTCTCTCTCTCTCTCTCTCTCACACTCTCTTTTTTTTGGGCTACCAGAAAAAAGAGATATTCTGCCACCTTCTCACTCATGCCTCCTGATGAGAGAAGAACCTCACAGGTCTCCAACTACATTTGGGGGCTTTAGATCATCAGATAAAAAGATCCTTTGCAATAATAAATTGTACTCTTATTTGAAGTATTCCATTACTGCGAAGCCATCAGGTATTCTAACAGTGCTAATAAAGAATTCATTCTATATTCATGTGGATGTTGCATCCAGCACCATTGGTATTCCACTGTAATTTAGAGTTACTTAATGGGCACTTGAAGTGTTACCAAAATGATGAATATCACAGGACTTTTTGGTTCCTCAAACCCTATATAAAGTGCTTATTTTACATTATTTTACAACTGTGAGCCAAAAATCATTGAACAAATAAACCTTACCTTCTATAATTTGGGGATTTTGAAAGAGGGGAGTATCATTTAGAACTTTAAATCGACATGCTAGAGATGAAGAGACATTCAAATGAAAAACACATAAATCATTGAAAAAAGAAGAAACCAACAAAGACAGTATACTTACTTTTAAATTACAGGTTCAAAGCGTACACTGTGGAGTTAAAAATAACAGCTGGATGACCAGGGACTAATGACACAAGCTGGTCCTTCAAGGCAGCAGGGGAGATCAAGTTCAGAACTCTTTCTCTGGAGTACATACTCACACTCAACAAAGGCACTGATGCAGAAGGTCAGGCCTGGCTAGCCAGACCTTCATGCCCTTTGGGAAATCTGCTTCGGGGAGAGGTGTGCCAGGGCGTGCAGGCCAGCCCAGAGGACCAAGACTTTACTCCTGAGGAGAAGCCATGGATGGCATACTTGCCATTTTTAGCTCAAGGAGAAAACCATCGTCATCACATTGTAGCACAGTTTTCTGTTTAATATTAGTTATTTTTATCAAAAAAAAATGATCATCAGGTAAAGTGTCTTGGTTTGTTTCTGAGCTCTTTATTATGAACAGGAGAGGTTTTTTTCTCCCTTTTTGGGGGTGGGAGAGAAAAGCAGTCTGCCTGCTAAGCATTAAGGCAGACACTTTTCTGGATGAGAAGCAAGTCTGAGCTGGATTTGGAATGACAAGGAGAAAGGAGAGTGGCAGGACGACTGCCACCAGAATAGAAACCCTGATGGCTGCAGCCACACTATTCTCTGCCAATCCAGCTGTGGGATGGTGGTTAGAAAGTAATAATAAAATCACCAACCTCAGAATGCTTTCGCCAAATGTCTATGTTCTTGCGCTGAGCTTTCGAGAAATGGTCCCAAGCTTTTTGTCTGGTAGAAGCGTTGAAAACGGCCACAATCTGCTCAACTTTGGTGAACAAGGAAGTCAAACAAGACAAGTAATTTATGTTGTGATCACTATAGGGAAGCAAAGCAAAGACACTAGGAGTCTATGGATGATGTCAGGACAGAAACAACATCATCAATATCCATCCCTTTAGTGCCTTTTTGTACTTACATGTTAGCAAGTTGGGATCTCTCCTTTCAAGTCTGTCTCCATAACTTTAGGTTAAAACAAATTCTAAATATGACTGGGATAAGGTCTTAGGCATCTATTTCCAAGCATTCTTTGGCTCTTGTTTAAAAATGTGACTTGGTATAAGAATATACCTAGATCTGGGTATATTATGATACCAAGATCTGTAAATCTAGGCTCTGGTGTTGGCATACAGATTATTAGAATACAGTATGAAAGAAAGTAATGCCTCAATAGAGGGCAGAGAAGTGAAGCCAGGGTGGAGTGGCTGAATGAGGAAGAGCCAAATAAGTTTTTCTCTTTCTTTTCTTTTTCTTTTCTTTGTCATGCCCTCCATCTCAAGGACTCAGCTACACCCCTCTGAAAACATCACTGTGCCCAAATATCAAGATGTGACAAAAATGAGTAGCTGAATCATACCACCCCCTTCTCCAGGGCTATTTTCACTCTTTGGCTCCATTTTCTACCAGTTGCAACTACCACAATCAGCCCTCCTGCCCTCTGGCAGAATAAGCAGCTGTAGCCCCCAGCTCAAGGCATACCAGCTCACCCAATGGGCAGAGTGCAAGTCTTACTTCCATGTTCGTTGCGTATCTATGGTGCCTCCAGAGTTAGCCACAACTGCATATTATTCTCTGTTACTCCATTTTCACTTTCATAAGGCTCCCCTCCCTTAGGCTCCCAGCCACTGAAGTTCTAACTCTCTCACTTTGACTTCATTTAGCACATCTTTGGCTTCTGGGCACAGTGCTACTGAACTGATGAATGTCTAGGGGTTGTGGACAAAACTCTATTATAGAGATGGGGATGGGCTTAGTAGTGGAGGTAAGGGGCAGGGACAACCAACTGTCAATTCAATCCTACTTAAATAGCTATTGATCTAGTTAGCATGGGATTAAGGAAATTATTGCACTGAATTAACCATATGATTAAAGGAGAACGTCTAAGCACTAAGGAAGGCACAGTGAAAATGAGTTTCTCAAGGATGTGAATACTATTTAGCATGAATCTTTCTTAAGTGACCCAAGGCTATACTAGGAAAAAAGGACATGGGACAAGAATGTAGCCCAATTGGCAAGTCTCATGTCTAGCACCATCCAGGCTCTTGCTTTTATCCTGGGCACCTCATGGTCCCCAGGAACCACTGGGAGCACCCTGATCCCCTGAGCACTGCTGGGTATGACCCTGCTGGAGTGAACCTGCAACAATTTTATTATTTTAAAAAGAAGACTATTAAAACCCTTCCAAATCTTTCAGGTGTCCAGTGAATGTTAACAAGTGACAGACTAAGTTACCACAGAAGAATTATACCTGGTGTGCCCCGATTCTGAAAATCCACACACAACATAAACGACTGTGTGATGGAGCAGAGGAAGAAGGCAGGATCCAGATTCCTTTCACTCCCCTTGCTGAAAATATCTTATAATGCTGATAAATGGCTTCATGACCTCTCGGTACATTTTTACAGGGCTTTTGTCTCCCTCAAGAGAGTCCTAACTTTAAATCTCCTTATCAAACTCTGACATTGTGCCACATGATGAATGTATGGCATGCTACTTCAATAGGAGCATTTGCCTTCAACTTAGCTTATCCTCTCTTTAAGTGTGCTTCTCTCCACTCCTGCAGGAAGTAACAATGTCAGATTAGTCACGGGGTGTTGCTCTCAGTTTTAATGCTCACTAGACAAGCCCAGGCCAAGGGCTGGCCTGGCTGTTCTGCAGTGGGGCCAGCAGAGAATTGGTTTGGTACCATTTGCCAGGGTTTCCTCTGCTGTCAATTGGCTCTTCTGGCTCCCTCATTTAAGGGCAACACAGAGCAGTCAAACGAAGGCTCTGGTCTTGTGTATAGTGGTGGGATTTACCTTTGGAGGAGATTATCTGGCATGATGGCTATCTGCGATTGTTGTAGAGTGATGGGCACCATTGCTATTAATAGCAGAGCTCTTTATTGGCATCACTTGTAAGAATAAAAATGTGGAGGTCTGATACTTAAGGGAAAGAAATGGTGAAGATGGAGGCTGAGTGGTGATAGTTCAAATTCTGCCATCAGAAGTTTGATGATAGGTTACAGTAAGTAGAAAATAACGTGTCCACAGACATGTATATGCAGGGGTGGAGGGGTTAAGACAGACCAAGTGAGGAACATGGAGGAGTACAGAAGGGAAAGAGCTTAGAAAAATATCTTGGCTCAGTAATACTGCAAAGTTCAAAGGTAAAAGCAGATTCCCACACAGCAGATTGTTCCTGCAGGCTGAATGGCCAATAATTTAGAACATGCTATTACTATGTCCTAATGTGTAAGTTAAATTCATTCATTCAGCAAGGATGAGCTATCCCACTTGTGACTGATGTAGAGAAATGTATGATTTCTAGACAGTCTTTGACCTTGAGTGAGAGACAGTCCTTAAAAGAAAGACAATCCTTGTCTTTGATGAGATCATAGCTTTCAGGGAGAAAAGAGATAAGCATATGATTATTGTATACAAGAGAGTTAAGAATAAAACTTTAGGAATGCACTGACTAATGCAGGGGATCGAGTCAGAGAACATCTCAGAGAAAGCAACATTTTGAACTGGAGTCAGTTGGTGAATCTGTGTTTACTCAGCAGATATAGAAGGGCAATCTGCTCTCGTTGCCATGACACCATGAAAGAACTTTGTATGAAGGCAGCTGGAGGGATGGGGCTGCTCCTGGTTGGAATGAATAGGGAAGGATAGTGAGTGCTAAGTCACAGGGGTGAACTTTACGTTGCAGGTGAGTAAAGAGGTATCTGGGAAAAGAGATGAAGGCTTAAATTAAAGCAGAGTTTTGGATCTGGGAAATACAGCAGATCACAAGGACAAGTACAGACAGATCTGAGAAGGAAGGCAATGAGTTATTTTTGGGGCATGTTGAGTTTAGAGGCCGAAGATTATTAAAAAGCTGAAAAGTCAAGATTGGAGGCACAAAAAGAAATCAAAATTTATCTTCTGGGTCATTCTCAAATTCAGGTAATTAATGGTACCCTCTTTATTAGGATAATTAAAAAATCAAATATAACTGAATTGTATAATTCTTTTATTTTTATTTATTTATTTACTTATTTATTTTTGTTTTTGGGGTCACATACAGTGATGCTCAGGGGTCATTCCTGGCTTTACACTCAGGAATTACTCCTGGCAGTGCTCAGGGACCATATGGGATGCCGAGGATCTAACTCGGGTTGGCCTTGTGCAATGCAAATACTCTCCCCTCTGTGCTATTGCTTTGGCTCCCATAATTCTTTTAAAATTCAATACTTTATGCGTCATATTAACCACTGAAAAAAATCTGTGGGGCCAGAAACTATTAAAAAGGGGAAATACCTCAGGTTTTGGCCCCAAGTTTGACCTCTGGTATCATATGCCCCCTTAATACTTCTAGGGTGACCCTAGCACCATGATGGAGTGACCTCAGTACTCCTTGGGTCTGAGCAGCACCAGATTTCTGAGCTGATACCAGGGCTTTAGCCCCAAGTTCCATAGCACCACTGGAGCAGTCCCTATACAGGCAAACAAAGTACAGCTCTACTTATGCTTGAAAAACTCCCACAGTATTTTTTAGGTCCAGTTTGATTCTCTCATTTCTGTACAGATGCCCCGAAACAACCATTTATCTTATAAATGAAAACTCTTGAGCAAACCAAAGGGTTCAGAAAGTGTGCTTGGATCAGCACAAATTCATCATCATTAGGGAAACAAACCCTCAAACAGTAAGTCCGACTAGACGTGATTCAAAGCCAGCATATTTTAAAAATCGTAAATCAGGACGACCACAAGTATTGGGGCACATGTGATGACACACACACTTGTCTTCAACGGGGAAGTCCAAAGAAGAAATCCATGAATTCCCCAACCACTTACATACTTCTCCAGTATAATTCAACCTGATTGCTTAGATAAATAAAACTACAAGTAGATATTGAAAGGAATTCTAAGAAGTTTTCTCAGGAAGAAGAAAAAAAGAGTAAATAAGGTCATACTGGCCTTTTCTCAAAAGTGTAGCTTACAGAAGTTGTGCTGTGGACAGTTACTCTCATATGGTTGCCTTTTCCACCCCCAGTGTCAAAGGACAAGCCTACAAATGTTGGTATACATCACATTTTAGAGGCACAGTTAAAATTCAGATAACAAAGATTGAACTAAGAGACTCCACCAATACATGGATTTTCCTATAAACAGATAATATAAATTTAAAGCTCCAATAAATAAGTGTTGTGAATGAATTCTCTCCTATGATTTCCCTAATAATAGTTTCTATTCTCTAGCTACTTTGTTTTAAAAATACAGCATATGTACTACGTATCCTATGCAAACTCAACTGTTTATATACTCAGTAAGGCTTCTGGGTAGTAGGATGTGATTAATAGCTGTGTAGGCCAAGTCAAAGTTATATGTGGCTTATCAATGACACAAAAGTAAGGTGGGAGATGTTTTCACAATGACTTTCTTGTCCAGGGACAGACTGTTTTTTTTTCAACACTAAATACTTGTTTTAGGTTCCTCTCAATTTTAACATTTTATTATATCATCAGGCCAATTGTTATTACCAGAAAGCACTTTTAGTCAGAAATATTTTAATTTACTTTTCACACCTTGCAAATATTTCCCCTCAATTTCTAAGTTTTCTGTGTTTCTACCTGAGTTAAATTATTTTAGGAACATGAACCCGCATGGCAAAGCCTGGCAAACTACTCGTGTCATATTTGACATGCCAAATACCAGTAACAATTATAGACCTCATTCCCATGACTTGATGGAATGGTTTGAGGCTCTTTATGTTCCTGGAGTGGGCAGATGTCCTTGGACTATCTCGCATGTGACAGGACATATTGAGATGTTACTGGTGCCCGCTTGAGTAATCGATGATCTACGAGAAGTCAAGTGATGAAGGAACATGAAATTATTTTTCAAAATTATACTGAATGCCAGTCTTAAAGGCAATAATAAAGTGTGCCTCATACTGATCCAGCAGGTAGAAATGAAGATGAGGAAGGTTAAAGATACTACACACCCACTTGTGACAAAGGTAAGTGTTGGACATCAAATCCAGGGCCCCACACCTGTGAGATGTACCAACCTACCACTACACTGCTTTTGTTTAAAAACTTGTGAGAAATAAAAATCTTAATAAAATATAACCTTTATAAAGTGGAACCTGTGAAATTGTAATCACTCTTGGAAATCATTCTGAAAACCCCTGTTACAAGAGTAACCAAGGCATATACAATGTTTTCCTGTTTATTCAAGCATGTATAGATTGGACTTGGGCAGTACTAACCCAGAAGCCCTCTCTCAGCAAGAACTGCGGAGAGACATTTACAGAGAAAAAAGCAGATGCGAGGCGAGGGAATTATTGATTGGCTGTAGATTACAGTCTAATTGGCTGCTTGCAATTGGTTGTTCTCCGACTTCGATTTCACAAGCTGGAGGCATTAGCAGGCTTAGATCTGGGTTTGCGAACATGGGTTGCAAACATGACATTAGAAACTACCTTGGTCTGATGACATCTTTGTTTGACTAATTTTGCACCTTCTTCATGGTTATTCCTCACCTTGTGTGTCTGAGTATACATGAAGAAACACTTAAACCTACAGATATTAAATATATCCATTGAATGATATTTTTCATAATTTAAAAAACCCATAAGACTGAATTAGTTTGTTTCTGTGTGGTAATTTACCCTTTCCCTTCCCCACTTTCTCAATGCTGCTTAGCTGAGTTGCAAATGAACTTCTTCAGAAAGACGTAGTTGACTTGCATCTGCTTAAGAGAGGAAAACCAAGACCAGGAGATCCACTCACCCAGAAACAGGGAGCAGTGAAACTAGCTTGCTGAGAAAGAGCCACATCCTCCAAAACAAAGTCACAGGATTTTGGGCTAGAACTTGCAACTAAAAACTTCTAGGCAGAAAAGTCCAGGGAAGAGGCATGAGAAAGATGAGGAGCCTCTAATGCAATAGACCTGGCGGCCCCCTCTCCTCAGTGTTCCTGAACACAGCCTCTCTCTCTCTCTCTCTCTCTCTCTCTCTCTCTCTCTCTCTCTCTGTCTCTCTCTCACAGTCCCCACCCACGCCTTCTTTGTTCCATCTAACAGCTGTGAAAGAGCCTGAAATTCAGTTAGTGTCCCAAGTACCGGAAGAACCTAATTAAGTCCTGATAGGCAATAGGCCTGCCTATCCCAAGAGCCTCAAACAAATACGCCAGGTTTAATTTGTGTTATTAAATGCTACATGGACTCACAATCTAGCCTTAGCTCAATAGGGTTCTGAGAAAAAAAAATTGTTTTTCCACTAAAGGATAACATTTACCCTCAAATGCTCTGAACATTTTACAAGAGATTTCCAAAGACAAACTATGGGACCACGGACTTCCCCCACACTCGCTACTTGTTATTTTTATAGGTGAAAAGCCAGGGGTGAACTGATGAGGATTGATCCCCGGGCTGAAGACAAAAGGGAGAGAATATAGAAGTGGCTTGAGCCCTTTTGACATCTAAGGAGCAAGGCAAAGTCTGAGGCAAGAAGAATGAGAGCCCTCTTAGGGCCAACATGGACACAGGGAGCAGCTCTGAGCTTCCCAGAGAGATTGCTGCACACTCTCTTAGGCTCTGGGTTCTGAGCACACCAGAGCTTGCGAGGCAGTCTGGCCAACATCCCAGGAAACCAAATAACAAAGTCAGATCCATACATGAAGGTAGCATGGACTGAAATTTCAACTCTGGGGGTAAAGAGGGAATTCTGAGAACCTGTCTTGAGAAAAGAATATGACATGGCCCCTTGAACCTGTTACAAGGCCCGTTAAACTGAGCCCACGACCAAAGAGTGAGCAATCAGTGAGCAGTGCCCTCCCGAGCCTCCCGACAAGGATAAGGCTGAAGACTTGGCTCTCTGGGAAACCAGGATTGGGGGAAGAGAATGAAAGAGAGAGGGGGAAAGAGAGGAACCTACTGACTAAATTTTAAAACAACAAAGAGGATGTTTTCAGCACATTTCAAGCAATGAGGAAATGATAATATGTTTCAAATATACAGAAAGACATTAGGAAGCAGACTTTTTTTTTGAGATTTGTGTCAACTCTAATCTATTTCATGGAATTGCAGATGTATTTGATGAATGCCTATCAAATATCTCAGAAAATAGTCAAACAAAAATACGTAATAAAATTCTAATTTAGTGGTTTCTATGTATTATATACTAAGTGTTTTGAATGCAATGAATCCCAGCTTAGATTATCCCAAGGACTACATAAAATTAATACATGAACAAAAATATATGAAAAGTAATATAACAAAAAAAAATCCCATCTTCCAGTTCAGAAATGTCTCCAATCCAATTAATTTCTCTTGCAGAAGAAAACACTGATTCAGATTTTAGCAATGTCCACTCAAAATAAAAGTCATTGTTAGATTGGGAAGGAACTTGGCAGCAAAACACTTGCCTTACATATGTGAGGCCATAGGTCTGATCTTCGGCACTGAACACAGTGCATTTTTAGAAGGAAATATTTTTCCTACAACAAAAAGTCATTTAAACAACTTTCCTATATTATGATTTTTTTACTTAGTATATGTTGGAATGCTACATGCTTATTTATTATTTACAAGGTGATAGCGAATACTCAGTCATGTTTTCTGACCTGCTTGTATAAGTATCTTAATAAAAATCCTATCGGTAAAAGGTATAGATAAGACTACCTGAGTTTTAAATTTTGAGGCCATTGCCAAATCATATTCCACTTTTATTGCTGCTAAACATTTTTTATATTGTTTTCCTCAACCTTTGTAAATAGTTGGTAATCAGACATTGAATTTTTACCCTTTTTCAATGAATGAGAGAAGGCACAAATCACATGGTAACTAGTTCTCAGTTCTCATCATAGGAGCGGTCTGCGTGTTCAATCTCATTATAAAATTAAAAAAAGAACCGCCATTTTCATCCACATTTGTCATCAGACTGCTCTCTGATTGGTGGCTGACTAGTTGTTGAGAGTAATCATGGGGAAAGAAGTCAGATGCAGTTTCAGTATATCTTGCCTCCCTTGACCTTTAAAATAATGTTTTGTTTCTGCTTCCCTGTATGTCACTGTGGATTCCATTAATGATATTATGGAAATTACATAAGCATTGTTAGCTCTTTCTAATTCCCTAAATTTATTGACCAGGCAAATCTGCATGAGGATTCAAAATGCTGGTTTTGAAAGTGTGTCTCCAGGAGCAGACACAGAAGCTATCGCTCTGGAAATGCTGCCTATGTTCAACCCCTTACTGAATAGAAACGTTGGGACGGGACCCAGAGGACCATATTTTTAACATATCTACTTCCTCATTATCGAGATAATTGACAACAAGAGTATCTAAGTGTAAAGTGTGCAACAATGGATTGATATATGACATAAGCAATGAGTTTAGTTCAAACCATCTCAGTTATCACTTTTTTGTATGTGTGATCAGAACTTTTAAGACACTCTACAGAAGCTTTCAAATATGCAGAACAGTATTACTAACTATAGCACCTATGCCATACACCTCCACCCTAGAACTTACAACTTACAAGTGGAGGTATCTTCTTTAAAAAACAACTGGGACCATATCCAGTGTGCTCAGGAGTGACTCAGCATATCTGAGGGATCAAGCATTGCCAGGGACTGAACCCAGGTCTCCTAGATGCAAAGTGGCTTCTTCAGTCCTCTGGGCTCTCTGCCTGGCCCATATCTCCCTTCTGTCCACCTTTATCCATCACTGGTACAGCAACACAAGTTCTTTAGGTGATTTCAATGTAGCCCGGTGTTTAAGAACCAACTTTTTATTTAAAACATGAACTCATTTAAATTTCCCAGCACCCTCTAAGTTAGATGCCCACCTTGCTGCTAAAAGAGGTGCGGTGCATCTCTTGGATCCCTAAGATCAGGGAGTGTACCAGACCAGCACCTCTCTACCAGGACCTTATGGTCTCCCAGGGATCCCCAGGATAGTCCAAAGGGGTCACAGATGAAAGTCAAGTAAACAGAGCCCCATTGTCTGAGAGTAGGTGGCTAACCAGCAGGACCACAGGCAGAAAATAGCCAGCAGGGGCCACAGAGGATTCCAGAATGGAGGCCATGGTGGAAAAAAACTTTAGACTTTCTGGACAAGATAATCCCTATATCTTTTCTAGTCTGAAATACTGTGGCTGAGAGTAAACACGTCTGACTTAGCGGGGGCTATAGTGACAGTACTAGATACACATGAACACGTGGAGGAGCTCTGTCCTCACATGGAAATCCCTACCCTTTCTTAGGTCCAGTTGGAAGGCAGCTGAGTCATACATATATTATCTCTCTCTCCTCTCTCTCTCTCTTTCCACACACACAGACGCACAGAAACATTCTCACAGACTCACACTCCTCACACACTCTAACACAGACACACATTAGCTTACACATTCACTCAGACATGCACTCACATACTCAGGCTCACACATATATACTTACACGTGCTCACATGATGCACACACATACATACCCACAAACACTCCCTTTTATACTGGCCAGTGATCTCTTTTCTACTCCCTACAATTGGAAATGCATATCCGGTTTCAGGGGTGTCACTGTAAGCCCCCAGAGTTCTGAGTCAGGGCTAAATACTAGGCATCACTGCACAGACTATGTTAGCTCTTGGAATCCAATCTCTACAATTCTTTATTGTATAGGAGTTTGAGACTTAACGGCTGTCACATTTTTAATATAGTCAAACATTATTTTCATGTTAATAGCACACACAATGGTATGTCTTATTGGGCTCAGTATATACATTTTCAGCAAAAATGAAAGGAGTGAGACACCCATAAAGGCTGAAATCAGTTCTGGATGCCTCCCACATCCTCTGCAGTATGGTGTGAAATATAAAATGTGGCCTTATTCTGGACCCAGTAACTTTCACTAAAAATATTTTCTCCAGACAGGTACAGTGGTATTTTTTTAATTTTGATCAAAATTATGCTTTTAGCATTTAAAAATGCTGGCAAATCTAACCAGCAGAATGATTCTGAGGAGAAATAGCAAACCTGTCCAGTTGCTAAAACATTTATGAGAAAATTTCTTTTCCTCTTGGATGAGCAATGGCAATGAGGACCGCAGACATGGGAAAATGTTTTGACACTTCATAAAATTCTTTCTAGGAGCCAAATTTCCCTGAGCGAGGGGAAATATGAAAGTTTTAGTGGAGATGTTCCTAAGAAGTGAATGATTTTGGAAAGAGAGCTTCAAGAGGAAGGAACGTGGGCAACAACACAAGTCTGCCTAGAAGGAGGTAGGTTCAGGGAATGCTCAGAGTGGACAGTGCACCTCAATGTCTACCAGTTTGCAGGCAAAGTTGGGCCTGCGTACATGGTTCAGCAAGTAGTGGAGGGTGACTGGGCTGTCATCACTCAAGCCGGTACCTGGGGCTTGCACGACTTTACTCAAGAAGAAAATTGAGCTATGGCAGGTGGATAAGGGTCAGTGCAAAGAACGACAACTCTTAAGATTTCTGGCCAGTTTGTTGCCCTCCAAGGGGCCATGCACACTATGGGGATAGAGATGTGACTTTAGCATCACAAATGCCAACTTTGAGGTGGGAAAGAAAAGAGACTAGGCTTTTGTCGGCAAATCTGACCCAGAGCTCTGAGGTCGGTCGAGGAGCTGTAGCCCTCAAGGCTGGGAGCTGAGAGACCAGTGAATTTAGATGCTCAGAGATGCCAAGGAAAGTCCAGAGTGTGAGTAAGACGCAGACTTCTCCGAGATGCAGAAGGACCTTCAGGGACAGTCTGATCAGAACCTTTCACTGCAGAAATGAAAAACACTTCCCTCAGCTGATCTGGATGAGGAGCTGAGATTAGAAGCAGAATTCCCTGGGGTCCAATCCAAGTCTCTGTACTACTGTCTGTTTTCAGGCTTTGCAAAGAGATCAGTGCCATTCCGTGTCATCAACATGGAAAGTGAATTTGCATGGAGAGGATGAGGTGGGGTGCTGGGAAGTGATACTCTGTTCCTAAAAGGAAGGGAGATTTCCAGTGGGGCATTCCCACACATTCTTATTTTTAGTTTTTTAGTAAAGAAATAGTTTCATTTAAGTAAATTTACTTAGAGAAATGGGAGAGGGATAATGTACGTGTATGAGAGAGATTCAAGAGAGAACAAGGACTTCTCTAGAGGCATAAAACATCTCCCCATTTATTTTGACTTATTTGCTATTTATATTTTTATTCTAGTCTATGTAACATTTATGCTTTTTGTAGACAAATTTCCTTCACCCACTACCAAAGTGCCCACGACCCTTTCCCTGCTCTGTCCCTGTTTGACTCCTAGTCTGCCTCTTCCCTCCTTCCCCTTGGCCGCTCCCCAACTGCTTAGGAAGCCTCAATGTTGTAGTCAAAGTGCAAGAGTTTGTCATCAGTCCACACTGTCTGCTTCTGCTTGCTGTAGTTCTCTATATCCCCACATGTTATTTTTATGGCATATCCTGTTGGATTAATATTAATCAACCCTTTTCCACTGCTGTCTGCTTTCTTATGAGTTGGCTTCCTTCTCATTTCACCAGGAAGCACACTGGAAAAGTACCAAAGTGGGAATATCATGGAGTGTTTAAATTTTCAGTAAAGGTGTGTGTCATAACCAGGCAGGCACCATTGATCATCTTGGCATGCATATTAATAATTGAGTGCTATGGTACATGCTTCCTGAACTTTAGACACAGCCCTTCTCTAAGCTCTGAAGTGACAAGCTTTGCTCAGAACTGAAAAACTGCAAGTGGGTAGGCCTCTGGGGAGTTCCTATGAAGTGTAAATTTTTAAAGAAGCAAAGAAAATCAAAGCTTCAAAATTCTCTGAACTGGGAAACCTGGAGAAATTCTTCCAAATGGACAGGTTAAGAAATGGCATAAACATGAGTCAAGGATGATACAAGGATGAACTGACATGAAAGTGAGATAGTTCACCTGAACTGAACATGGTTTTTCTCTTTCGTCTCTTTCTAGTAATTGGTATCTATACAGCTGGCCCTGAAACAACGAGAAAAGCCCTGGAGGGAAAGTTGCCAGAAGAGATGATGACCTCACTCGACACTGATGACTGTAGTGCCAAAGAGATAGGACAGAAGTAGGTCACTTACCTTGCATGCAACCAACCAATCAGTTCAACCCCTGGCACCACATACTGTTCCATCAGCACCACCAGGGGTCACTCCTGAGCACACAGCTAGGAACAGCTCTTGAGCACCATCAGACTGTCACTGTCACTGTCACTGTCTTCCCAGTCATCATCGATTTGCTCGAGCGGGCACCAGTAACATCTCCATATGTCCTGTCTCATGCTAGTAGAGCCCAAGGCACCTGCTTGCTCCAGGAACATAAAAAGCCTCAATCCATTCCGGAATGAGGTCTATAATTGTTACTGGTATCTGGCATATATATCTGCCCCTCGCGGACATGGGGCAGAGCTGCTACTGGCTCTCCCGTGACCAGCCGCTCACGAGGTGCCCGGGAGGGATGGTGGGTTCTAGCCCTGGCCCACCACCCCAGCAGAGCCTCGCAACAAGCCAGATGACCCCCCACTCCATGAGGGCCTCCATTTTCCACATCCGGACTTCTCTCTCGTCAGACCTCCACCCAGCAGACCAGCCTATCAGCGCCCGGCTCATCGAGTTCCACCCTGCAGCAGTCTTTCTTAAATCCCGCTCAGGTATCCCGGTCGAGAGACTCGCAGACATGGGGCAGAGCTGCTACTGGCTCTCCCTGTGACCAGCCGCTCATGAGGCGCCCTGGAGGGATGGTGGGTTCTAGCCCTGGCCCACCACCCCAGCAGAGCCTTGCAACAAGCCAGACGACCCCCCACTCCATGAGGGGCCTCCATTTTCCACATCCGGACTTCTCTCTCGTCAGACCCTTACCCAGCAGACCAGTCTATCAGCGGCCGCGGTTTATCAATAAATGCTGGACTTAGAGATGCCTACAAGAATATGCTACCTGCACGGCAGAGCCTGGCAAGCTACCCATGTTGTATATGATATGATATATATACCATCAGACATGAGTCCAAATTCCCCCAAATAAACATCCTTGGTCAGATGATTCTACATAGAAGTAAATGGATGCTGTACTTCCTAAAGTCTTGGGTTTGCTGCTCCCTTGACTCTTTTAAAAGTCTAGGGTCAAAGGAAAAGACTATATGACCATTTGGAATAGTTCATTTTTGAGAAAGAATCAAAGATATAAAAAAGAAGGTTGTGACTTCAATGTTGGCAGAACTGAAAACCAGCAAAAATAGAAGACAACTGCTGGGTTTGATGCAGATCTTGCTATTAATTATAGAGTTATTATCTTTTCTAAAAATTAGTAATGGTGCTTGTTCTTTTTTTCTCATGAGAAAATGCTATTTCCTGAAATAGGAATCTATCACAACTATGAGGAACAATGTGACACAGTGTAACTAAATTGCAGAAAACTCTAGGGTTTCCTCAAATGTATCTCCCATCCTACGGTCATTCTGAAGGATCCTGACTCTCAGCTACACAAAGCCTCCTTCCTCCTGATTCTCCATGGCTTGGGTCTACACCCCCTAGCAAGTACGAACAGCTTAATTAAATGTTCCTTCTGTGCAACTACTAATCTATCTCCACCCACATCTATACAGCTATCCACACCAAAGCTGAGTCCTGAGCCTTCAGGATATCAGGCAATGCCACTGGTGCTGCTAAGTTTGATGAGCAAGATACATGCTTACAAGCTGCCTTAGAACAATTTCCTGACACTCCTGCTTTCCCATGGAGAGGACACCCACGAATGCTGTGGGGAAAGGCACTGACATAGGCGGAGAAAAGAGCTCAGGGCCACTGGCCAATAGCCAGCAAATTGCCAGCCACTTTAGAGAAAGCTGAGATGTCATTCCTGAAATTTTTTTTTCAAATAATCCTGGTGTAACGTTAAATAAAAAATCCTAAATGTGATTCCTGTGCTGTTTTCCAGGAATATTAATGCAGATAAATGGGCGAATATCAGGGTCTACTCTTGGAAAATGCAGCAAGTGTGTCAGTCGCAACAGACTTTATAGGTAACTGGTTTAGAAGCAACCCTACATACTGATAACACTAAATGCACCCTCCGTACTGAAACGAGCTGTCACTGCAATAAACAGAATAACCCAAGACAGGGAGTTTACAATTGAAAGGATGATGAAATATGCATACTGGGAAACAGTGAGCCAGGTGACTGCTAATATTTTTAATGCAAATGTTAGGCTTTGATTTCCTTTGGATTTGGTGAGTTGTCAGCTTTGAAAATTCATTTATGCAGGGAAGAACAGGCTCTTACAGGGCTGCTTAGTAAGTTCTTCAACCTTTCTGCTCTATCTACCAAACTTGATTTCAGTCAAGGATTTCCTCAAACGTATCTCCCATCTTAAGGTCATTCTGAAGGATCATAACTCTCAGATAGCTACACAAGCTTCCTTCCTCCTGATTCTCCATGGCTTGGGTCTACACCCCTAGTCAATAGAGAGAGTCAGTGGGCAAGTTGGCAATCTCTAATGATTGTGCTGCTGACTGCTGATCTACTGACCAGAATCAAATCAAAGGGTTAAGAGGGGTCTTTAAAATAGTAAACAGCAGATGAAAAATGGAAAGATTGTTGACCATTATAATTGAATGGAGGTCAACGTGATTTTTTCTGTTGACTCTTCCACCCTAATTCTAATAATATCGCCTCCTCTACAATCCAGTGTTTGGTAAAGTACAGTGATTTCTCCCTATTTAAAAAATATTTTTAATAAATGTATTCTGCAATTTTCTGTGGTTCTTGTTGCTGTGGCCAGAGGCCACACATATGGCAGGAGGGCTTCCATATTTGTTTATGGTGGCTGGAGGAATTTCTTTCTTTGGCTCCTGCACATTTCAGTCCTCACTGGCATTGGTCATACTTGTGGTGTTTGCACAGAATTGGTTACATATGGTGTGTGAGAGATTGTTCTGTAAGGGATCCCACAAAGCAGTGTTGCTGGGCTGGGATTGTGTTTGATGTATGCAGAGTAGTGCTGGTAAATCTAACTCATAATTTCACTCTTCCAAGGCAGACATTGCAACTGAGCTATTCCAAGGCCCATCTTGTAGCAATCTCTCTGAAAGGCTAACTGGTGATTTTTTTTTAAATACCCAGTTACACAGGCAAAAGTGAAACCCCATTCATTATCCTCAGACACTGCTAACACCAAGGCCAACACATTCTACGAGGCTTCTGCAAACTTGTGAACTCACACACTCAGGCTTCCTTCCTGCCTTCCAATGAGCTCATTCATTCACTCATCCACTAAATATGCATTGCATATTGCTACGCTCCAGACTGATTGATGTCTATAGATGACTAAATGAGATATGGCCTTTACTTTATGATGCTTGTTGTAATAATCAAAAGAAGATCAGTCATTACATCATTACACATTTTGATCAGATCCAAAGGAACTGAGATGATGCAATGAGGGTGAACCTATTAGAAGAAGGGAGATCAAAAAGGTTTCTCTGAAGGGGCCTCTTGACTTCTGGCCAAGTCCTAAAGAATGAGAGGGGTTCAGATGTTCAGGGAGTGCGGGAAGAGAACTCCAGCCTGAGGGAAGGAATAGACAGTGGTGTGGGAGAGGTTTTGATGGTTTAGCAGGAAGAAGGCGAAAAGGGGTGAATAATGCACAAAAACTCAAGGTAAATGGAAGTGAAAGAGGGAACTATAGAGAGATTTGCAGCCTAGAAGAGTGGTTATAGTTTTAAATGCAATGAAAGAGCTACTCAAAGGAATTAAATGGCAAAGATATGATCTGAATGACAACAGACACTGCAAAAACAGAAACTAAACTGGGGGCCAGAGAGACAGTATAGGGATTAAGACAACTGTTTAGCATGAAGCCAACCTGGTTTTATCCGAGGTGTTTGGTATGGGGGAATTCCAGGGCAAGACCCCTGAGTAGTTCCCAAGCACCATCAGGTACAGCCCTCAAACAAACAACACTTAAATGTCATTTAATAATATATGAGACAGGGCCTGAACTGGAGTAAGAGTGAGAAAGACTACGTATGGTGAAAACTTACACAATTCCTCCCAGAGAGCATTCTCCATTTCTCCCTTATGCTGAGAGTTCCGGCTGTATTCTGGAGAGCAAGGGGCCTATCCAAAAACACTTACTTCCTGTTTCTCTTAAAGTAAGATTAGGAAACTATCAAACAATAGAGTTTATACACTGAAACAAAGGACAGTCTCTAGAAAATCTTTAGGCAACTTCTTTTTGCTCTAAAGATGGAATACTTGTTCATTTGTTCTCTCCTTTTCTTATGTGATTCCAACCTATTCAAAATGACAGCTTTTCACAGTAGAATTGTTGAAAATTTTGTCTGTGACCATTCTATGAAGGTAGTTTTAAAAAATTGTGCTAGTATTAATCATTGCTGGAGTACATTGATTATGTGGAGATATATGGTAGGAACAGTGGCAGTCACCAAGGCCTTCTAGGAAAAGTGAACTGCTTCATGGAAACCTCAGATGTACAGCCTTGAGCCATTGAACCAGTGCCAACTCATAGCTAAATCTGGATATTGCTGTGGGTGGAAAGAAAAATACTACACTTGTTTAAGATATGGAGGGATTTATGTCACTCATAGGGGGCAGAGTGCCATTATTGCAGTTCAGGCCATCGGACTTCAGTGGCAGCAGGTAAAATGAAGCAATGTAGGTTAGTTTTCAAGACAATATCCATGGCACTTTCTGAGTGCCTGGATTTGGAATCTGTGGGAGATAGAGGGATGATGCAAAAATTACTTGCACAATTTTGACTTGAGCATGTGGCGGTCAGCAGCCCCTCCCCTACCAGGAACTTGCCCAGATTTTCCACAAGCAATCACAGCCCGGCTCATCCATAAATGCTGGAGATCAGAGGTGACTACAAGAGTATGCCACCCGCATGGCAGAGCCTGGCAAGCTCCCTGTGTCGTATTTGATATGCCAAATATCAGTAACAATTATAGACCTCATTCCCATGTCCTGATGGAATGGTTTGAGGCTCTTTATGTTCCTGGAGCAAGCAGGTGCCCTTGGGCTACACTAGCATGAGACAGGACATATGGAGATGTTACTGGTGCCCGCTCGAGCAAATCAATGATGAACGGGAAGACAGTGATACAGTGATACAGTTTCATTTAAACAGGAAGGAAACACTAGAGGATATGGTCTTATGGTCAAAAGCAAGAATTCCATAATTCAGAGTTGAGGAAACATATGATATTGGTGCCTATGGTCTCCACTTGGATGGTCCCCAGAAGGTGGAATTTATTCCAAAAATTTCTGGCCCTAGAACTCCCCCCCCATCCCACCCTATCCCAAAAGTGCCCAGAGACAGATGTTAGATAAAGAAGATGTGGTACGTCTATATGATGGTACACTATTCAGCTACTGTAAAAGATGAAACTTTTGCTCTTTGCAGAAAAATGAAAGAAGCCTTGTGTGAAGAGAAATCCAGAAGGAAAATGGAAAAATACTGGATGGTTTTTCCATGTATGAAATATGTGTATAAAATTGATGAACAAATATTAAGCAGGAAAACAAGTCAGTGGATAACAGCAGTGGATATTATCTACCTGAGCAGATGAGGATAAGTCATCAAGGTGATAGGGTGGGTATAAGAAAATATGCCTGGTTTCACTTGCAAAATTTAAGATAAAAGTATCCCCTGCTGTTTTACAGAGCGAGACAGAGAGGGAGGGAGAGAGAGAGAGTGAGAGAGAGAGAGAGAGAGGTGCAGAAAAATCACTTGCCAATTAGAGGTTTACCAAGGCAACGGAACTTTTTCAATTCTTAATCTCTGGGTTCATTTTTGTGAGACTTTCTCTTATGGATTAGTGTAGGGTCTCAAAAGCATTAGTCTCTGGAGGTCATGATCTCACAACCAACACATCTTCACCGTGCACACTGCACTGACAGCCCATGGAGAACTCTCATTTAGGCTGCCCAGCCTTGGGCTTGCCATCTCTAAAGCCTGATCTTTACACTAATGATCTGGCAAATTTGGTTAGAAATACAAAGAACTGTAATTGACTCAAGTTTCCCAGCTTCTTGCTGTGCTTCAGAGCAGAGCAGTTACAGCTCACATTAGCTTTGTTTTACCACTTCAGTATGTAAGAGAATCTGTATTTACCATTTAATTCTATCAAAACATAGGGAATGCCAATCCTTAAAAATTAAACCTTTCATGATGAGTTTTGCTTTCCATATAGTTTGGGCCTCTTAAACTTTTTTCAGGTGGAGCCAGAGAGATAGTACAGTGGGTAGGGCCTTGCACATGGCTACCCAGGTTCAACTTCTGGGATGGAAGAAAAAAAAACTACACCTGTTTAAGATATGGATTCATGTCCCTCCTATATGTGAGGATTTATGTCCCCACCCTATAGGGTCCTGCAATCACTGCTAGGAGTAATTCCCTAGTACAAATCCAGGAGTAAGCCCTAAGTACTGCTGTGTGTGGGCCTCAAAACAAACAAACACACAAAAAAATTTAAAAAGTAAAACCTTTCTCAGGACCAGGGATACGGTTCAGGGCATGTCTGCAATGTGTGAGCCCTGAGTTGACGAGGAGGAGGAGGAGGAGGAGGAGGAGGAAGGAGGAAGGAAGGCAGGCAGGTAGGCAGGCAGGAAGGCAGGAAGGAAGGAAGGCAGGAAGGAAGGAAGGCAGGAAGGCAGGAAGGCAGGAAGGCAGGAAGGCAGGAAGGCAGGAAGGAAGGAAGGAAGGAAGGAAGGAAGGAAGGAAGGAAGGAAGGAAGGAAGGAAGGAAGGAAGGAAGGAAGAGAAGAAAAGAAGGAAGGGACGGAAGGCAGGAAGGCAGGAAGGAAGGAAGGCAGGAAGGAAGGAAGGAAGGAAGGAAGGAAGGAAGGAAGGAAGGAAGGAAGGAAGGAAGGAAGGAAGGAAGGAAGGAAGGAAGGAAGGAAGGAAGGAAGGAAGGAAGGAAGGAAGGAAGGAAGGAAGGGAGGGAGGGAGGGTGGGTTTCAAATCTAAGCCAGTTTATAGCTTATGAGTTAGGC
The DNA here is from genome assembly GCA_021461705.1 of Cryptotis parvus. NCBI lineage: Eukaryota > Metazoa > Chordata > Mammalia > Eulipotyphla > Soricidae > Cryptotis > Cryptotis parvus. The sequence goes on along the minus strand of JAJIBD010000677.1, from coordinate 105,786 downwards.
ATTCAGGATTCTTTCAGTCTCCTCCTCTGCGGCTCCTTTTGTTTTGCTTTTTGGGACACACCCAGTGATGCTCAGGGGTTACTCGATGCTACACTCAGAATTACTCCTGGCAGTGCTTGGGGACCAATGGGATGCTAAGGATTGAACTGGTTCAGCTATAGGCCAGGCAAGTGACTTACTCACTGAACTATCTCTCCAGCCTTTCTGGGGCTCCTTTAAATAGGTGCTTCTTTCACATATAGGCTGCCAAAGAAAACCAAATTCCTCCTCTATTCTAACACATGACTATCTTCCTATTTAGAGCCAAGGTTCAGGGTTCAATGTCAGGTGGGACTCTACACTGTAAAAATGAGAATTCATGGGGCATTTTTGATGTGCAAAATGCAATCAGTAGTCATTTTACTACCCAAGTATCAGATTTCTTTCCATAATCTGGTAGGAGTTTGATCGTTAAGAATTCTCCCCTTCTTTCTACTAGTAATCTGTCCTAAAAGTCTCTCTACCCTTTAATCCACTCTTTGCTTTCCTCCCATTGAAAGGAGCCATATTTATTTAATTTATAATACACCTAGTATAAGCCCGCTAGAGAGCTGCTGATGCAGGAGACGTTTCTTACAGCCGTCTTACAATAGTCATCAGAGAAAGAGAAGCTCTTTCCCTTTTCCTTTCTGATAAAGAAATGTGTCCTGGGTTGTCAAACACTGAGTTATCTGGTCACTTATCACAGTTAATGCTGGAATCTTTCCTTTAGTGTAGGAGGATGTTGGACCACACCCAGCAGTGACTGCTCGGGGTTATTCCCATCTCAGTGGGACAGGAGTATTCCTGGTGGTGCTAACAGTGAGCCATAGATGGCACTGGAGATTTGAACCAGGTGCCTCAAGGCAAGTGCCTTGACCCCTGTACTATCTCTCCAGCCCACTGGGAAATTCTTTATATTAAGAGACTGACTACACTGTTATAAAAATGGTCTTCTGATGGCAGTCATATAAAGCTCCTTCACATGGGCACATTGGTGGTGTAGAGTTTTGGTATATGTATATATCTGAACTACAGAGCAAATAATACAAGATTATGGGACCCAAACTACAATGAATCTTAAAAATGAGCCTATTATGGAGGAAGGAGCTGGGGGTGAGGGTGAAGTGAGGGGCAGGTAGGAACTGGTGGAGACAAGTTGACATTGGTGGTGAAATTGATAATGGAATACTGCCTAAATATTGAATATGGAAACAACTGTAAACTATGGTGTCTAAATAAAAACAATTTATTAAAAATAAAATTATAAATTTAGTTAAATTTAGTTTGAAACTATTTTAAATGTTTTTTAGTCTAATAAAATAGTTTCAGGCCACAATCATAGATGTTTAGGGGCTACTTTCTCCTGGTAGTGCTCAGAGGACCATGTGTTGTGATCAAACTAGGTTCAGCTGCATGTAAGGCAAGCACCATGACTCTGTACCAAGAGACCAAGATTTTTATTTATTATGTCTGTTTCACTCATCTAAAAGATGCATTATGGGTTTATACTGAAGAGGTGATAGGTATTTGGGTCCATTATATCACTGAAAATAATCCTAACTCTCAGAATGAATATATAAATCACACACACTACCCTATGTGAGACCTAGTATCTGGCAGGAGATAGAGTAGGGCATTGTTAGCGTGTCATTTGGTGGGTTTTACCAGAGGACACCAGCAGCTGGGCTACTAACTAAGCTGAAGTGACTTTTAAGATTCCCCGACAGAGAGAGCACCCAGCATAAACATCGGTAGACTCCTTTTTGGGGAACAGAGCCCTTGGCAACTATTACCCTGTTAACTCTTCTATTAGAAAGACCCATTTACACTCCATAAATTTATGATCTGGACATGAAAAGTCACCAGCATTAAGCAGTTGAGGCAATTTGCTTTCCAAATCAAGAAAGGATAACTGAATAAAGCAGAAACACTCTCTGCTCTTGAGTTGCCCATATAAACAGCCAAAGCTCACCTCCAATAAGGATCCTGAGGAGGAGTTTTTTCTGACCATACCTTCTTCCTAAAGCAGAGCCCAAGGACAATGGATTCAGGGTCTGCTTCCTACTGCTCACACGGGAAGAATGGGTGGCCTTGTGTGGACAGCCCATGGGGAAAGGATGGCTGGTGGCCCTGTCCTGGTCGCCGGGGAGGGGGCTGGGTGCTCTGAGGAAAAGCTACAGAAATGTCGCTCACCTGGAGAAGCAAGCTCTCGGGGCATGGTCCGTGTTCCTCCAAGTTGCCACAGAACATGAAATAGGGTATGAGGCGTGCCATTCAATATGGAGCAAGAGTGGGAAGTTATTGAACTACTTACCCCCACATGAAAATAAACAATAAAATAAAATGAAGACCGAAAGAAAAGGCAAGAATCACAACCAAACCAGATGGCCCCAAAAGTTTACTTACATTGTGTGAGGATTCCAGTCAAGGCATTTTTTAAAATTCTCCTTGGCCTCCTCCATTTCTTGCTCATGGGTGGCCTTTTCATTCATGAGCCGGCGGACATGGCTGTTGGCCGACTGAACCATGGAATAGAACTGGTTGGCTGAGCGTCGGTTCACTTCCCCCACGTTCGATCCAGGAAAGCAGCACTGTGATAGCCTCTGAGAACTTGCTATCATCTGGAAGTGGAAAAGCAAGTCTCAATCATGTTGAGGTGAGAATATTGCCTTTGGTTCCCTTCAAAAGAGAGCACAGTCCACCCTCATGCTGATAAATGGGATTTTCTGGGTGAAACACTCCATAATGGCTGAGTTTTGCTTTTCTCGTCAAACTCTGTGGCCCCACAGAACCATCAAAAAAAAAAGTGAAGTTTATCCTCAGATCGATCAACTCAGTTTGAATCTTTTTCGTCATGGTACGCATCATTCTTTCAACAAACCCAGATTTATCTTTCTTAAGACTGGCTTGAAAATATTTGTATCAGCATTTCTGGCCTCTATGTCATTTTTGATGTGTTCAACAAAAATATTAGTTGTAATACTAGTGTTCTATCTCAGTACTAGCTGGATTCAAGTAGAAATGTGGACAACAGCCTATATTACTTAAAACTTCGGAGACTTTTCTCAAGGCAGGTAGTAGGAATATGTCAACTCTTGTTCTATGACAGTTCATAACTAATTTTGCTTTAGGTGTAATAGAGATATTTGATTAGTCTAAAAATATCAGACTATTTCTTTGTTTTCTTCAAAAGATGACCTGTTAGCTGGGGGCCACCTGTGTTTGCTTTGGAAAGATGTTAGAAACCAAGAGAACCTGCTCTGAGCTCTGTGTGTGTGTGTGTGTGTGTGTGTGTGTGTGTGTGTGTGTGTGTGTGTGTGTGTGTGTGTGTGTGGTAGTGAAACTAGAGAAGACTCCGCCTGTAAATCAGTGATAAAGTTTATTTTCAAATAAACAAAAGACTTGCATGTAAAGGAAATTGCTCTTGGAACAGAACTCTGCTGAATGGCTTAGAGGTGGAAGAAAAGCTAGTTTGCAGATAATTAAGTTAATTAGAACTGGAAGTTGTATGTCAGTTGTTACAACATTGATCGATCCTACTGCTGAAGGCTCATTGCATATTTTTCAGACAAACTTGAAAGGGGACTTTTTCACTTGCATTTTTTTCCAGCTCTGGGAAATATGATTTAAGGAAAACAGACTCCATGGTTCAAATAAAACAGGCAAAGTCCGAATTCTAAAAGTATGGAATAAAATTAGAGTAAATATTGGGTGCTTGTGCATTCCCTAACAAATATTGAGTAACAACCATATCCTCTCCATGGAGGAAAACCATAGTCATACTTAGGTACTCTTCATTCACACACACACACACACACACACACACACACACACTCATTCACTCACTCGCATAAATACACACATTTAAGATAGACAGAGGGTGATCCATATTTGGTAAAGGAGTTTTATCTTATTCGCAGCTGTTTTTAAACCAACCATTCCTGTAGAGTGCTCCCAAATGTTTCAGGCGCTGTAGAAATACCATTAGCACTGTTATAAATAAGACAGAGGCCCCAAATATACTAGCGTATACTGAGCCCCATATCCCCAATCTGGTACTTACAATAATAGTTTCCACTCCTTCAAAATGGAATCTTTCTTAAGGGTGGGGAACTGGGGTGGGAAGGGCCTCCCAAATGCTACTCAGGAAATGTAGGGGGGCCCCCACCATTGATTTTCAGGCAACCATGTCCATGGTTCAACAAAGGATGGAATCCCACTCAAGTTCTGTGGTGCTGAGAATTATAGGCCTGCTCTGGCCATGCTGGGGGACTCCAGGGCCACACCCAGTGACTCAAAAAGAAATCCACATGTTCCAACCACTATACTATCTCCTGGCCTCTAAAAGTGGAAAAAGGGAGACGGTAAGAGGTCCCCTGTCAGACCTAGTTAGGAAATCTTCCAGACAAACCCTGCCAGTCCTAAAGGGTAGTGATCATGTGAGAATCAACCCACCCCCACCTTCTGATCCAGTATAATCTGCTTGTTCCAATTCCACTCTGACTCCAAACATCTCTTGGAGCAGCTTTCTGCCCGTCCCTTGAACATGGCTATGATTCCAGGAAGTCTTTTTGCTCAAACACGCTCAAATGTTTTCATAGGAAAAAAAATGTATCTTCGAATAGTAACTTTCCTCCCAAAATGACCTTTTTAGATCAGGACTTAGCTTGTTTACTGGGCTGTGGCTTACTGGGGGCCTGCATGCACAGAAAAGGCAGCAGAAGTGGCTTAACCCAGGTCTGCTTCCTCCATGATAAGGAGCAGCCAGCAAGCAGGCAATGCTGACCAGTCTCTAACCCAGCCTCTTCCCCTCTAATCCCCCTCAAGCCCGCACAACCTCGATACTACCCCAACCCCCAGTCAAATCTCACAGAGCAGATCTGGCTAAACTTAACCTCACATTTGACCAGCAAAATCACTGGCCTGGTGAATGCCCACAGAGCACCCAGCCAGGAAAAAGCCCAAGAATCCCAGGGATTCTTCACCCATAGGAAGGGGCCATGTATGCTACTGGGGATCAGGGTAGTTGCCTGCCATTAGGCTCACCCTGGAATTTCGGTTTGAATTCAGCCCTCAGTGAACTCCCATATTCCAAGCTATGGTGGTGGCTTATTTCATTTGGTGGGCAGAAGTGGCCGGTACAAGATATAACACTATCACATGACCCAAAGTACACACAGCCCATCACTTAGCATTGAGTGTGTGAGAGGCCCATTGTGATGACCGTTACTAGCAGAATAAATTGCACCTCCTCTGCACTACCTCTTCTTACCAATATATGTTAGCAGAATGGACCCTTAAAAAATAGCAGGAGTGAATCTAATAGAAGAAATTGTTTTCTAACTATTAAAATACAACAAAGAACAGAGAATTCATTTCTCCCTTGTTGCAACTTCCACCTCTAAGTAAGAAAGCAAGAAAAACCTTCCACATTTTAGTTACTGAGAGTATAAAGAAAGACAGCAATGTACCATCATATCATTTTTTTCTGGTTTCTCAGGGAGTTATTTTGCTTGTGGCCTTCCTTTATAAACATCAGGAAGAACGTTCTTAATTTAAAAGCAAGCATTTGCTCAAAAGGTCTAAAGACCGGATTTGATTTTGGGGCCATATCTGGCAGTGCTCTGGAATTATTCCTGACAGACTTGGGAGACCATAGGGGTGCCAGGAATTAAACAGCGTTACCTACTTGTACTATCTCTCTGGCCTCTGAAAGTCAGATTTAATTGTATTTCACTCATAGATTCATGAATTAAACCCACAAGTAGACTATAGCTCATTGATAGTTTTTCAGAAAAAGTAACTAAAAATAACCAATTGTAAAAGTATATAGGTAGGAGATATTTCTTTCATTTTAACAAGTAATACTAGACAGAATTCTATTGGTTAAAAAAGCATATAGTTTTACAAACTCCCAATTTTATTTTTAATTATGAAAAATTTTTAACTACCAGGTAAATGAATAACTGATCTGCTGACATTCAAATTAAATGTGGATAAAAGTTCCAGCATGATTGTTAAGTCTAGTCAATATCTGTTGCCAAATAAGAAGTGACTTTTATATTAAGCAAAGCCAGTAAGTCTTCTCTGAATGGAAGAAGGAACACATTGCGATTTCCATTTTCAACATTCATTTCGACATTCAACTGTATATTCAATTTTGTATTCAGTGGACAAATCACGGAGAAAAAAAACAGAGAACAATATAAACTAATTTAAACAGGATTTAGAGTGCAGCATTATTAAAAGCTATTCACATGGAAAGAAATTAGTACTGCTCATAAAAATCACATCAAAGACGCACTTATGAGGAATTCCAAGTACTCTCCAGGACCATGCGTAGGTTTAACTCTGAGCATGGGTGCAGCTTAGACACTAAATCGGCGTATGTGTGCTTTTCCCACAGATCTTCCATGCTGAAATGAATGTGGACCATTTCTTCATTAAAAATCGTTACAGGTTCCTTTATGCGTGTCACAAGTGTTTGCTCCAGAGCTCACCTTGATATGTACTCCTCCACCTCAACCCAAACCACCTGTATTGCTTTGTCACACTCCACAGTACCCCAAACGCACCTGGCCCATCCCTCCTTGGTAAGCATCCCTCCAGTTTCAGCTTCAAGGCCTCTCCCAAAGGAAGCTTTTCTGCTGACCTAAAATGGATTGGTTGTCCCATAGCTATTTCCACAGCTCTTATGTCTCCTATGCCAGTAGCTGTGGACAGTTAACAACTGTTAGTTTATGGCTCAGTCTCCAGGTTTGAGGGGCTGAGAATAAAATTTCCAAACATATTTCAGTTTCTTGGGTCAGTCTCCACTTCCCCCTTTGGAGCCGATCTGCATTTCACACTTTTTTCCAAAAGATTTGCCATGCTCAGGAGATGAAAGCCTCAAAATCCAACACTCAACAGCTGGGAACCATCAGTTGACATTAAGAATTTTAATTTCATGTTCAAGAGCACATTTGCTCTGTCTACTTGAGATAAATGCTCTTCTGCCACTTCAGCAGGCTGGTCCTGTACTCTGTCGGGCCTCTGAGGCCATCACCCTTGGCAGTGCGACTTCAGAGTGATGTCAGATAATCACATGGAAACATCCTCCCACAACAATTCAAGTGACTCCAAAATCCCTTTTTTTTGCATTTTTAAAAAATTTTTTTTTATTATACCACCGTGAAACATACAATTACAAAGGTATTCATAATTGGTTCTTGGTTCTTGGTAATACAGTATACCAGCACCCATCTTCCACCAGTGCCCCATTTCCACCACCAATGTACCCCTCCCCCTCCCACCCACCCCCCATGCTGCCTTAATAGCAGGTACCCCAGTTTCCTCTCTTTCTCTGTCTCTCTCTCTGTCTCTGCATCTCTCTCCCTCTTATTTTACACATTGTGGCTAGCCCTGCAGATATTTAGAGTTTATCACTTAAGTCTCTTTGTGTATATTCAATGGTGAGTTTTAATCTGCCATTACCCTTTCCCACATTTAGTAAAACACTGGTATCTATTTATATCCTATTAATAAATGCATTCTATATCTGTCCTTTTCCTTCTGACTAATTTCACTCAGCATGATAGTCTCCATGTCCATCCATTTGCAGATAAATTTCATAATTTCATCTTTTCTGACAGCCGCATAGTATTCCATACTGTAGATGAACCACAGTTTCTTTAGCCAGTCCTCTGTTGTCGAGCATTTAGGTTGTTTCCAGATTCTAGCTACAGTGAATAAGCGCAGAGATGAAGACAGAAGTACAGATAGTGTTTCTGCTATGTGTTTTTCCGTCTCTCGGGTATATTCCCAGGAGTGCTATTGCTGGATCAAATGGGAGCTCAATATCTAGCTTTCGGAGGAATGCCCATATTGTTTTCCAAAAGGGCTGGACCAGTCGGCACTCCCACCAACAGTGGATCAGAGTCACTTTTCCCCCCACATCCATGCCAGCACCGGGTTGTTCTTGCTGTTTTGGATGTGTGCCAGTCTCTGTGGTGTGAGATGGTACCTCATTGTTGTTTTGATTTGCATCTCCCTGATGATTAAAGATGAAGAGCACTTTTTCATATGCCTTTTTGGCCATTCAAATCCAAAATCCTTTGGAAGGCATTTCTTTCAATTCGGGGAAGGTGGTAACTGAACTTTCTGAGCAATAAATGCTATTACATAACCGATTATGTTATCTCAATATCACCACCTGAATCCATGCCCAATGATTCAGTTTCTGCTGACTTTAGATATTGTCAAGCTCCTTTCTTTCCTCTCTCCTCCATGCTTATTGGAAGAAGAGGCAATTGGGGCCAGTCTTTGCTATTTAAAGATGCCCAGCAGGAGCCAGGCTTTGGGAGTATGTTGAGCATGTAGACCCACCCTCCGCTCTGGCCTCCTGACACGGAACTGAAATCCCACATTAGGTGATTCACACGCACCGAAAGCTTGAGAAGCAAGGGCAGAAATCGTTTAGTAAAGACTGGGAAAAGTGGTTAGAGGAGCTCATATAAGTGAAGAGATAATGCAACTCTGAAATGGAAAGCAGCAGCTGAGATCACGGAGAGATATTGCAAGGATCTGATTTAATTCTCCTGAGCTCTGTGTATCTCTGTCTCCAACCCTCCCACTTCAATTGCTGAATAGCTGCTTAGATGTCCGTCACCCTAGTAGGGATGTGGGGAGAACTGTGAAAGCAGACAGAGAGCTTACTGCAGATCCTCCTAATAAGATGCTCAGCACGGACTAAGGGGCCACTTTCAAACCACAGTGCTCTTGGCTGATTTAATCAGGGTGTGAAGCTATGTCTTTTACTACTCTATAGAGAAAGAACATAAACCATGCAGAACTGAAAACAATGCAAAAAATTCTCTGTAACAATGTAAATTAAATTTTGTCCAGTACAAAAGAGAACTCTTTGTGACAATAGTAAATGGGGACTTGCTATAGTTTTTCTGCCATCCCTTTGTCTATAAAGGAAGCTAAAGTTAAATTTCAGAAATACGGATGTAAAGAAAGCCGGTCATGATCATGAATGAGGTCAGAGACCTCATCCTAAGCAAACCTTACAATTATGAACTTGGGTAGGCTGGTTTATAAGAAACCGTAAGAGAGGAAGAGATCCCATGCTTGAATTCTTGTAAATTTTCAATCTGGTACCTTCTCTCACCCACCATGCCCAGCTGGGTTACAACTGTCATGGTGAGCACCCTGCCCTAACCCAGCATGCAGGTGGGAATGTTCCCTTTGAGGCTGAAGAATCCCAGGGGTATGCTGTTATTCTATAAGGAGACAGATAGATAGACACACACACACAAATACACACACACAAACACATACACACAGTGAGGACCATGTATTATGGTTGTCATTAACTTGGCCTCAGTGACAGTTACTAAGAGCTCATAATGTACATCTCTTACCAATCCTGAACAGGAACAGCCTAATCATTGCTTCTACCATTTGAGATGTGTCCAGAAACACTGAACATTCCAAACAAGTCTTCATGCCTGGCTCCTCATTTAACCACCAAAGGTGCTAGATTATTATTTTCCAAATCATAATTTGGAAATTCTATGCAAACACTATGCAAATAGCTCTCCTCTTTCCTCTAGACACACACACACACACACTCACATTCACTCATGCAACCATGTGATCTCTCTCTCTCTCTCTCTCTCTCTCTTTTATCTCTCTCTCTCCCATACAACTATTTAGTAACTGTAAAAAAGAGAAAACCAAGGGGTTGGAGACAATACAAAAATGCACTGATTATTTCTGCCTGCAGTGAAACAAAATGTTTCTAAACGAAATGGCCTATCTTGCTCTCTGTCAAGGTCACTAACAGGGATACTGGAGAGAAAGTGATTCTCATACAGGCTCTGGACTTTGTACTTTCCTTGCCCGAAGAAGGAAGCCTGGCTTTTAGCTAATGGAACTTCCACTTGGCTCATAGCATTATTGATTTTTACTTTCTTGGAACCATAAATATTGACAAGCATCTCAGCTGAGTGCTGCCCCCCCCCTCCCTCCCTCCTCTCTCTGGCAAGTTGACCTTGGGCTATTCTGCATGCAAAACAGAGGCCAAGCCTGGGAATTATGGATGATGCCCCAGAGGAGGGGAAATTCTTGACAAGATCAGAGAATCCCAAGGACTTTGCAGAGCTTTGTTAAAACCTTACTGGAAGCAGACAGAAACTCTTAACTTCACCACATAATGTACATTATGTGATCCTTCCAAAAGTGTGTGTGTGTGGGGGTTAGACAAATTCTTTAAAAATGCTCTCACCAGGAGAAATTCCCAGTGCGTTAAGATACAAGCTCTCCTCACTGTCTTAATTAATCTCCTTCCACAGTCCAAACACAGGGCTCCTCCCTGGGTGGATGGTCTGTGTTAAGACACACTGAAATTCATTAGCTCATCCGCCTGGTGCTACTGTTTCCAATGAAGTGCAATTATGGTGGTATTGAGGAGCTCACTCTCTCAAAGCCTGCTTTAAAAACTTGGGGTGTGTGAGAATCTACTTCCCTGTCAGTCTTCATTAACTGAATTGTCTCAGAACAATGCCTATTTAGCAGGGCGCCCAGCTAATTTTCTTTTTTAGATTTGTATCAGTGGATCCTACCTGGAGGAGCTACACAATTATAACACAGCATTTTCTCTGCCTTCAGAAGGCCCAGGGACCTGTGAATGAGGCAACCTGGTCCCAGAAGGTCCTCCTCCATCTCCCCCCCACCACCGCCCAGCTGCTCTCCAGGATAAGCAACTGGCCCTAACCCAGCATGAAGGCAGGAAGTGGGATGAACACTGGAACTAGTTCCAGAATAGTGTTCATAAGAAGAAAGCATCCCTTATGCTTCCAAGAACCTATTGACAAAGTCAAGAGAGCGGGACCGAGTCTCTTAAACTTTGTGAGGGCCTTTTCACCATGTTCTTTTCCCTGAAGGCCAGAAATATGCAGAAGTCTCCCCAAATACTTATGCAGCAATAGTGGCACTGACCTCATCACTGACCTATACTTTGGTCTTGCCTAGTGGTACTTTACTGGCCAAAAGTGGAACATGTACCTAGATCCAAAGAGCCAAGGAAGTGAGAAAGAAATTAATTCACTGATCATCTCCTGGATGCATAGTTTCCTTCTGTACTGGGCAGGAACTGGTCTGTGAGTCATGACAGAGCCATCTCTCCTACACATTTCCTTGGATACAACCGATTTTCAATTAGGGAGCTGTCTGAATGAACAGGTATGATGCAAAATGGGGGGAGATATCTGTAATAACTGAAAAAAGCAAAATTTCTCAGGAGAGAAAAGGAAAAAAATCAAGTCCAATTAGGTATTTTCATTTCCTTTCTGACGGGTTTCGTTGAGTTTTGACGGCATGTTGTATCCCACGCCGATAAACTCGTCTTCAGGAAACTGTTTCCCTGGCTCTTCCTGGCTGGCATTGCAGCGCTATAAGGAGCACAGAGTGGATTTCCTCTCCGAAGCAGCCAATTTCCTAAGCAATTAAATGCTGTTTATATTCCAGACTCTGTGCTTGGGTTGAAATTGTCAGGCTTGATATTACCTGACTGTTGCCTAAGACATATCCCCAGCTAGTTCATTCTACTGTAACTGCAATCTATTAAAATTTCCAATCTGTTCTCTCCTCAAGGGATCACACAGTACTTGGCAAAGGTACAGCTTCTAAAATCTGCAAATTATACTCATCTATGTAAATATATATTTTTGAAATGGCAAGGCTTTGCAAATCCCTTTACCAAAAATTGACATCCCAATCTGCTCTCCTCTAACAGGAAAGGCCACACCATGCGGCTCTTATAGGCAAAGACTCTTCTGCACTCTTAAGAAATCACAAAATATGGATGCCACATCTTGTGAAATTCCTCCATCAGTTCCTGGAGCTAGGGTGCCAAGTTTCTCATTTTGAGTCATGGACAGCACTAAATAGAGCTGAGGCTACCACATGAGTAGGCTACTGGAAGAGGCACTGGGGCGTAAAGGGGGAAAATGCTTGTAACAAAATTAACTTGCCTCATCGAGATTTTTGCTCTTTCTCATTCTGGCCACTCCTTTACAGTTTCTATTCTAGAGGGGAAAGTGAGATGATACCTATTACATGCATTTTGTAAGCGTTTTATTAAAGGGACAGCGACAGCTTCTTCACTACCATCTGTAATATGCTCCTTCCTGGAACAGCACCATATGCATCAACACGTCATCAAGAAGTACTGTTTGGTGTCAGAAGGGCATTTCAGTGGTCCCAGCAGCGAATTAAGGGCTCCACAGCCCTCCCCACCAAGCAGGGTGAGGGGGACCATAAGCAGAATTTTTTTTAATTCCTTTTCAAAACACAGAAGAATGTCGATGTCCAAACTTCTTGAAATATGTTCTGAGCAGCTTTTCGTGTACTTTCTTTAGTAAAAACATCCAACCCACTTTCTAATGGCAGCAGCACACTTGCTCCCCAGGCACCAAGTCCATCTCTCCCCTCCTAAGAGCTGTAACGGCTTCTCTGCTGCCCACGGAATGAAACCCAGATCTGGGTGGCATTTGGCGGGCTTCCTTGGCAGGCCCCAGACCTCCCCCCCGCCTCCACCCTGCCCTATTTCATATCCTCACAGCTCACGCATTTGCTGTCACCATGGAAGCCAACTTGCCTTTCTTTCCCTTTCCATGTCAAATCCCCCCTGGTTCCTTGTGTCTTCATTCCTAGGGCTCCAGTTGAACTGGATTTTTTTATGTCCTTTCTTCTCCTGGAGAGGAAATCACACTAATCCCACCACCAAGTTCACCTTCTGTCTTCTCTGGGATGACTTGCTGGGCCTTTGTCCACATGGTCCACCGTTCCCCCAGCACGTTGTTCCTACACTGACAAACGCCTGGCTACCGTCACAGAGTTAACAGTGGACAAATTAGCACTAGCCTGTAAAGTTTTACACTGATGGGCAGATATCTATAGCCTCTAACTGTTGTCCTTGTTCTATCATATCCACCTGGACTCACCCAGTGACTCTGAGTCACTGACCATGAAAGCTGTACACTATTTGGGTGCAGTGACACAGATGTCACACACATGCTAGCTACCAACAGCTGCCCTGCTCCAGCCAGCTCTGTAGTTCACATCTCCATCGCCTCTTCAGCCCAGGAGTGAAAACAGTGGTGAGGCGGCAAATGCTCAGTTCCAGGCTCCTAGTCCACGGTTCTCTTCTCTCCTCCATGACCACACCCTGTTTCTGCTACACCATAAAGATAGAGAGCCTTGGTGAAAACAATGAGGTTAGTAGTGGGAGCCTGCAGCCTGGAATGTGGGTGAGTGGACCTGCCCACCCATGACCACGGCAGCAAAACCAGTCTCTACTCCTTCCACAAGGCACGCAGCCTGCTTTGCAGCAAGTGTGGATCTCTGTTCTGGCCTTCTTTCCGTGAGTTTTCAGTGAGCCACAATTCAGGAAGGTCGTCAAGGGCACTGGAAGGGGGCTGGAAGCTGCCCCAAGCAGCATGGAGGTATCCACTCTCTGCAGCATCCAACCTAGCTCAAGTGAAACCAGCATGTGCAGGAGGGAGAGGAAACTCCTGGGGGCTGCCTGCTCTATTTGCATGTCCCGGAGGAATCACTCTATTTGCTAATGCCCAGGAGGAAGCCCCGGGCCACGCACCTTACCTTTTCAGCTTCTCTGCCAGGGAGGGCAGCCTCGTGCTCTGAGTAGTGCATGATAGCAGGCGGCGGGGCGGCCGCAGCCTGTCCTCCTCCAGCTTGCGCCGGTGCCGCTCCTCCCTGGCCCGCATCCGCTGCTTGCATTCCCACTCATAGAAGTCGTCCCGGGCCTGGGCAAAGTCCACGTGCAGCCGACCTGAATCCTTCTTGTCCGTGCTAGACCCTAATCGCATCCTGTAACCTGTAAGCAATGGAAAGTCTGCTCACATTCCGGAGTCCCCATGGAGGTTCAAGAACACGGAGTGGCCGGGACACACCAGCACAGTAGCTGCATTCATACATGGCTCTGCCTTGGTGAAAGCCCCTGTTCCCTCAGGAGGTGGAAGACAGCAGTCTTCGCCCCTAGGAATCCCAAATCACTGCCAAGTTAAGCCTCTTACAGAGTGGGGACGAACACAGCTCTGGGAGGTGGCCCAGATCGCATCCTGTCTTCGTGCCAGCACTACCGAGAGGATGATGCTAAGGGCACTCACCGCAAATGCTTCTTCCCTCTGGCTTCCAGGAAGCTCAGAACCAAACAGCAAATAGCATTTCCACACTCCCTCCCCCTTTTTTTTTGAGAGGGACTTGATTATTTTTTTAAAATCTATTTGAGGTACTGCAACTCTAGTGTGCATAAGTACTTTTAAATTCTTTTTAGAAGGAGGTGCAATGGAGTAAATAAAGAATAGCTCTCAGGTTTAAAGAGATCTGAGAGGTAATTTCTATGACACCTCACACACAAGCTATGGCTCTATTACCCAGAAAACACTACTGCTCAATTCTCTGTAGGCAGCTGCAAAGCCACAATTACCGAGGTAATTTTGCAATGCTGTTTTATTTCCACTTATCCTCTGGGGCATGAGGGAGAATATTTCACCTTCAATCAAGAGGCTTCACCACTGCCTTCCTTGTGGCCCTGCAGCACCTTCTCCCGATTGTCCACGCAATCTTTGAAGGCCACAGGAGCCCATGCAATGGCCCAGAGCTAGACCGAAAAATGGGCCCAGGAATCTGGGGGTGGGTGCTTACTGTGAACTGACCAGCCTGTAAAGACTATGCACAGACTGCTCCACTGCTCCATCTGAGAGAGCCACACAACAGAACTGCAACCAGACAGCCAATACAACTTCAAATGAAGAAGGCTTGGTTTTGAGGTTACTCTTTAGTTTGGGGCACTTCGATTTGAAACAAAAAATAAACATAAATTCAGATCCCAAAAGGAATGGCCGGCTGTCAGGGGCCGCCAGAAAAGGAACAAAATAAACACTTTGTGGGGCAGGGCTTTGCAAATGACAATCCACTTAGAAATAAGGGGTGAAACTGAGTGGCTGCAGATTAACTTCTCCTACTAGATGTTTTAGGGATTATCCTCATGTTTTTTGGTTGAAACTTGACTGCAAATCCCCTTGAAGCTGGCTTCTCTAGGCCAGAGTACTCCACACCTTTGAAAAGTTACCCATAGAACAGTCTCTCACATCTGATTCTCATGCCCGTCTCATGTCTAGTTTTCAACTGTGCTCTCCAACACAGAGAGGACATAATACCCGGCATCCCATCACAGACAAGCCAAAGTTGTGCCAACACAAAGGGTCTAGGTTGTAGGTCAAGAGAACCAAGTCAGCGGACTGGGGTGATGTACAGCAGCTGAGCAGGAAGGACAGACCGTGTCTGGTCAGCTGTCCCAACTGGCCAACCAATTTGCTCTTTTGTACATCCATAGCATGATTTTCAAACATTTCTGATTCCGCACCCTCTCTTTTCACCAAAACATCATTAAGGCCTTTTAAGAGTGCCTGATGAAGCAGAGTCTAAAATTAGCTTGGTCTTCCAATGGGAAAACGGGCCTAAAATTAGACGAGCCCTCCAGCTGGGTTCAGGCTGGTGGGTGCAGGCATGGGAGAAGAGCTTCCTGCTTCCTGCCTGACCCGCACCCCTGCCAGATGCTCACTACCTCAGATCTTCCTTAGACTGTGCTGCTGCCGCCCTGGAAATACGCATAGGGCATTTTTCAAACCTGATGTTGATCCCCAGTACCACAAACCCTGAGTCCTGAAGCCTGGCTTAGAATGACTGAGTGCAAAGCCAGGAGTAAGCCCCTGAGCACCATGGGTGTGCCCCAAAGACAAACAAATAAACAAACACAATAAATAAGAATTTAAAAAAAATTAAAACTACTTTTGGATCTACTCAATGCTCTCAATCAGGTAACAGTTTCATGGGGAGAACTGTGACTTATACCCATCTTCCCAGGGTTGGGTCTTCCAGAATTGAGTCAGTCTTTAACATTGTCAGGATTATTTGTATTAAAAACAACCCTTCACCCTATAGATCCTCTGCTGCAAGCACCCTGCTCAACACGTGATATCCATTGTTGTGATTTATTCCTCACAGCAACCCTGGGAAGCTACGATATTGTTTATTTTTTTTTTTTTGTTTTTCTTCAGACGAAAGAAGACTCCAGAAACCTCTAGGGGAGATTATCTTGCCCAAAGTAGGTAAAGCCCAGAGCCACCTTGTAACAGAAGCTCCAATTGTCTAATAAGATGATTTCTCAAACTGTTATTTTTATAAATGTGGCCCAGTCCAGTACTGGTCGGAGGACTGAAAATAACCATTGGTCCCATAGTTTAATGCTGTAGCTCTAGAAGATGTGAAAAGTGAAACAGCTGTTTTCAGATTACAAACTATTTTAATTCTGTTCTGTTTCCCCTCTGTGTTTTTACCATGATTTCAAATTTACTTCTTTACTGTGTGAGGCATTTTGGAATAGGGGAATGTCTCTACAGGGCTAGAGTAACCTTCCAAGCTTTTGAGGTTTGCAAGAACACTTCACTGGCCTAGGGGCCAAGTGCAGGGTCAAGCAAACCTGCTCATCATTCACACTCAACTATTTTTGCCCTATTCTTTGCTTACCTATTGTCGTTAACTCTGAGCAACCTGGAAGGTGGTACCGAGTGGCAGGCTGAAATTCTCACATGGAGAGTGTGAAGGAATAGCAGTGAGTCAAATCTAAAAATATATCCTTCTAAAGCCACATATCAATACCACACTTAGAAATCTTGTGCAAAGACCTTGTTGACAGACTCTATATACTTATTTCAATACCATAGTGGAAGGCAGCAACAGTAGATTGATCTTAAACATTTGTAAAAAATGCTCTGTATAAACTGGCCAAAAAGTAGCTGGCAGTAGCATGCACCTGCCCCATATTCAAAGAACCTGCAATGGGAAAATGAGGTTGAACTTTCCCTGAGGGTACTCCACTCATTTCTGCAAGAATTGGATCCTCGATTCTACAACCTGGTATCTAAAGAGTGAACCTCTTCTTAAAAGGGAAAAAATAAATTATGCTGGATGGGTGCATTATTACCCATGAGAACTGCATCCAATGATGATGGTGATTATAATGATGATGATGATGATGATGATGATAGTCTTTAGTATTCATAATGTTACTTTCCACATAATAAACAATGGACAGTCTTATTAGAAATGCAATGGAATGAGAGGTACAAGGTGGGAAGTGAGTCCTGTAGACTTAGCCCCTGCTGCTTTCTGTCAGGGCAGGAAAAGGGCAGACAGTCTCCTTTTTCAGCCCCACTCAAAGAGGACCTCATCTGAGAGGACCAAGGCAAAAGGGAATATGAGCCTATTAACATCACAACACAGAACAAAATGCCCCAAATCCCCTTATGGAAAGCAAAAATACCAGAAAGGTAAATGGCTTTATCAACCATGAATTCCTCTGCGGCGCGAATGTGACAAAAAATTCTTTTTGCTTTTCCGAATTGCTGTGATATCACCGCACTGCTCGAAGACTTCTTTGAATGATTTCCTCTGTAGCATTTTCCGGTAATCCTCCAACAAACACTGTCTTACACCCAGGAGGTCGTTCTCTTGTAGAAGGAGGTGGAAGATCTGACAATCACAACAAAACAGAGGGTTGGGTCTTTTATCTGTGTGTGCTTTTTTGCTTGTTTGTTTGTTCTACAGCCAACAGTGAAACTTGCAGAGGAACTTAGTCCTGTGCATATTAATAAGTAACTACCAACTAGTCGCATCTGGGGCTGTCTTTCAGTTCCTCTCCTTCCTCCTCCTCATTCTCCTTTACCATCTTTGTTCTTTTCTACACTGCGTGGCTATGCTTGTCCATGAACAAAGATAAGGCAAATGCTAGCATAATTCCATTTCCCTTTCATAATGCAGAAGCCCAGAAAACAGGGGTGGGGAGGATTTTACAGAGTGCAAGGCATCATGAAATGACAACATGATGAAAACCCTGGGCTTTTTATCTGCTCTTTCTTGTTTTGGGATAATGGAGCAGCTAGGCAGAACACGGAGAACAAAAACCAAAAGCATCCGTGGGTACTTACTTGACTGGGAAAACGAAGCCTGAAAAAAAACACCCTTTTATTATTCACATTTAAATGAGCAATCGATTAAATATGGGGTAGACTGTATAAAAAGAGAAAAACGTACACTGCTGCTACATCTTTCCTAGGTTATATGTAGATTACTTAAGCAAACTCCAGGAAAGTTCACTTTTTAACACTGATTAATATGAATTTTATTTTTTTTTAACCTAGCTATTTAAACCTGTAAACTTAGTACTTTAGGTTAAATTAAAAAAAAAAAAAGGTCTGGCCCATTTATTTCATTAAATACGCTTCCTTCAAGCAATGAAATCCAGACCAGAAACTCTGAGATGTAGCTTCACAGCCCCCCCAAATTGCTAACTGCCAAATTAATTCAATTTTCCATCTAGCAAAACACATTTCCGGAGTTTTTCTCCCACATTTGGGGAAGATGGATGGAAGTGCTCACATATTTCACACTATATTCTGCAGAAAATGATAGACTTCATTGCACTCAGACAGATTACTAAGCCTAGAAATCTATCTCAAATTGCTTGTGTTGCCTTCCTGGTATCAGCGCAGCTCCTGGACAGACATAGGGACACATCTACACGTATTCTGGAGACAATGGCCTGCCCTGGAAGGAAGCTCTAGGCACTATATCTGTGGAAGGATATTGAGTCACATCTGAAAATGAAGTTTATGCTATATGCAAAAAAGAGAGTAAGAGAAAGGAAGAAAAAGCAAGCAAGCAAGCAGGAAGGAAAGAAAGAAGCAACAATGAACATTTCTCACTTACTCGGATTTTGAGGGAAAAGAGTACAGCTTTTACAATGGATGATTTCTTTGACAACAGCCACTTCTGTTGGTGGTGGAGGGGGTACCAGTCCCATTCCTGGTATCATTGGGTTTATGGGGGGGTGATTCCAGTCATCATATTCAGCGTAGGGTCGAGCCTGGCACACAGATAGAGTCTGAAAAGGATATAAAGTAACACTTTAACTGGAAGATCTTAAACCAACTTTTATTGTTGATTTTGGTATTTCCCATAAAAATTATTTGACTTTGTTTTTAATTTTAATTTTGAGGATGTTTTCTTAAGAGGTAGCATTATAAAAAATTAAAGGGGAAATAAAAGGTAAACCTAAAAGCACATAAAATGAAATTATAGCAATTACATATTATAATAATATGGCAGAATGAAAGTGTATAAAGTAATGTGATAATCTATAATACCATGACTACATAAGTTCATGTAATATGTAATTGTGCAATATGCAATGCCATACACATAAACGCCATGACATGGCATATGTAACACTATAAAGTTTTGCTGTTGTTGTTATCTTCAATTTCTTAACAATGGTATTATTTTAGACTTTTTTATGGCTTAGAATGTGGGAAGAATAGTATCTAACATTGATGTGACCTGAGAAATTGTTAACCTGCTTTATCAAAAGAGCCTTCTTTCCCAAATGACCTAGATTAGAAAAGTTCAATTTACATGTGCGTACTTTATAATGATGCATTCAAGTCCAACCTGCTTCTACCAGGAAATAAAGGCCAAAAATGATTATAATTACGGTGCTTGCATTAGTTATACTGCAGACATAAAATAAGCTATAAACTTTTCTGAATTTTATTGAAAAATTATACTATAAATCAATCTGCTGATAACTGTCTACACATCTTAAATTTTCAAGTCCTGAATTAAAAAAACAAAATACTAAACTGAAAAACGAAAGGGTTTTTTCATGTTTAAGAAAGAATGTTTTTTCCAACATAAATACTGAATTAATTTTAATGATAATGAGACATATCATTTTAAAGATAATATGCTAGGGTTTTGTTTTATTTTAAAATATAACCTTTTAAAAATATCATTATTTTTTGAAATGTTGTTTTGAGTTTCTCAGCGAGTACTGCAAAGGAATTTCTCTACCGAGAGATTTTCTGTCTACAGAAAACATATACTTTTTCTCTTCTCTCAGAAGCAGGGCATTCCCTGTTTGTTATGAATTCTGGATTATTTTGGTAGTATTTCTGGGTTATTTTTCAAATTTATATGAAAAAGAATGTATGGGCATTCGACCCCCCACAAAGACTCTGACAAATGAGACTGGGTAAGAATGCTTTATATTTAGGCGGTGGGGAAAACCTCTCCCCTGGTGCTGATATTCTAGGAAAATGAACTCCACAGATGTCCCCTGGGAGTTGTGCTGGTGACTGTTCATTGCTCCTCCGGGAGGAAGCCTCCCTTGTCTTTTCTCTCTTTTTCTTCCTCCTCATTCTAGGTCTTGCCATTCCACTCCCACTCTTTTCCTCTGTTTAAACATTATGGCCAATGTTTTAACCCTCCCACCCCCACCCCTGCTCCAATTCATCCCAGCCTTCCCACACTCCCCCACACACACATATGGCCTCCTTCTATACATACCTGTGGCAAAAGGTTGGAGAAGCCCAGAGGTAGCTAAAATGAAAACTACCCCTTTGTTTTCTAAGAAATGCCAGAGGTTGCAGAAGGATCAGCATGCATTTCCTTTCTCGGAAAAGGTTTATTACATAGCTTCACTCCAGCTACCCTGGATTTATCTCCCTCTTCTGGGCTGCACAGACTAAGCAACGTGATATTCTTTCTCCAACCCCAAGAGGAATGCTGTCCCATTTATTAGGAAAATCACTTAATTTAAGACTACACCAGTGTGAATTCACTAAGTAAAATGAGGTTTCATTAAAGCCCAAAGTATAAATGCCAAAACAAGAATAAGCTTTTCTCTTTGAAGTAGTCAACTTGTCACCCTAGGTACTTTTTTATAATGATAGTTCTCAATTTCTTCATCTGTAAGATGGGTATTTTGGTGGGATAATCTTTTGAGGTGATAGCAGTACAAAACTCCAGGATTCTGTGCTGATATTGCTCAAACTTAAGTGGTACACAATAGGCATAAAAATGGAAGTAAGAGAAACAAAACTCAAACTCTGGTTGTTTACTTAATATCACTGCCACTGTCTTCCCGTTCATCATCGATTTGCTCGAGCGGGCACCAGTAACATCTCCATATGTCTCTGTCTCATGCAAGCAGAGCCCAAGGGCACTTGCTTGCACCAGGAACATAAGGAGCCTCAAAACATTCCATCAGGTCATGGGAATGAGGTCTTTCACAAGTGATTATTCCTATTTTACAGACAAAGAAACTAAGGATCAAAGATATTAACTGAAATTTCCAACATACAAAGCAAAGCAAAAGGTAAACCTTTGGACCTATGGAATAGAATTGAGTATCCTGACACCCAACCTCAAACACATGATCATTTAATCTTTGATAAAGGTTCAATGAGTCTAAAATGGAGTAAGGGAAAGCCTCTTCAATAAGTGGTGTTGGGAAAACTGGGCAGCAACATGTAAAAAATGAATTTGGACCTGTGTCTAACACCATGCACAAAAATCAGATCAAAATGGATTAAAGATCTCAATATCAGACTTGAATCCATAAAGTACATTGAAGAAAATATAGGAAAACCCTCCACGACATTGAAGCTAAAGGCATCTTCAAAGGTGAAACATCACTAACAAAGCAACTAGAAGAAAAGATAAACATATGGGACTACATGAAACTAAAAAGCTTCTGCACCTCAAAAGAAACAGTGACTAAGATACAAAAGCAGTCCACAGAATGGGAAAGAATATTCACCCAATACCCATCTGATAAGGGGTTAATATCCAGGATATATCAGGCACTGGTAGAACTTTACAAGAAGAAAACAAAAAAAACCCATCAAAAATGGGGGAGAAGAAGTGAACAGAAACTTCAGCAAGGAAGAAATTGAATGGCCAAAAAACATATGAAAAAAATGCTCACCATCACTAATCATCAGAGAGATGCAAATCAAAACAACAATGAGATACCACTTTACACCACAGAGACTGGCACATGTTCAAAAGAGCAACAACAACAAGTGCTGGCGTGGATGTGGGGAAAAGGGGACACTCATCTATTGTTGGTGGGAATGCTGGCTGGTACAGCCTTTCTGGAAAACAATATGGACATACCTCCAAAGACTAGAAATTGAACTCCCATTTGACCCAGCCATACCACTCCTGGGAATCTACTCTGGGAAACAAAAAATATGCAGCGGAAACACCATCCCTACTTTTATGTTCATAGCAGCATTATTCACAATAGCCAGAATCTGGAAGCAACCAGAGTGCCCGAAAATTGATGACTGGATAAAGAAGCTTTGGTACATCTACACAATGGAATACTATGCAGCTGTTAGGAAAAATGAAGTTATAAAATTTGCCTATAAATGGATGGACATGGAGAAGATTATGTTGGAGCGAAATTAGCCAGAAGGAGAGAGACAGGTACAGAATGACTGCATATATCTGCATAACATAAATATATATGTACATATTATGATACCAATATCCAAGGTCAAGTGAAACATATATCAGGAGGTCTTGTCAAAGGTGGAAATTATCACAAACGTGTGGGAGTCAGAGGCTAGGTAAGACAGAAAATGGAACAGGGTGCTAATAATAGTCGAGGGTACTAATGCCAACCTAGAACTGAGCATTAAATAGAGGCAAAAGGATTCACATGACAACCTTTTAATGTATGTTCTGTAATCCATAGTCTGGAAGGGAAGGAAAAGAGAAAGAGAGAGAAAGGGAAAGAAATAAAGAACCTGCCATGGAGCAGGGCTGGGGGAAAAAGGGGAGGGAACCGGGATGTTGTTGGTGGGAGATGGGCACTGGTGGAGGGACGGGTGCTGAAACACTGTATGACCAAAACCCAAACATGAACTTTTTAATTGTAAAAAAAAAAAAAAAAAAAAAAAAGAAAATGTTAATATAAAAATAAAATTTACTTAACATGTTTCTCAAGATAATTGAAACTAAGGTTGTTTCACATTTAAATAAATTTTATTTTGAAAGCAAAAAAAAATGAGGACTCAGATCTTTATTTGCCCAATTTAGGTTCTATCTCCAGCCATGTGCATGGCCCCCTTTTTTTTTTTTTTGTTTTGGGCACATACCTGGTGGTACTCAGGGCTTACTACTGGCTCTGCACACAGGAATCACTCTTGGTGTGTTCGGGAGCCATGTGTGGTGCTGAAGATCGAACCTGGACTGGTAATTCAAATCTACATTTAAATATATCTCTTCTGACTACTTAAAGTTTTCTACCTAGACTGACCTAATGTGATGCACACCATTGCTTGAACAATTACTCTGATTGTTATAATTACTCTAATACGGAGAATGTGTCCCTTGAACGCCAATTTTAAAGAAGTTCCAGAACAGAAGTGCTTTCACTGCCATCATAATAGAAATAAAATACTGACTTGCGAGGTAAATATATAAGAAAGAAAAATAATGACAATGGGAATACTGTCATGCTTATGCTTGTATTTAATCTCATTCCATACATAAGATACATGTTTCTTTCCTGGTCTGGCTCTTGCTATTGTATGACAACACAGGGTGATTTAAGACTGAAATCAGTCAGGATGGCAAATAGAATGAAGCCCTGTGAATAATAACAACCAGATGTTTCTCACAAATGAGATGAGAAGACCAACGCTTACATTATATTTCAGTTATAACAGATTTAATTTTTTGTTTTTAAGGCCAGATAAGTAAGTACATTTTTAGAAACAAAAACACAAGATAACCTCTGAGCAAAATATTTTAATAAATGACAAGAGGTACTTTGCTTTTTCTGATATATTAATACGAAAAGACTATGAAGTTAATGAAATCTATATGGTAAGTGCAGTAGTTTGAAAAGATCGTAGACAGGAACTAATATTTAAGTTATGTTGGACCTCCAAGGAACTAAGATTCTGTATTTGAGGGAGAAAGTAAAAAAAAAAAAGAACCCTTTAACTTTCTGTTTATTTGTTTTGGGTGGTACATGGCAGTACTCAGTGCTTACTACTGGCTCTGCCCTCAGGGATCATTCCTGGTGTGTTGGGGACCATGTGCCATCCTGGAGGTCAAACCTGGTTAGGGAATATGTAAGGCAAATGCCCTACCCACTGTACTATCACTTTGGTACCCTTTCACATTCTTAAATTAAAAGTTTTAACTTTTTTATTTTTTTCAACTTCTAATTCTTTAACAATATATGAAAAAATATAAACTTTTCTCAAACAGTACAGAAACCCATTATGTACCTAATGGCAAACACACAAATTTTTAAAATCTGAGAAAGACACACACAGAGGAAGATAAAGGTGAGGACAGAAGATGAATTCTAGAGCTGGTTCCTTGTCTTGCTTAGTAAAGATGCTCTGACAGCCTGAGAGATAAAGAGTTGTAATCCATTCAGCAAGATGAGGACGGAGGCCTAAAGCGCAGCACGAAAGCAGCTAAACATGTGGTAGACCTTTGAGAAATTGTCCTTAGACAAGACGAAAGGATTTTTCCATCTAGAGTGGTGCCCTGTCCAATTCCCCTGGAATCTGGCTGGCTGCAAGGACAGAGCTCAGCTAACATTTCCGTGTTGGTCATATTTCTCCCTAACTGGTCAGGACATCAGCAGACATTAAAATCCTGTTTGCAGATTCGTAATTCAGCGCTTTCTCAATTAGATGGACATATCTGAAAGGAGAGTTGGAGTTTTGTATTCTGACTTTAGAGACCTTTCTTTCATTAATTTATTTATTCATTTACTGAGCACATACCGTCTCTGGGATCTGGAGTCATAGAGGTCTGACTCTACCTCTATGCTTAGAGAAATCACCAGGTTGAAGATAGCTTACTCCCCCACATCCACGCCAGCATTTGTTGTCCTTGCTCTTTGGATATGTGCCAGTGGATGGGCGTCAACCTCACCAGCATTGAGGAATGTGAATGGAGCTCTAAGCACTAAAGGCGCTGTCTGTTCAGGAAGGACCTACTGAGAAACTCAGGGCATCTGAAATAACTCAGCCCAGTGTAGCCACAATACACTGAGGGAATCAGCCACCTTAGAAGGGCCCTTGTCCTTTATGTGAGGCAGAGTGCATTCTGCAGGGCAAGGGGCTCCATGCTGGTCATGTTGCCGACTCCCCACCCCTCTCCACAGGCAGCTCACTACTTGTCCCTTTTCTGATCCTCCAACTTCATATTTAGATAAAGGACCCCACATCTGGGGTGAGAAGTAAATATATCCTGTTTGAAATAAAGGACATTAAGGGCCTGACCCATGATGGCTGGACATAACAGACTCAGATGTAGGTGCGGATGCTGGGCAGAGCTGCAGCTGAGAGACTGAGGCCAGCTGTCAGTACCAACAGCAGGACACAGTGTCCAAGAGATTAGTGGGAGGAAAGAGGAAGTGTTCAAATGGATTATAGGTCCATTAGTCGTGAGTAGATTTGGTAGCAGTGAACAAAACCCAAGTCCGAGCAGGTCAGCTGCTCTGGAGCGGGAGGGGTGGTCTGTTATTGCAGGCCCTGCAGAGTTTGGAAACGGCTCAAAGGAAACTGGCTTTGACAGAAACACTTAGAGGGTCACAGGTTGAGAACTATTCCACAATCAAACAGGTTACCTGAGCTGGACTGCAGTTCCAGCCAAGGCCTGGGGTTTGGGAATATAAAAGACCTTGTGTTTTGGGCGACAGGTTCAAACCCTGCTGTCACCAAGCCCAGCTGAGTCTTTGTTAGTAAGATTCAAGGCCTCAATCCTTTTTACTTTAGGCCCAAGCAGAAAGTCAAGCCAGAGAGATGCTGAGCATATGAGAGCCAGGGCCTACGACTTGCTAGAGGGGCTACAGAAGTTGGCTCAAAATCTGATCTATCATCTATTCAGAAAAAACAAAACCTTACGGGCCAGAGAGACAGTACAGCCTTGCTAGATCCCCAGCATATGGTCACGAGCACTGTCAGGAGTCATTCCTGATTATAGCGCTAGGAATAACTTCCCCAGCATCGCCAGACGTCACCCAAAAAGGAAAATAAAATAAACCCTTATCATGTGCAGAGACATTCTGATATTGAAAGTTGAGGGCTTGGAGACAGCTGTCCACTGCAATGGACAAGCCAGGCTTTTCCCTAAATCAGTTACATTTATAAAATGTTAACGCCGTATGTTTTATTTATTTTGCATTTGGGGGCACACCTGGTGCCGTTTAGGGTTTTCTCCTAGCTCTGTGCTCAGGGATCACTCCTGGAGGTGCTTGTGGTTGTTGTTTTTAAATTCCATACCTTATATTTTTTTCTAATCTCTAAAAATTGTTTTTGTAAAGTCAGTTCTAAGAAAGACTGATCTGGCACCCAGCTGGTCGGCCATCACGCAACCTCCACGTCTCTGGGTTTTCATATCTTTATTAGGTGTGAATGTGAAGTGGGCACAGTCTAGAGGTAGAAACTTTATTTCTGTAGGGAATTGGGCGGGCTGCTGGTAATGGGTGTGCTGTTGGAATTCAGTGCATAGGAAATTATCGTTAACAGTAAATCACATCTTCCTTTCTTGCCTAAGAAAGGGAAGAAAGGCAAGCAGGTAATCCAAAATATGTAACATAATTAATATCCAGCACATTGTGGTATGGACTCAAGAAAGGTAAGCAATGTGTCAACATAAAGAATGCAGTTTTAGACACAAGACTGACAACGTGATGTACACATCAAGAGCCTGACAACCACGGTGGCAAGTGTCTCCTCTGACAGACATCTGAGTGCCTACAAGAGGTCGGGAATTCTGAGTAAGTGTTTTGCTTTTCAGCATGGGATGATAAAGGAGTTCTTCCATTGTGGAAGTGACAGTTCGGTGACAGAAACAACTAAATACAAAGTGACAAGCCAACGCTGACAACTTTATTTTTTGTTTGCTTGTTTTTGGGCCACACCCTGTGGTTCACTGGGCTTACTCCTGACTCTGTGCTCAGCGATCACTCCTAGAAGGTCCCAAGGGACCATATAGGGTGCCAGGGATGGAACCCAGGTCAGTTATATGCAAGACAAACACCCTCCTGTTGTACTACTGCTCTGATCTTCCAATACTGACTAAAGCTGTGAGTCATTAAAAGGAAGAGATGGCACAGAAGCAGCCAGACAGGGGATATCTAAGTCCCACAGCCATCTTAGACTGGAGGTGTTAGGGGCTGACTTGTGAAAAGATGCATTTCAGGGCCAGGGATATGGTACAGCTGGAAAGGCGTTTGCCTTCCACTCAGACAACCGTTGTTCAGTTCTCAGTACTCCATATGATCCCCCTGAGCACTACTAGGAGTGATCCTGAGCACAGAGTCAGAAGTAACGCTTCCTTATAATAAGGACAGACACACAGACAGACCCACCATGTGTGCATGGGGGTGAAGGTATGGCCAACATACCCCAGGACAAAGATTTGGATCAAGTCTTTCCTGTGTCCTGCAGAGAGCATATATCATTGCTGAAACTCTGACTTCATATTCTCACCTCCAGAACCATGAGAGAATCACTTGCTGCTCTAAACCATGATGACTATGCAGTTGATTATAGCAGCCCTAGGAACCTGAATGTATGTTTCAGGCCAGCTGACCTGAATCTTCTTTGTCTGCTGTGAGAATGTTAGATAAAAACGGCACTCCTGAAATATATCTTTGGAATCATAAATACAAGGGTATTTCTAAGTGTTTTCTGGGAAGGAGAAAAATGTTCACTCCCAGTGCCCTGGAAGCAGAATTGCTCTTAAATTTTTCCCTTTGTGAAACAAAACTAACAAACCAACAAACAAACAAACAAAAAAACAAAAGAAGCTTGAAGACTGCTACATATTGGTGAACAAATCCACCCCACTGATTATAAATTAACAAGGGGGTGCACTTTATAAGAGGATGTCTGCAAGCAGAATATTGAAGGAAGTGAAAATCGAAAGCGCTTCTGTGATCTTTCCAAAGAGAACCAGAGGTGGAGATGGAGGAGTTTTATTCCAACCTGAGATGTATTTGTCTCCAGAGTGAGTGCCGGAGCCCAGCTGCGCACCGAGGATGAACAAAGACCTCATTCCATCAATAACACCAGCTCTCACTGGGGAGGGATGTGGGCGCAGGGAGGGAGGCTGCTGTCAGCAGCCATTGCAGACCCTGCTGACACGCAGAGATTTATGTCCATGTTTGAAAATATGGCATGACACCAAATGAAGAGAATTTCCAAACTTTGGGACCCAAGCTGGCGCCAGGAAGAATGATGTGCAAGAGAATCCTGTCAGATCTTTCCAGCAGTATGTGTGCAGAGCAAGCACTGGACAACCAAACCTGTCCTGAGCAAAAGGCTGTGAAGAAAAGTCCATCAAAGCATCTGTGAAATACATGCCCTGTGTTTTGAATTTGAATTTGACACCAGCATACTGTCTGTCCAGAGGCCTGAACTGGCACCTACCAGAGGAAACTGCTCTATTTCCTGCAGTTACTGGTGAACCCTCTTTCTGTGCACTGGGCCTTTATGTGATGACCC
Source organism: Cryptotis parvus (assembly GCA_021461705.1). Lineage (NCBI taxonomy): Eukaryota > Metazoa > Chordata > Mammalia > Eulipotyphla > Soricidae > Cryptotis > Cryptotis parvus. The sequence goes on along the minus strand of JAJIBD010000677.1, from coordinate 77,302 downwards.
AGAAACACTGCTGGCCAGGCATGGAGGGCTTTATTGGGAAAACAAAGAGTGTGGGACATGACTGAACATCGGGCCTTACGGTTAAGAGATACTTGAGTGTTCCATGGTCCCGTCACAAAGCACTCTTCATGGTTTTTAGAGGAGAAAAATATATGAGGCTTTAGAGGACTGGGAGATTGCTAAGGGGGATCATTTGTTTATGATCATGCTGCACGCAAGTCCCAGAACACTGGCAAAAGCAGACCCAGAGTGCTGCCAAGTGTGGCCACAAAAATAAAAACAATTTGATGCCCAGAGAGGTTATCTGACTGCCCAAAGTGACCCAGATGTGAGAGCACCTCTGGATGTGATCTGCTTGGCCCCTGAGCATCCAACTGACACTAATGCACCACGAATGCACCACCATGGCAGGGGCTGTTTGGCAATAAGAAGAGCGGCTGAAAATAGAATTTGAGCATTGATGGATCCTTCCTAAGCTGCCTTGAGACCTCAGCTGCTGTGGCTAAATCTCTTATTCTTATTCTGCACTCCAGGGTTACTAGAACAGGGTTAGTTCTCTTTCCTATACTTGTCCTATATGAAGGAAGTTCTTAGGGAGACCTTAAATCTTGTCTCAGCTTCAGCACTCAGCTTCTTCGAGTTCTTTTCCAAGAAAGAACTTTCTACTGAGGTCAAAGGCCATCCCCAGAAATAGGCAAGGAAGACGTTGGCCTATTTGTCTAGTTCTGCCTACTTTCCACCGTTCATAGTTCTTACTCTGCCTTTTTCAATGCCTTGGCACATTCTGCTTACAAGAGAAGTCTGTTCTGAACACTTGTTTTGCGCCAGGCCTGTGCCCAGAGCGTCACATCTCATCATGTGAGGCAATTCTGGCAGAACTGACACGATGATCTACCTCATTCAGCAAAAACAACGCCGCATCTGGTCCCAACCTGCAGCTGATGTTTTGAGACTGAAGTGAAAATTCTGTATTTTCTGGTGATTTTCCCTGAATCTGTTGTCCCGTGTTCCCCTTCCTGTGTCCAGTGTTCATTCCCTGGCCCTCAGCATCTACGAAGAGGCAGTCTAACTTTTTAGAACTCCTGCCTCTTCTCATTCACCTGCGGATTTCTCCTTGCTGGTCTGACTCAGCCTTTAGAAGGAGAAAGGAGCCTCATTTGGAGAAATCCCTTCGGCCCTCTCAACATTGATTTCTTCTGAACCCTTTGTTGTGGATTTCTCATTCTGAGTTGCCAAGTCTTCTTAGGTACAGGATTACTTTAAATTCCTTGCATTGGAAACCTGTCCCCTAAGTTATTTTTCCTGCTGTGTGGCCTGCAGGCCCTTCTCACTTGTTTCTTCAACTTGTCTGAATTGACTCCACAGTGGATTGTTGACAGTATTCAAGACATCTGTCTTCTTCCATCTCTATTAAATGGTCTTGATATGTACCTTGAGGATTTGCATATTTCTTTGAATGTACCACCCTTTCATTTTTCTTTTTATTTTGTCTAACAAATTTTTCATTTCTCCTTATATTTTCATTTGCATTTTCCACATGTCTGCTCTCCTATCCTCTTGTATTTTATTTCAGTGTGTTCCATTGCTTTTCTAAGCTCCTTATGAATCCTTAACAGTTCAATTAGAGATTCCTTATCAGAGAGGATATGTAGCTCATTATTATTGCTTGGGTCACCTCTCGTTTTTCTTTTGTGCTTACCCCTGCTGCAGACAGCCATATCCAATTGTGTCCTCAGACCTTCTGGAACACACGCACCTGGGAAAGTTTCATCTTTTTTGTCCCCATTGTAATTGAGGTTCTCATTTGCTTCCCTCTGATTTTGCTAAAGGCTTTTTTGTGAGTTCAGAAGCTGGAGCTTCTGCACCTTCCTGCTTTCCCCTTTCTCAGCTCCCAGCCTGATGTCCTTCTCACAACCCTAGACCTAGGATTAGCCACTGAGGTCCACAGGAAGCCCAGGAGAATAGGTCATAATTGGGGACTCTAAATTACTCCTTTTATACTTCTTTTCACATTCCTATCTCATTAGCTGATGATTAATTTTCTTTCTGTACGATATTATGTGACTTTGTACAGCAGGACTGTTACATAATGATAGTGGAGGGAAAGAAAGTCTGAAAAGGCTCTTGGTGTTCTCTGCTTTGCTTTGTCCTAACTCTCACCATCTCAGGCGAGATAATAGACTCAAAAAACTATTGAACCTTGAGAATTATTTTTAAATATTCGATCACATGCTTAAAAAGCACTCTTCAGTCTTTACACATCTGTTTACCTGTCTCATCATTTATCTGTCGTTTTCCCTCCAAGTACATCTTTAAAGACTACATAGTTTATATCAGGATGTCTATTGCTGGCATTCAGCACCTCCTTGCTTTGTTTCCTGTCCTTTAAGCTGTAGTCTGGTATCGCATGAAGCCTGCTGGAGTTAGTGGTCCAAACAACAGAAGTGGTTATGTCTTTCACGGCTTGTAAATATCCTCATAAGGATCTTTCCTTTGAAAGCTGCATCCTTTTGAGAAAATATGCAGAGCCCAACCTTTTGATTTAATTTATCCACCTTGGTTTCAGTTTACAAAGGCATCTGGGAGATAGGTAACATCTTATAAATTTATACGAGAATAAAGGAAAACATATTCAATATTTGGCTTCAAAGAAAATATTCATATCATATTATCTTAAACAATTTATGTAGGTTTCAATTTAAATTTACTGTTTGAAGGAGTATCAGCAACATGAAGTTAGTTTCTCTAAATAAGATCAAGATCTAGCTGAACTAGGAAAGAAAGTGAAGCCTATTTCAAAGAAAACACATTTTGAGTGTTCCTACAGCAAACTTCAAAACTGTGTGTGGTCTTAGAGTTAGAGACTAATCTAATATTAATTTAATTTTTCTACTAGTGTGCAGGCAAAGGTGACTCATGTGCCTGAACAGTCACTTTATCTCCTTGCTCCAACACAGCCCTTGGCACATGGTCTCATCGTCAACAAACATTTGTTAAATACACCAAAGAAGTTATGAAAAATCAGAGATTTCTTACTAAAAAGGGGCAACGGGTATTTTCAGTTGTCTAGACTACAATTTCGTGCGCACATTCACGTTAGATTGTTGAGCGAATAATACTTGGCATTCTTTGTATTTATCCTATTAACAGAACAATGAGAGTCAGAGGGTTTCTGCGTGTTGCTCCTCTTGATGGCAAACAAGGATGCTTACTACTAACAAGCTACAGATCCTGCAAGGAGGAGGCACAAGGCATGAGCATAAGAAAGTGCAGGCACAAGCATTATGGACACAAAGGGTGAGCTGAGAAGAAGTAAAATGAGCAGAATGAGCAGACCATGCTCGCTATTGACAGGCTACAGATCCTGCCAGCAGGAGGCAAGAGGTGTGAGTGCTAGAACGGGTGGGAATGAATGGCAGGTCTCTGGGTGTTGTTGGTACAGCATCTGCCCATGCTTGTACCTTCCTGAGAAGGCAGCAAGTAACCGGACCAGGTCTTCAAGGCATGAGGCAGAGAGGCAGGAGAGGAATTATCATAGCCTCTAAATCCATGCCAGATCAATCAACACAGGAAAGCTTGTGTGGTCAGGACATGAATGGGTCCCTTTTCATTACAATGTACTTTTGGAAAACAGAAGAGCGTAGTAATAGTCTAATAATGTCATAAATAAAACCCCACTTAAGCAGAAAGGAAAGAATACAAAAGAGCTTCAGATGAATGCCTTGCATGCAGCCAACAATGGTTCCATCCCCAGCACTGACAGACCAGAGCATCACAAGGTACAGCCCTGAAGGCTCACTGAGCGACTCCAGGGTGGAGTGTGAGGATCCCTGGCACTGCATGGCCTGAAAAGCATGGCAGGCCTCAGGGCTCACAGTGCTCTGTTGGTGCCGAGCTGCTGAGAATCACAGGAGGGGCTTCCAGGTCTCCTGAGTTCTGCTTGGGAACACCCTCCGCCAAATAAATGTCACACAAAGAAGACAAGCTTACAAAAGAGATAAAAATAACATCTGTACTTATCTAAGGTCTTGAAATAAAAACAGACATATTAAGGAAACATCTCTTATAATAAATATTATGATCAGTTAAGGGAGTAATGGAGGAAAATATGTAGTTTATGGATAAAAGTAAGGGAAGAAGGTAAATAAATAGAATGAAAGATTAAAGGAAAGAAAACAAAAGAGAAGACGAGCAGGGGTGGCAACAGCTAGCCTACATCCTAGGCCAAGGGCAGGCTCTCCCTCCTAACATTTAGGCTCTTTATACTTGGGTGATGTTTTGTTTGCTTGTTGCTTTGTTTTGACATAGCCTGTCATTTCTGGCAGTGTTCAAGGATTATTTCTGGTGATGCTTGCAAGAATTAATGTGGTTCCATAAAAATAAACCAGGGACAGCCATATGCAAGGTAAGCACCTTAACTCCTATACTATCTCTCTGACCTCTTATACTTGGGTTGTTAATTTGTATATATAGGATTAAAAAGAATACTAGCCTTAATACAATTTTTTTCAAAGACTAAATATCTTCAGAATATATAATGGGGGCTGGAGAGATAGCACATCAGGAACCAGGAAGTACATTGATCGCAGGCACCACATATGGTCCTCCAAGCACTTCCAGGAATAATCCCTGAGCACAGAGACAGAAGTAAGTCCTGAGTACAGCTAGGTATGTATCATAGATAAAATAAAACAAACCAAAAATATAAGTGCAGGGTTTTATAGAGTGCCTGCTCTTCAGGAAATGGTTTCTACAATCAGATATCACACTAATAATGAATATTTTATATTTATCTATGTGTAAAAGATATGCTTGTGTTACATAGCACACAGGTGTGGCTCTGCCATAGTGGCCTTGTTTGTTCTTTTCTTAAAGTATATTCTAACTCACTGTTGTTTTCTACACTAACGCTTTATTGTCTTTCCTAATTCCAGGGGCCATCATTTTGGTGGCAGTCAGGAGGGTCTCGGAGGAAAACAACTGGGGAGACAGTACTAAGGAGTTTCCCCACAGGAGAAATTTCTCCAACAGCTTCGGATTAGGAGAAACCTGCTGCTTATTCTCAAGGACCCAATATGTTTGTTGGTTTGTTTTGCAGTTGGAAATGAGACAACAGAATTCAGAGCAATTTACTCACTGCTTCTGCCCCGGGAATTAGGAGTCACGCCCAGGCACACCAACTGGGCTCACTGCCTGGCTAATCTGCTTTCCGTTATACTTACTTTCTGTTTGAAATCCAATTTTGCTGTATTAATTCAAATAGCTATGCTACTAAGTTGCTATTTCTCAGTGTACATCTCCCCAAGTCTGTCTTTTTTAATAAATTAAAATAGGACACCACCAGACTTTAACATGAACTGGTTACACCCAAGGCCCTGCCCAGTTGTAAACGTTTACCTGTTGATGTGTGTTTTAATTTAGAAAGCAACAATACCAAACCAGACAGTGCATAGCCTCTCATTTCTGGAAATATCCCTCACTATTTAAGTGGTTTATTTGAAATTTTTTTTTCTAAGCAGTAAACTGAGAAAGAATAATTAGGCTAACAAATTGTCACTGAAAATAAATTCAATCCTTTGGGTTGGGTGCAGAATCCTTTTAGGAACATTTGTGATGACTTGGTGTGCTGCTACCTTTCTCCAGTGTCGCTCCCTCAATATTACCGACACAGAGAACTCATTTTCTGCATGAAAAAGCATACCCCAGACATTTTATTTTTCCCAGATAGTTCAAGGTTAAAAGCAGTGATGATTACCCATATCTTCATTTGAAATTAATTATTTCCTGTCCAGTTGAAACTGTCCAAGGTTTTTTTTTTATTTCTCATTCAGGGTCTGCTTCCCATTCTCATTTCCAGAGACATATAGCTTTGAAATGCTACTTTTATGCAGCACCGTGCTTTTAAATTCTATTTCAGTCATTTAATAAGATATTTCCCTTTCATTTTTCCATGATCCCCATCCCGGCATGGAGAATGAAGAAGCTAAGGTTAAAGACTAGACATTTGTCCAATTCTAGCATCCTTGGAATTGGAAATGACGATGGTGGTCCACACCATGGTGGCTTCAGTGAATCTGCTTAAAGTTTCCAGGGATACACAGGACATAAGGGAAAAGCTAGGGTACACAATATTTGGGGCCCTCATTTCAAATACAAGGCTAAAACTTGCCCTGTCAACTTCAACTTTTTGTAGAGATCAAATTATATAATATATGTATGATTCAGCAATTTATAAACAGCAATAAATACATACATGGAAGGGTTGATTTCCTATTTCAAAGACCTTTGGGTTCCCATAATTGTGTTACTACATATCAGTGTGTAAAGAGTCCATTATAGCTCAATATACTCAACACAGTATGTTTGAGAAATATAGCACAGGAAACAGATGTGGAAGGGGGGAATAGAAAAAAGACTGAGTATGAGTAAGTGTAAACATGTGAGTATGTGTGTATGTTAGAGAGACAGAGAGAGAGAGAGAGAGAGAGAGGGAGATATTTTTTCATTCTCACTAAAACCCAAGGTCTCAGCAGAGCAATGTCATTCTCCTTGTTAGAATTCTCCACTGCTTAGAGCTGGAAAAATAAAGTGCCTAGTGGCATACTGCCCCGGTCCCTCTGAGATATTAGCTCATGTAACATTTATTAGTGACTTAAGAAAGATGCTAGGCAGAAAAAATAAGAAAGAAAAGAAAAATGCTTGGAAATGTGCTTGATGCTGAAAGCATGCAGTTTCTTGGGCACAGGATCCCAGGCCTTGGGAGCTAGGTGAACTGTGACAGGCACAAAGGTAGGGCTGGGGGTGGGGAGGGCACGGAACTGCATTAGAAAACAAGGGCAGACTTGAGAGAAACACATGATGTAAGTACATTCTCTAGATAAGAGCCTGACCACATTCTGGCCATCCTCATAGAAATGACCTACTTGGGGGCTAACCAGATAGCACTTGTGGTGCCTGAGCATGTGTGTTGCCTGCATCTCCCCTCTTGAGATGTGTACTCTTTCTCTTACTTTTCTCCTCCTTCCCTTTCCAAAAAACTCCTTAATAAAACCTGTTTTAACTTCAAATAAATAAATGAATAAATAAATAAATAAATAAATAAATAAATAAATACCCTTTCTGTAAGAGAGTGGCTGGTCCCCAAGGCTGGGGCCACACTCCAAACTGTAATCAATTTTACTACATTTATCAACCACCTTTTCCCCAAGGGCAGAAGACTGTCAGGTGTTTAATTTCTCATCATTTCAGCATTTTTTTTCCTTTTCCTCAAACTAGGAGAATTCTGGGTCAGCTGGCTTATTTCAGACCAACTTTACATCCCAAGGCACACAGTGGTGAGGAGTATAGACTTCTCAGAGACTGAATTCGAGTGATCAGCTGATTGCAACTGAACTAGAAATTGACATTTCTCAACAGAGGTCAGAGTAGAAAGATGATTTCACAAAAGTAGGTCATCACAACCAAGTGCCCCACCATAATACATATATAAGTCTATCCAAAGAGACCAATGGGACAACATGAAACTAAGAAGCTTCTGCGCCTAAAAGCAACAGTGACCAAGATACAAAAATGGTCCATGGAGTGGGAAAGAATATTCACCCAACACCCTTCTGAGAAGGGGTTAATATCCAACCTGGTAGAACTTAAAAGAAAAGAAACAGCCAACCCATCAAAAAAAATGGGGAGAAGAAATGAACAGAGACTTCCTCAAAGAAGAAATTTGCACCATCAAAAGGCATATGAAAAATGCTCTTCAACACTAATCATCAGGGAGATGCAAATAAAAACAACAATGAGATATCATCTCACACCACAGAGACTGGAACACATACAAAAGAGCAAGAACCAGTGTTGGCATGAATGGGGAAAAAGGGAATATTGGCTTGTTCAGCCTTTTTTAGAAAATAATGTGGATATTCCTCCACAAACTAGAAATTGAGTTCCAATTTGACCCAGCAATACCACTCCTGGGAATATACCCTGGGAGCTCAAAATCACACAGCAGAAACATCATCTTCACTTCCATGTTCATCACAGCACTATTCACAATAGCTAGAACATGTAAACAACCTGAGTGCCCAAGAACAGATGAATGAATAAAGAAACTGGTACACATACACAATGGAATATTATGCAGCTGTTAGGAAAAATAAAGTAATGAAATTTGCCGATAAATGGATGGACATGGAGACTATCATGCTGAATGAAATTAGTCAGAAGGAAAAGGATAGATATATAAAGACTGCATTCATTTGTGGGCTATGAAAATAGTATGATACTAATATCTAAGGCCAGGCAAAACATGGACCAGGAAGACTTATCAGTGGTTAGAATCTACAACAAGTATGTGGGGAATAGATGTGAAACAATATAGAAAAAAATACCAGTATGCCAATAATTGTTAGAAATGATAATGACAAGAACTGAACATTAAATATAGGTAAAGGAATATACGTTATAATCCCTAACTGTATGTACTGCAAGTCACAATGTGAAAAAGAAGGAAGAAAGAGAGAAGTACAGTGCCTGCTATAGAGGCAGGCTTGGGGTAGGGAAGGGTAACCGGGGCACTGGTGTTAGGAAATGTGCAATGGTAGAGGGACAGGTGCTGGAGAACACTGTATGACTAAACCCCAAACATAAGCTGCTTTGTAATTGTATAACTCACAGTGATAAAATGAAATTTTAAAAAGTCTATCCAAATGCTTGGGAGGCTCTCTCACAGGTAATGTCATGTGCCTTCATCACAGAGAGGGGGTGGGGGAACAGCTGAGGGGATAGAGAGAAGAGGATGAAGTTGTTTTATTATAAAAGCTAGAACCACTGGAACTAAATCAAATAAAACTGGAATTGAATAAGTGGAGGAGAGACCGCCTTGGGTCATCCCAAGGCTTTTGTTGCCCAAGAGCTTGATGCCTCATCTCCAGTGAGGTAATCTCCAACACTCTCACACAACACTAACCACAGCAATTTCTGTGCTCATGGCATGGGTTAGGCCTAAAAGTTGGAGGGAAATGTGAGGGACTGACTGCTTCCAGAGGGATGGAAGCTTGCACAGAAAATTAAAGCGACAAAGGAAACGATGTTTGAGAAAGCTGCTACCTAAAAGAACAAGAAGGGGTTAATCTTAAACTGGAGAGTTTGGGACAGGCGCCTACATGAGGAATTAGGAAGAGAAAGTCACAAGGATAAGACATAGATTCTACTTCCTCAGGATGGCTTCAGAGAAATCACATCCTACAAAGTGTCCCTCACAAAAGGCCCTTTGCCACCAGTGGCCAAGGAGATGGTGCCTGGATATCACCTCGAAAATCAGAGAGGTATGAGGATCTGGTTGACATAATAGTGTCAAGGTTTTTAGACTGAATTAAGGTCCCTGTCCCCTTCCTTGCTTCTACATGTGGTTTTGGGGATTGCCTTGCACTGGCCTCTCTTAAGGCCAGGGACAAAAATTGCCTTTGCACAGATTTCCACAACAGCCTGACTGCAGGTTTCCAAGAGACGGTGATCACTACCTCGTGTTTGCACTGCCTTCCAGGTCTCATTCTTCTTGCCCTCTTCTCCATGAACAGGTTTTTTTTTTTGTGAGAATAATATCTCCGTAAAAAATCTTATTAGCATAAAATAGTTGGTCTTGAGGAACTCAAATAAATCATGGGAGAAAGAGTATGAAAGAGAAGGTAATCATGACTGAGAATATTCTTAGGATCAGGCAAGGTATGAAGCAGCATCACAACAGTATGTGTGTGTAGGAAATGAAGGAATGGAGTCAACAGAAAGTCACTGGTAATCCAGGAATCCTGGAATCAAGGCACCTGAAATCCAGGTCAGTCTAACTGCAAATCACTCTGTTTCATCATGGTTATCAATGACAAAACCCTGAAAGGCTTGTGGGGTCTGATGACCACAGTGGACTGACCTAGAGCTGGTAATACAACATCACTGCTTTAGGGCTGCACTGTCCTGTCTGGTTAATGTCAGGGCCTATCTATTAGAAAATATTTGGGCATTGTTATTGTCCTGATCAAAATGAAATGTATGGAAAATACTGACTTCTACTTCTGGCAAGGTATGAGTAACAGCGACCTGATGTACTCTCCTATTTGAAACAACTTCAAAGCCAGATAAAACAAGAAGAGTGGTGTTCAAATATTGGGCATGGTCATTGTATGATAATAGTTCCTGAGTGAAGAGAAACATGTGATAGGCCAGATGCTCACTAAATATTCTTTTATGAGTGACTTACCAGGATACTAAAGCACCAGGAGGAAGAACCTTTTAGGAGTCAGGCAGTAGTTCAGTGGTGGTGATTTGAAAAGGTCAGTAACCAGAACTAACAGGGCAGACAGCTGAACATACATACACATATATTCTCTTTCTCTCTCTCTCAAACACAGACACCCTCCCCCCAACACACCCTCCCTTCTAACCTCTAAGATTTAAAGAAAGTTCACCTAAAGTCTTCAGCTCAGAACCAATCAGTTTTCATGTGTGAAGAACCCTGAGCATTGCTGATGTGACCCAAAAAAGCAAATAAATAAATAGACAGACAGACAGACAGACAGACAGACAGATAGATAGATAGATAGATAGATAGATAGATAAAATAAAAACGCTAAGAATGAACAATATATACTGATCACAAAAACCCAGGAATCTGTGGCCTTAAAATAGCTAGACAAAAAGAACTTTGTAATTTGTGAGGTTTCCAGAATACTGAAACTGATATTGCCCCAGTAGTGGGCCAAAGGTGACCCCAGACTAAAGGCTAGGCTGAACTCCCATTTTCAAAAGCTTAAGAGCAAGACTCAAGAGGTTCATGCTACTTTCATCAAACTTAAGTATGCCCTGCAGTAAATAAATTTATAGGAACACAAAAATATCTAGCACATAACAAAATGAAATTTGTAATGTCTGGCAACCAAAGAAGGTTTGATAGGCCAATCCCACATCTGTGAATATATTATTTGACTTGGAAAAGGGTAATAATGAACTGAAGATGGCTTTAAAATTGCTAACATGCTGACCTTGACAAAGAGAATCTATGTGTTTAGATTTCTGGGGCAGTCAGTCAATACAATCACCAGGTCTCTTAAGGAGGGGAAAGCGGGAGGTAGACGAGAAAGTCAGGGAAAGAAGGAGCAGAAGAGAAAGGTAATATAATTTCATATGTGAATGTGAATGTTTCAACCTATCATTGCTGACTTTTAAGATGGAACGGGGCGTGGGGGCATAACTCAGGGATTGCAACAGCTTCCTGAAGCTGGAAATGGCAAGAACCCCCACCAAGTCTTCAGAAAATAATGCACCGCTAATACCCACTTGACTTCAGCATAGCTAGTCTTTCTAAACCACATAACTGTCAGGCAATACATTTTTCATTTTAGGTCATTATGTTTGTGGTATCTAGCTACAGTAACAGCAAAACAAAACGCAAAAACACTAAAACTACAAAGAAGAAAGAAAATGTGAACTATGATAAGGAGAAAAAATAAATCAATAGGGAAAAAAGCACAAATGATACAGGTGATAGTAGACACAGATATTAAGACAGTTATAACTACTCAAAATGCTCAAGAAGGTGGAAGATTAAGTATAGTAAATAAAAAGCACATACAATTTAAACATAAATTTCTAGAGATGGAAACTACAATTAGTGAGAAAATACAGCAAGAAAATAATAACAGATTATATTGTTGAGACTTAAAATTAACGAAGTTGCAGAAATAGTAATAGAAACTATAAAAAATGAAACACAGGGATTAAAAAAATAACAGCGAAAACAAAATGAACAGAGCACAAAAGTTGTGGGACAACTATAAGAAGCTTCAGATGCTTGTAATTAAACTCACTGAAGGAATGTGATCTCACCAGAAAATTATTTGAAGAAGTAATAGATGAATTATTTAAATTCATCTATTACAGATTTGTTAAAAACACAGATACAGTTCAAGAACATGTGTCAAGAAACATGCAGGAAAACAGATCATAATATTTCATACACAAATTAGTCCTGTTATAAAATAAAATCTTAAGAACATCTAGTGAAAGGGCTTAAAGCACTTGACTTGCATGTGGCAAACCCCTGTTCTATTCCCAAACACTACAGACGGTCCTCTGAGGACTGTCAGGAGTGGTCCTTAAGGACAGAGGCAGCAGTGAGCAATATAGTGTATGATCCGAGTTCCCGATCAAAAATCCAGACAAAAAATTTACATTATGTATAGATGAATAAAAATAATAATTAGAATAAATTATTGGGAGAATAACTGCCAAAATACATTATAATGGCAGTTTAAAAGAACTTAAAGGAAAAGCAACTCAACACCCTAAAATTCAACACTCACTAAAATAATTTACAAAAAATACAGTGGCATAAAGACTTTTCAGACATAACAAACTCAGAGAATCTCTCACTAGCTGATCTATATTATAAACAATGTTGAAGGAAGTCCTTGAGGTACAGAATAAGGCTATAAAAAAGTAAACCATATATACATAAAACAAGGAAGAACTGTGAGTTGGTATAAACAACCATCTTTTATTTCTTGAAAGCCAACTGAAAAAGAATAGAACAAAACTGCCCCCACCCCAGGATGAACCCAGAGCCACGGCAGAGCCTGGCAAGCTCCCCGTGGTATATTGGATATGACAAAAACAGTAACAACAGTGGACCTCATTCCCAATAATTGAGATGTTACTGGTGCCCTACTCAAGCAAATCGATGAACAACGGGAAGATAAGTGATACAACTGAAAAACAAATATGCAAGCAATGTATTTTGGACTTAAATATAAGTAGAAATTTAAATGTGTTACAGAAAAAATAACATAAAGGTCAAGAGGGAGGAAATAAAATCATGTTTATTTTACTATGCTTCTTATACTATCATGAAAACCTACAAAAAAGATAAAATTGGAATAAGATGTACTCAATAGGTCAAATTTTAGGAAGAAAAAAAGCAAATATAAGTAAAGTCAATAAAAATGAATTTAATGAAATAGTGTCATAGTGATACTTAAAGTATTGCATAATTAAATACAATTTAATACTTATAATTAGATGTAAATGGTCTAAATCACCTGTATCACTTGTCTTCCCATTGATCATTGATTTGCTTGCGTGGCGCCAGTAACGCCTCCATTCGTTGGGAATGATTTCCATTATTGTTACTGTTTTTGGCATACCAAATACACCACGGGTAGCTTGCCAGACTCGGCTGTAACTCTGGGTTCATCCCAGGGACCCAGTCTTTTTCTATGTCAGACCACCAACCAAAAGGCAAAGACAGACTCATTGATTAAAAAATCTCAGATATATGTATCTATATGTATATATATATATGTATATATATCACTATTACAATCTCACTTAAAATTTGAAGTGAAAACAGGTTAAAACTAAGAATACTAAACATGTATTCCATACTAACACCAGTGAAAAGAAAGCTGGACAGAACCTATCAATATAGACAAAGTATATTTCAGAACAAGTGTATCATAAGAGATAAATCATTTCATATTGATAGAGGAGTCAAACTATCACCAGAATATTAAAATCTTAAACATTTATGAATGAAAATGAATTTTCAAAAATACATTGAGTAAGTATTTATTAGACTGGAAAGAATGAAGTAGACATATCTGTGACAGTGACAGATTTGAATTACCCTCTCTTGGTAATTTCTAAAATAAGAATACAGAAAAAATTAAATAATGCTAGCAAACAAACTAGCATCTCTAGAGCCTCTAACAACAACAGAAAACATTTTAACAAATGAAGTCTGCAATAAAAATGTAAAGGGAATAGTAAAGATAAGAATTGTATTTACTAAAATCTGAGGCAGGAGTGATAACACAGCGGGTAGGGCGTTTGCCTTGCACGTGGCCTACCCGGGTTTATCCCGGCATCCCATATAGTCCCTAGCCCTGCCAGGAGTAATTCCTGAGCAAAGAGCCAGGAAATAACCCCTGAGCATCACCGGGTATGACCGCCCCGCCAAAATAAAGCAAAAAAAATTGTATTTATTAAAATCTAAAGCAGAAAATATTGTAAAGAAAAATCAGTGAACACAAACACTAGTCAATTATGAATACCAAAGAAGAAAATTCCAGTGCAGGAAAAAAGAAACAAACTACTAATAATATAATATAATAACGACAGTATCATAACTACATATTCTGTATAAAGGTAATTATGAAATCTTGCTTATAAATTTGACAACATAAAGCAGCATCCTTGAATGAAACATATTACTATAGATCACTAAAGGGAAAACAATCCATACATCCCTTTGTCTATTACAGAAAGGGAAAATCATGATAGTCTAAATCCTTCTAAAGAAACCTCAATCCCAGATGATTTTACTATGAAATTCAACCCTCATAGAAGTCATTTTAAAAACATAGTTAAGTATATAAGACTTTCTAAAAAACTAAAATGGAAAGAATGCTTTACAGTTAATAATCCTGACATATATAAAATTCTGTCAGAGGAAAAAAGAACTATAGGTGATATACCAGAAAGTTTGATGCAACATTTTAGCAAACTGAATTTGATCCATTAAAGGTTTAATAGGACTACAGAAATGTGAGGCTGATGCAAAATATCAATTAATGCAAATTAGCAAAGTAGCAGACTAATAAACAAATGTACCTTCATCTCCAGAGAAGCAGAAAAGGTGTATAAAAATTACAATCTTGGCAAACTAGTATTTTAAGGAAACTTCCTCATCCTGATGAAGATGATGTACTAAAACTCTTCAGGCATCTCATGATTAGATTTCCCTTACAAAGTTCATGAATCACAAAAAGAATATTTACTCAAACCACTTATAAACAGCATCAATAAACTATTGTGAATGATATTCATATCAATTATACTTAGGGAAATAAGTCAGAAATTGAGTATTTTATGTTCACTCTAATTTATATTCAACTTCTGTAAATGAAAAAATAATTGATACAGAGAGACAGAGATTGCCCAAGGAATTTGGGGCAGGGGTGGGGGGTGGGGTTGAGCAAATGGACAGGCAGATTACCAAGTGGGTCACTAAAACATTTTGGTATGACACGTTATTTTATGATGACAATTATGCAAGTGAACATCAAACCTTATAAAATTATGCAAGTCATAATGTGTAGTTCGTCATGTGTCAACTGCATTCACTGAAGTTAGAAAACATGACTAATTCTTTAGAAGTGGAGCTGTAAGCATGTCCACAGTGAATCAAACTGAATCTAGCCAATCTTGGTTACAATCAGGGAATATATTATAGGAGGACATAGCTATCTTTCTTGATAATGACTTAAAATATTAGGTGTGTAATACTATGCAGCTGTTAGGAAAAATGAAGTTATGAATTTTGCCTATAAATGGACATGGAATGGATCATGTTGAGTGAAATTAGAAGGAAAGAGAGAGATATAGAATGACTGAATATATATATACATATATGTATATATGTATATATATTTATGTCATGCAAATAAATGCAGTCATTCTATATCTCTCTCTTTCCTTCTAATTTCACTCAACATGATTCATTCCATGTATATATACTAAACATGTATATATATAAACATGTATATATATAAACATGTATATATATAAACATGTATATATATATATATATATATATATATATATATATATATACACACACACACGCACACACACACACATTATGACACCAAAATCCAATGTCAGGCGAAATGTGAATCAGGAAGTCTTACCAAAAGTGGAAATTACCGCAAATGTGTGGGAGTCAGAGGTTAGGTAAGACAGGGAAGGGAACATGTGTGAATAAATGTCGAAAGGGCTAATACCAACCTAGAACTTAGCATTAAATACAGGCAAAAAAAATGCACATGATGGCCTCTAAATGTATGTAGTGAAACCCACAATGTGTAAGAGAAGAAGGAAAAGAGAGAGGGAGAGAGAGAAAGAGATAAAGAACCTGCCATTTAGGCAGGCTATGGGAGGGGAGGGAATTGGGGACATTGGTGTTGGGTTACGGCCACTGGTGGAGGGCAGGTGCTGCAACACTATGTGACTGAAACCTTCAAACATGAACAACATTGTAATTGTATATCTCACAGTGGTATAATAAAATATTTAATAAAAAATATTAGGTGTGTGCATATAGAGCTTGTTATCTCAAACAGAGATACTAAATACTAGCTGGAGTGCTAGCACAGTGGGTAGGGCTATTTCCTTGCCCTAGTTCAATATGTGACACCCCATAAGGTTCCCTACACCTGCCAAGAGAGATTCATTATTAGAACAGAATCAGGAATAAGCCCTGCCAGTTTGACTTTTCCCTCAAAAACAAAGAAAAAAAACAAAAACAATAAGAGAGAAAACTCAATTCATCTGAATTTAACTAAATACAGTCTGCTATTACATCAGTTCTACAACCTTAGAAGTCATTGAGAAGTGCACTGGGGAATAATGATAGACTGAGCAAAGAGTTAACATGAAACACGATTCCAGACCTCAGAAGGATTTGAAATGATGAATGTTTCGGTTGGGCGAAAAGAATTCTCAGTTCCACCCAAAAGAGAAAGCTCCCCAAGCAACACAAAAACATGTAGAATTTTAGCTGTTGCTATATTTCTGAATTAACTCCACAAAAAATCTTCTCTCCAAAACTTAAATTTCAAGACTTCTCCTCAGAGCCATGTGTGGAATAAGAAACACACAGATGGCTCAACCTCACAGTAATAATGATTCAAGGCGAGCAAAGCTTCGACTGTTTGTATTTCAGATTAAAATAGAATTGAGGAGAAAAACATCATTATCCCAGGTGCAAAAGTGAATATTAAGACAAAGCTAGTTTAGATCCTGCAATATAGTTATTTAAGGTTTGAAATACATAAAGGCATCTAAACCTCCTTTGAGTCTTTCCTTGGAACTAGTATGTTAAATGTCTTATATATGTTTAAGAA
Source organism: Cryptotis parvus (assembly GCA_021461705.1). Classification (NCBI taxonomy): domain Eukaryota; kingdom Metazoa; phylum Chordata; class Mammalia; order Eulipotyphla; family Soricidae; genus Cryptotis; species Cryptotis parvus. The sequence goes on along the minus strand of JAJIBD010000677.1, from coordinate 60,353 downwards.
ATATGCATATTTATTTACCCAGAGGCGAGATGAACCCAGGGTGCTATCAACAAGGGCTTCCTCAGTCTCCTGCTGAGGATGTTTAGAGGACGGCAATTAGGGAGAAGAGTTCTTGGCAAAACAAGAAATGAGACTATGCCTGTTAAAAAGGAGCCCTCCGGCCCTCTGGAGATGCTTTATCAGAAGCAATGTAAAACCACTTTATTGTCAACGGGGATGTATGGATTATGATTGGCAATGACTTTGTTCCTCTGAGCCACTGAGGTGAGCACCCTCCCTTTTCCTTCCCAGTGCATGTTTTCATGCTTCTCTGAGTTAGATGTCCCAGAATGTGATTGTTACCACTCCCGGGAAGCAGCACCCCTACAAGGCAGGAGACTCCAGGCATGAGAGCCAAGTTGCCCACTAAAAATCACTCATAGCTCCTTCACCTCCCTGAGTCTTCATTTGCATATTGGTAAAAGTAGGGCTTTAATAGCACCTATTTCTTTGGACAAGTATTATGTGAGAAAGTAATTATAAAATGCTTATTAAGATGCCCAGATCTTCCACAATAGATGTAAGTGATTGTTGTTATTCACATAGCTTGGATGCCACAACGGCCACTGTGTGAAATGGATGCCAGCCATGCCTCTAAGCTGCTCCTGATGGCAAACAGCCACGATAAGAAATGCAAGCAATGCTTCTAACGATGCAGCAAAATCTTCCAGGCAGGAGAATCAGACAAGAAAATTGATCCAATAATAATTATACTGACATCATCAATTATTGAGTACCTTCTGCATACAGAGCAGTGCATAAAGCCAAATCACACATTTTATTAATCATTCCCACAATCAGCCCATGAAACAGATGATGGAATGCCCCATTTTCCAGACAAGGAAACCGAGGACCAAAGGAATGAGACCATTTGCCTCAATGACAAGGCTGGTAAGAGGACTCCCAGATGGAACTCTCTGGCTCTTAGTTCACGGTTTGCACACGGTACCATGTGGAATTTCAAACCCAAAAGTTGCTGTGTGTTCTGAGTTAAGGCATTCTGGAGGAAAATAAATCTGTCAGGAGGCAGCTTCCAACAGTACACACTGTCTTTTGGAAACATTAATAGAAAAGTCTCGAGTGCTGCTGGCTGAAACAGTTTCCTTGTCTTGTCTGCACATGTAGATCCCATCTTCCTGTGTTAGGGAATTGACTTGAAATGATAGTAATTCTTTTGCTTTTTTTTTTCATGGTCCCCACAATTATCTCAGGCTGTTCAGTGCTTACCCCATTGGGGAAGGGTATTAAGCAGAAAGCACGAGAAAAGAGAAAGGCACGGTGTTGTTAACTGAGGCTGAAATATTTAAGGCAAAATCTAGACTAAATTTCCTCAGGTGGAAGTGAATGACTCTGATGAATGACTAAAGAAATGTACCTTTAAGTACACTTGAAATGGTTTTCAATAAAGCAATTATAAGCAGGAGAAAAAGTTTTCATAAAATATTAATCTAACTGGATACTATCAAGATAGATTCTAAGAGAAAACTTATCATGATTAATCTATATTTAAATACATCAATTTTAAAAAAACAAAGTAAGCTAAATTTAAACCATAACTACTAAGATGTTTATATCATTGATTACACCTAAAATGACAGAAATACCTACTATACAAAGGGTTTTAATAAGTTACAAAGAGATATGGGGCTGTTTTCAACAGTGAACAAAGTTTACTAGGGATATGGCAAGCTAGAAGTTGAAACATTCAAATGAATTCAGGGTGATGTTCAAGCATCACATTAGCAAAGATCAGAATATTTTCAGAGAATATTTCCTGTTGTGGGAAATCTGCCTTTTTCCCACCAGTAAGCAAAAAATCATTTAGTATACCTATGAAATTATACTAAGTTTTTATGAAACAATCTGTTTTGTTTTAATTATATTTTCTAAAAAATTATACTTGGGTGACTGGAGCAATAATATGGTGGGTAGGACCCTTACCTTGCATATGGTTGAGCAGGATTTAATTGCTAAGAGATTAAATTTGTTTAAAAAAGCAAATTGAAGAAAACATATCCATAAAAGCAGTGTTTATATTTGAGACCTCAAATCACAATTATTTTTCTTTAGGCTGTTATTACAGTCAAAATTCCTATAATAATATTATACTAATAGCAATTTCTTCTATATATTCAGACTTCTTATTTACCCTTTAAAGTACATCTTTGATGAGAAACATATGAGGAGAATTTAGGATCTATCTCTCTCTATATCATTACTAAGACATGTTCATTTTATATAAAAACCCTTTGTAGCAATTTTGTGGATATTTCTTCAACAGAATATTTTAAGATTTGATGGGTAGGCCTAGGAGAAAATATAGTTTTAGATAAATATTTCTAAACTAAAAATTCCATCTCAGCCCACACAGAATTTTATGTGATGAATGAAAACACAAATTGCAATACATATTAATGTACCATTATTCTTTCAAGCAAAGTATATACTCAATTGTTGCTTTACATTCGTTAAATATGTAATGAAAAAACTCAATTAATAGTAATTTTTACTATGATTTTTAACCTATTGTTGACCTCAATATGAAAATCATAGCTTTTTCTCTGGAAAACACAAAATTAGAAATAAAATTACCTACAGGCATTAAAATTTTTTTTTTGCTTTTTTTTTGGGGGGGTCACACCCGGCAATGCTCAGGGGTTTCTCCTGCTCTGCACTCAGGACCATATGGGAAGCCGGGATCGATCCCAGGCCAGCATGGGCCGGCCGCGTGCAAGGCAAAAGCCCTACCCGCTGGACTATTGCTCCGGCCACTACAGGCATTAAAATTTAAGTAGTACAGTCTGTCTTGTTTATTCCTTTTGGGAATTAACATTTACAATTTTACTTACTTTAAGAAGAAATTCTCTTTCCTATTCTTGTAAAATGTTTAGAACTGATTCTAACACATTTTTAATTTATCCTTATAAAACATCTTTCACTTTTCGGCTAGTAATTAGAGTTCAAATATCATAACTGGACCTGATAACATTAATTATTTTTTAAAAAAAGCACCTTTTTAAAATATGCTTGCTAAAAACAAACCTCAATGAATTTAGAAACTGGAGAAGCAAACCCCAAAGAAATTTCAAAGTCCTCTAAAAGCTGAAGCTTCACTGATAAGATTTTCACCACTGAATATTTATATAATTGGAAGCTTCCAATTACCAAATAAGTCAAGGAGGCTGACACCTTCGAGTATAACCAATAACGTGCATTATAAATTTGAAAGAAGCTAAGAGAGGTGGTAAATAAATTTATTCTAATGATGAGCTTAGCACAATGTTGACTGCTGCACAACTGAAACTAAAAAGGATGCTACATGTTAATGATTCTTCCACTTTTTAAAAAAGTGTCTTCTATGTTTTAAAAACCGGAGACACAAAAACAGAACAAGACAGACTTGCTCTCCACTTTTCCAACTCTTAAGCTCCTGGTAACTACTGATGGGGCATAAACCAACAAAAATGGAAGTACCAGCTGGTGGGATGTAAAAGTGACCTGGAGGTGAAAAAGGAGAGATCACACTCTTAGTTAATCCCATAAATATGACTTTGGATGTAATCTTCTAACAACTGCTGTCTAGTTGGGAAAAGCGGGAAGAACATAGCCCGGAGGCCCCAGGCAGAGGGAATGTATGGAGCCAAGCTGCAAGGGCAAGAACAAGTTTACCATGTTGCAAAACTAAATCAGGCCACTGTGGCTGTAGCCTTGTAGGCAAGAAGTACAGAAAAAGATATGTGAAATCAGCAGCTGGGACATATTGTGGCTTTGAATAAGGCTCCCAAGAGCCGCCTCATCCTCACCAAGTCAACTGGGTAATCACTATCTTTTATGCCTATTGACTTTCTGCTTGAGTGATCATTTAAAAGTGTTCAGAGTTAAAGGAAAGATTTGAAAAACTCCATAAATTATTTTAATTATATTATAGCTCTACATTGTTAGAGGATCTATAAATACACACAAACAAGTTATACATATATACATATGCATACATATAACCGTTACATATTTGATCATTTAAACACATATATTTGAAGTTTATAAACTTATATACTAATAAACGTAAATATGTGTATAAATACAAATTAATAAAACACTCACATAGAAGTGCTTTTGTGTCTCTGACAAGGATTCACCTGAGGAAATGAGAGTCTTAGAAGTCAGCCATTTAGGTAGAGGAAGTGAAATCATTAACAATTAGGAAGAACTTTAAACTGGGTGAGAGGGGCAGTGAGCCATGGATGGATGGATGGGCTTACAGAGAAGCTCAGAAACCAGAGATTACCAAAGCAAGATGAAAGATGGGAACAGGAATATTCTAAACACAGCAGAGCTGGAAAATGCTAACACTAAAAACTGAGCCAATAATAATTATGACGGCAGCTGGAAGCAAGGGACTGGTGTCACATAATCTAACGAGAGAAGAGATCCATCCATGGCATGAGGTAGCTGAAGAGAATCCGTTTTAGGAGAAGCTAATTTTGCTCAGAGGAATAAGCCAGAAAACTAAACTAGAAGAGATTAGGGTAAAAAGCACCAGAAAAGCAAATCAGAATGAGGTGAAGAAAAGTTGCATCTGAAAGCAAAGCCAAATGAGAAGTTTGATGTGTTTGTGCAAAGTTCTAGAAATGACTTCTGGGGAAGGAAAGTGCTCCTTGTATTCCATTACCTTCTGGACCTCGATCAATGTGACAAGATACTCAGCTTAGTGTCTCTGACAGCATTAGTCACACACCACTGTAGGGCCAGTGCTGTGCTAAGGCTATTCATACAGAGTAAAATATACTAGAAAGGAAAGCCATGACGTTGCTACCTGGCAGGAGGAGTGCATCCATTTCGCAAAAGCTTATCAGCAGAGAAGATAATGGGAACAAATGAACTGCAGCCTGGGATTAAACCATATGGCAGAAAGCTCTGTTGTCTGGGCTGAGTCCATACCTCCCTGTGCTGGTCAGAATGAGCTCACATGGAAGTTCATGCCAATGAAGTGGCTCGGAGTTGCCCTCAGAGGTGCTGGTAGAGTTTACATAGGTGGAGAGGTGGGAAGGCGTTTCTGAATCATTAACAGCTCAGCAAGAGGAGTTCAATCTGATCCAACTGTGACTCTGGAAATATCACCTACTCATTAACTAGCAGGTGAAAAGAAAAAAACAAACCTGGGATAGCACTTCCAGGCTTTCCATCTGCCTGTGGGACCACTAGGAGGTCCTCTTAAATTATGGTTCCAGCGCAATGAAAAGAAGCCGGCATCTTTTGCTTACTAAATTAGCAAAAAATAAAAATAAATAATTTCAACAACACCCAGGGTGAGCAAGGTTGCTAAAATAGAAAACATTCCAGCATCTCCAATGAGAGAATAAATTATGAAAACCCTTTTGGAAAGTAATTTCTTGCTGTCTCAGGAGGAAAGGAAATGGCCGGCTCATCTGTTGACTTGGAAACAGATCTTAAAAGAAATATTCCAAGTGGGAAATGAAAAAATCAAAGATGCAAACTGCAGAGTTATTTATACTACTTGGAGACCAGGGACAGCTTAGAAACTAGCAAAAAAGTCAAAGTAATAGAAATAGATGTGGAAGATGATTTTTTTCATCCACCGAAGACAGTAAATGTTAAAATGACTTTAAATAGTCATAACCAAACTGAGTGTAAGATGGGTCCAGTTTTTAGAGAGCACTTTGGTAATACTCTCTGATTTTATTACACTGTAGTCGATGTCCTGGGGTGTTCGGAGCACTGAGGTGACTCTGATAATTTACTGGCTGTGAGGAAAGAGGGGTTCAATGTTGAGGTTCAGGGGTGGAGGGCTACTTGAGCACAGTGGAGATGGGGGGGTCACCAGGGACGAACCCAGTGGCGATGGGAAGGTATGTGGTGCTGGGAATTGAACTCAAGCTCTCAAACATGGGGGGGGAATCACCCTTTTTAACTATTTTACGAGCCCTTAAAAGTTTTCTTCTTCTCTTTGTCACTTTAAGATACAGCATAGGAAATGACATGAATTTACAGTGAGTAAAAAACTTGTATACTGACACAACTCCTAATTTCCTTATTTAAACTGGACTATGCACAAAAACATCTGAACCTTGATAGAAAAGACAGTATGGCAGATATTATATCTGGCCACACCCAGCTGCACTCAGTGCTTACTCCTGGCTCTGTGCTCGGGGGCATATGGGGTGCTGCAGTGGAAGCCGGATTGGCTGTGTGCAAGGCAGTCACCTTACCTATCAATCCATTCTCCATGGGTCCATGTTTTAACAGGGAACCTGAAGCTGACAAAGATTTAGCTCTATTGGAGCTAAGTTCATATGTCTCATAAGTCAAAAGCCAAACTCTTGACCAGTATCCTGTACTGAACACTGCTTATGTGGAAATCTTTGTTTAGAGTCGGTTTTACTTATGGTTTGTCCCCCAAAATGGAAATTTTGGATAAACTTTCCATTTTTGGGGGGCAAACCAGTAAGTACAAACTCCACATTTTATTTATTGTTTTCTTAGGGGTGGTAATAATATTTTTCCTTTACATTGAGGATAAGGGACATGAGAGAGAAAGGATAGGGAAAGGAAGACAGAAAGAGACAGAGAGGGAAAAAGATGATTGATTTTTCTTTGGTAGAACAAATTCAATGTTATATGCAAATAATAGATTTGGTGTGAATGTTTCAAAAGAGATATCATGAGGGATCTATATTCACAAGTATTGACTTTATTCAGAAGCAGGTTCAAATAGAAAGATGAGGTGTTACTCATTCATAGCAGAAGCTGTTATCCTGATCATCCATTTCTAAAGGATAGGTGATCTTTGGTGACTTTCACAATACTGAATCAGTCAAAGTGAAGATTTTGAATGGGTTACTGCCTACTAAATATATGAAAAAGCATATAAATGGGTTTTAGAAATGGAAACTTACTCTTTATTAGATAACACTGCATACAACTTAGTTGAACCATGAAAAGTGAAGTGACGGTATTAGAGCAAAGACACAATGGATCAAATTTGTGAACACATTACATTTGTTCTATTAATTAAGAATGCATCTTCAAAAAATTGATAATCATATAAAAATTTCAGTAAATAAAAGACTGAATCAGTCAATATGAATTTCACTATATATTTTATTATCATATATATTTATAAATAATATAGATACATTTTTGGCCACTCCTGACAATGCTCAGAGTTTACTCATGGCTCTGTGCTTAGTGATCAATCCTGACAGGGCTCGGTAGATTCTTATTAGATGCTGGGGATGGAAACGGGGTCAACTGTGTGCAAGGAAAATCGCCCTATCTGCTGTACTATTGCTCCAGTCTCTCATTATGAGTTTTAAAATTTTCCTTCTAGCAGGGAGAGAAGGGAACTCTTGGACACTGTTGCTGGAATGTAAATTGGTGCAGCCTCATTGAAAGAAGTATGGATTTAGAGAGTTTCAAAAGATAGAAATTCCTCACAATACAGTTATTCCATTCCTGTGGATTTATTCTAAGAATACAAAAACACAAATTCAAAGACATATAAATATCTCATGTCCATTGCAACCTAACATGTAAAAACTAAGAGCTGAAACAAACAAGTTAAAAAATAAAGAAGACATCTATTCTCAGTTATTAAAAATAGGATGAAATTCTGCCTTTTAAAACATGTGGGTTAGAGCTTAGAAAGTAATAGGTTTATTAAGTCAGACAGAGAAAAGAAAAACAGACTAGTAAAGAAATTAGAAGCTTTTAAAACAAAACATAATGATTTTTAACATGTGTAAAACTAGGGCTCCCATATGCAGAAAATATTAAAACTGAAACTGCATTCTCAAAAAATGATGTATATTTTGAATTATTATTTTCCCACACTCAATTCTAGGCAATTCTAGGTATTCCACAGTTTTTCCCAATTTCACAACTTGGCAATGTCCTTCCTTCTACCCCTCCCTCCTACTCTTCCCTTTCCTTCCCTATTTAACAACCTCTCATTGTGAAGAACTAAAGTTATTTTTGGCATCATGGAGCTCATATTCTGATAGTGGAGACAAATTAATGAGTATGCCATTACAAATTATACTAATTATTGTGAGGAAATAATAGGAGGCTGCAATGACAGAGCACAGAGGAGGGAAATCTATTGCAGATCTTCATGTAGTCAGGGCAAACCTCTCTGTTGACACAGAATTTAAGCTGAGATCCTAAAGGATGAGCAGCTCTGGGAAGGGTGGGAGGAAGAGCATATAACAGGAGAGACACTGAAGGCAGAAGAGATTCTTCAGTTCCTTCAAGAACTGTAACATTGACGACCCTTTCAAGAGAGATTTTGGTCAGGTGGAGAGTGTTATTAGAAGAGTTTAAGGACGTGAGTAAGTCCCTGCAGATACTGAGAGACTGTGGCATTAATTTTAATTTTATCTGATGGCTGGTTGTTCATTCATTTATTCATTTACTCAGCATAGGTTTTCCATGATTGAATTAACATATTAAAATCGATGGATTTGGGAAAAGGGGAGGCAGACTGGAAACAAGGGAAGTCATCAATAAAGAGGCTATCAAATCCATATATGAGATAAATGTTGCTTCAGCATGCAGTGGCAGTAACACTGAAAAACTGATTCCCAAGTTTCTCTCTTGAGCAACTGGCTAAATGGTGATGGCATTTCTTGGAATGAGAGACAGAGAAGGAACAACTATATGAGAGAATCACACATTCGATTTGTACATCTCAGGTTTTAGCTCATGTGAGAAACCTAGGTGGTGAAACGAAGAAGACAGATGGTTGGTTGTATGGGTCTGGAGTGATAGACATCAGGGGCCAGACTTACCCACATAGGGAGAAAACTGTGCTCATTGAAATGTAGAGGCACTTGGCACCACAGACATGAAGGAAATGGTGATTGGAGAACAGAGGGAGTCGTGGTATAGAAATCAGCTTTAAAACATCCAGCATTTCAAAAAGGAAGCGTTGGAAGAATGGGATAGCCAATGAAGGGTATTTGGAAGAAATGAGTAGCCAGAAAATTAGAGTCAAAGGGATGGAGCACATGCCTTGCATTTGCAAACCCAAGTTCAATCCCCAGCGCCATATCACCTCCAGACCTCTGCAGGGTATAGCCCTGGTGACCCTAAGGCTCTGCAGGCTCCATGCAGCATGATATTCCTTACCTAAAAATGAACTTTCTGGGTCATTTATCAGTGAGAGTGGTCCCTGGTCTCCTTGAGCAGTGAGTGGGAGCTTCCATCCATTGCTTCCCAAAGAAAAAAACAGTCTTATAAATGGAACAAATGAAAATCAAGAGTAAAGTGTAAGTTTCTGAAAAGTCCATAGTTGTTTTTATAACTAAGTTCATCTTGCTCTGTTTCCTCAAGACGCTCACAGCATGCTGGTCACCTTAGCATTGTGCACAGATCCTAAATTTTTAGGAGTTTACTAAATCATGGAACTTCAGTGCTTGTAGGCAGCCTGGACATCCTTCTTTGATAGGGCAGTGCAGAGGGTGGGGGGGTACTTGAATCAGAACAAAGTCCTTGGAAATAGGATAAATCCTGCCTTTATTTAGTTATTTTACTTTTGGGTCACACCCAGCAATGCTCAGGGGTTACTCCAAGCTGTGTGCTCAGGAATTACTTTTGGTGGTGCTCGGGGACCATAGGGGATGCCAGGATCAAACCCAGATGGACCATGTGCAAGGCAAACGACCGGCCTTCTGTACTATAACTCTGGTTCCTGCCTTTTAAAACATGCTGGTTAGAATTTAGAAGGTGTTAATATTAGTAATCATATAATTTATCAATTATATAAATTATATTATGAATATAAATTATATTATTTACATGTGGTAAACAAAATCAAGACAAAGAAGCTTTTAGATTAAGACACAGTTAATGATCAGTTCTCAATCGCTCCCACTCAAAATGGCACAAGGCTGCAGGGATGGAACAGATCTACCATCATGCATTGGCACCAAAAGTATGAGGTAAAGCCAGGCACATTACACAGGCATTGCTGTTGTTTTGTATAAGTCACTGCAAAGTCATATTTTTCTAAAAGGCAAAGCAAAAATAAGAATAGAAAAGACTATGAACATTGTATGTTTTTGAATTGCACCTGGCAGAGAATTCATTTTCAGTCAAAACAAAGTCGTACTTCATCTCTTTCCAGTTAACTGGAAGTTTTAGTAACAAGAAACACAGTCTGAGACCTACCTGCTGAGGGTGCTCATACCCATATCTGATAAGACTCATTCTTAAGCTTTTGAGGAATGTAATTTCAATTTTTTCTTCAAATTGGAGGGAAAGGAGCCAAATGACTTGTATCACTTTTTAATAAAACAAAGAGTTAGTAAAGGGGGCAAGGAATCATAGGCAAAAGACTCTCATAATGCTCATTCATCAAACAACAAGGTAAAACAAGCATGGTGCTTGGACGAATAGGGGGCATAAAAACAAAAAGCAGAGTTGCTTTCCTTAAGAGTCTTCTCATTATTCAGAAGATTCACACTAGATGCAAGAAAGGAAAAAAGGGAAGCCTATGGAGGGTAGATGGGTGTGGGGGGGTGGACGGATGGATGGATGGATGAATGGATGAATAGTTAGATACCGTATAATGAATGAGAATGGTCTCTCATGAGAAAGTAACAAAGATAAAAAGTGAAACAGAAATATTAAGAATACTGATGATACAGGTAAAGATATGAACATGGTTCAATAATTTCATCCATATCCATACCAACAAGATTTTACTTTGTTTTAATTTTAAAAATGGAATGAATAAAAAGTGTAGTACACTGTTGATTAAGGCTTTGTGTTTAACCACTCAATATTAGAGTGAAATAGTTCCTTTCTGGCCAATTTTACTATCATGGTCTTCATTGGGTAAAAGAGGCGGAGAGATAAGGGAGTGATCTTTAAATCCAACCCAATCAAAAATTTAAAAAAAAGTAATGAGTAAAATCACATGAAAATCACAGTGAAATCACATTGGTCTCTGGAACTTAAACTAGAACCTATTCAGACATCTTTCTCCTTACCATAAAATTGAAGACCAGGATGAGGTCAGTGTCAGTAGAAAATTCTCTTCATATTTATACCAGGATTGATTGGCAGAATGTTATTACACAAGGGCATGTGCTACTTAAGTACATGTCTACTATGGGCAAGTAAGACACATTAGCCACCATGGAGCAGATTGAAAAGGTTAAAAATATTAGACCAAAGTCCTCTAAAAACTTAAATGACAAATGCCAATGTGAGACATTACTAGCTCAAGCTCTTTGTAACATTCAAACCTTATTTCTGCTCAGTTGGTGTCACCTTCCCATAAGATGGACACTATTTCATCATAAACTCTTCACATTTCTTTCTCCTTTTGTGTGTGTGTGTGTGTGTGTGTGTGTGTAAACCCAGCATCTCGCACATGCTAAACATGTGTCCTCCCACTGGGCCACAACCTCATCCCCAGTAAATGCTTAATTATTCAAATATTGGTGCTTTGTGCCCCCAAGTCTTGTTTGGAGGTTCTCCTTAGCAGGATCCAACAAGCAGGGCCTTGTTTACTTTTCCTTAGTAAGCATGGAGCCAGCAGGGAGGCCCTTTAAGCACAATACTTAGTTTACTCATTCAAAGAAGGATCCTATCAAACAGCTTAGTGAAGGTTCTGCCCAGATGCTTCGCTGGCTCAGTTCCCTAGTTTGAGCAAAAACCTAGGAACAGCCAAAGCGCTGCAAAGGGAGGTGAGAAAATGTACATTTGTGGTTCCTACCTATGCATAATTTTACTAAGTTCTAATTTTCTTTAAGGAACTGTAAATTAGTAAATCAAATATAATTATGATAAGAAGTAATGACAAATAAAAACAAACAAGGCAGTCAGAAGTTTCAGTGGCCAGTACCCTATCCTAGCGTTCTACTCTGATAGGTAAAACAGAGCTACCAATCACCCTCTTCCTGCACTCATTCCATGATGCTTGCCCCGAGTTCATCCAATTTCTAGCATCTCCCTGGTTGCTTAACTTTATGTTCACCCTTGGTTTTGGGTTATCTGGCAGATGCCATGCTCTGCAAGCACACATGAAAGGGGCTGCGACCCATCTTTTCTTCCTCTGCAACATGTCTCTGCAGAGCCTAGTCAGATGAAAGTCACTTAGAAGAATCCTCTTGCATCACTCACATGGCTAAATGCTTGATTAACTCTGCAGGTGCTCTCTGCATCCAGGAGGGAGAACAAATACACTAACAAGTAAACAAAACACACCATCCCCACTAAAAAGATTACCTTAATTACAGAGATAGTTTCCCGTAATTCTTGTGAAAAGTTAAAATCAAAATCCTGCTCTGTTTCCTCAAGTCACTCACAGCATACGGGTCACCTTAGCATTGTGCATAGATCCTTGATTTTTAGGAATTTACTGAATCGTGGAATTTCAGTACTTTTAGGTAGCCAAGAGACCCTTCTTTAATGAGACATTGCAGAGGGAAGGGGAGGCTGAGGCAGAGCAAAGTCTTTGGCATCTGTGCAACTGGCCACTCAGAGTTGTGACAGAGAGAAAGCAGGAGCAAGTCCTGGCACACTCAAGTTCCCAACAGACACCGCCCGCCTGCTCCTACTGCACCTTCCGGCCCTTCCCCACTTTCCTGGTGGACCGGCACCTGCTGTGCACTGGATTCATCCCCTTGTCCCTACAGGGCCTCTGACCTGTCCTTCCTCTGGCTCTATTCCACTGAGGATGACATAAAAGCCAGACTAGGATGACATCACTGTCTCCCTCTATTATTTTTTCTAAATTGCTTCTTTCCTATCCGTGACTGGGCAGTATTTTCTCACAGCTGGGGATGAGCACATTTAAAAAGCTGCTCATAAATAACATGGTTTCCAAGACTGAGGCTGCTAAGTTTTGAAGATATGAAATGAACATTTTTGCGTGACTGCACAGCTCATACAAGGTCTCTGGTTAGAATCTTGTCAGCAATGATTCACAATATGCCTAGGTTCCCTATGGAGACCTCAGTTGCCACCCCCACAACCCCTGCCTGCCTCCCATTAATTTGATGAGGGGCTAGTTTTCCTACTGAGATAGAATAAATGTCTAGGAAGGATGAACTGATGAAGATTACCAGAGTCCCACTCAGTGAAGTGAGGACAAGCTTCCTAGAAGATGTTCTCCTGGTTGGAAAGCACAAATGAACTTATGCTGCTTTGAAAAAAAAAGGGTTTTCCCTCTGTCCTTTGCCCTTAGCACAAACTTCAAGGTGAAAATTACGTTCTCTAGTTTTTTGAGGAATGACAATATTGTTTTTCAAAAAGGCTGGACCAGCCGACATTCCCAAAAAACAATGGATGAGGGTCCTTTTCTCCACGCATTCACACCAGCATTTGTTGTTCTTGCTGTTTGGATGTGTGCCAGTCTCTGTGATATGATATAATGCCTCATTGTTGCTTTGATTTGCATCTTTCTGATGATTAGTGATGATGAACATTTTTATATGCCATTTGGCCATTCAAATTTCTTCTTTGTCAAAGTTTCTGTTCATTTCTTCTCCCCCATCTTTTGATGGGATTGGCTGTTTACTTCTTGTAAAGTTTTACCATTGCCTAATATATGCTGGTTATTAACCCCTTATCATATAGGCATTGGGTGATACCACTCCTGGGAATATACTCTGGGAGGCCAACACACAACACACACAGTAGAAAAACTGTCTACACTTCTATGTTCATAACAGCACTATTCACAATAGCCAGAATCTGGAAACAATCAGAGTGCCCAAGAACAGACGACTGGATAAAGAAACTGTGGTACATCTACACAACGGAATACTATGTGGCTATTAGGAAAAATGAAGTTATGAAATTTGCCTACAAGTAGAGAGGATCATGCAGAGTGAAATTAGCCAGAGGGAAAAGGACAGATATAAAATAACTGAATTTATTTGCAGGATATAAAAGAATAATATGATACCAATATCCAAGGCCAGGCAAACATGGATCAGGAGGTCTTGTCAGTAGGTGGAATTTACTGCAAGTGTATGGAATCAGAGGTTAGGTAAGACAGAGAAGGGAACAGTGTACTAATAATTGTTGGAAATGAACATACCAGCCTAGAACTGATCATTGAATGTAGGCAAAGGAATATACAGGATAACCTCTAAATGTATATATTGCAAACCAAAATGTGTAAGAGAAGAGAGAGTGAATGTGTGTGTGTGAGAGAGAGAGAGAAGAAGAAGCAATGTGCCTATCATAAAGGCAGGCTGGTGAGGAGGGAGGTTATCAGGGGCATTGGTGATGGGAAATGTGCACTGGTGGAAAGATGGGTGCAGGAACACTGTATGATTTGAAACCCAAACATAAATGTTTGTAACTGTATATCTCACAGTGGTATAATAAAAATGGAAAAAATGAAGTTCAAGATAAAATTCTTTGAAAGAAAAGAAAATTATGTTCTCATATGCAAAAGGATATAAATAACAACCCCTAAATAAAGGAGGAGGAGGAAGAGGAGAGGAAGAAGGAGGAGGAGGAGGAGAAAGAAAAGGAGGAGGAGGGAGAAGAGGAGGAGGAGGAAGGAGAGAAGGGGAGAAGGAGGAGGAGGAGAAGAGGAGGAGAAGGAGGGAGAAGTTAAAGGAGAAAGAGGAAGAGAGGAAAAGTAGGAGGAGGAGGAGAAGGAGAAGGAGGAGGAGAACGAGAAGGAGAAGGAGGAGGAGGAGGAGAAGGAGAAGGAGGAGGAGGAGAAGGAGAAGGAGGAGGAGGAGAAGGAGAAGGAGAAGGGGAAGGGAAGGGTAAGGAGAAGGAGGAGGAGGAGGAAGAGGAGGAGGAGGAGGAGGAGGAGGAGGAGGAGGAGGAGAAGAAGAAGAAGAAGAAGAAGAAGAAGAAGAAGAAGAAGAAGAAGAAGAAGAAGAAGAGTGCTGGGAGAGGAGAAGGGAATCTGGGGACAGTCAGTGGCTTTGGGAAATGTGCACTGGTGGAGGGATGGGTCCTGGAACACTGTATGACTGAAACCTAATTATGAGCAGCTTTGTAATTGTCCATCTCATGGTGGTATAATAAAATTTAAAAAGTATCAAATATATCTTATTGGTATACTAGAAAAAATTGTGTTCTCTAGGAAAGCAAGCAATTGTTTTGGAAGATGAAGAAAATATAACTTATTGTAGTTCAAGGACATGCTTCTTGATATCCCCTTTTTTCCCAGATAAATTCTGGTCATATAGGAGTACATTCAATGCAAGAACACAGTGGAAATTTAATATAGGATCTGTTGGTGAGCAAGATACCAAGCAGGATCTCTGAAGTAGAGTTCAATGTCAGGGCCTGAGGACGTGAAACTGCACAGGTTCCATGATTTCAAGGACTACTGAAGCCACTCAGTGATGTTCAGGGGTCCCTAGAGACAGGCATAGGGATACTGTGGGGAAGCATGTGGCACTGGGGATCAAACTCAGGAGTCTTGGGACAGGCAAACCATGTGGTCCTGACACTGTGCAGCCATGTACTACCTTCCCAGTCCTCATTGGACACATTTTCCAAACTTGTATCCATAATTACCTTTTAGGTCCAGCTACTTAGAAAACAATTAATATTGGAGACTGGAAAGGCAGTACTCAACACCATACATCTTGGGCTTAAGAGATAGTACAGGGAATAGGGAGCTTGCCTTGCATTAGGCCAACCTGGGTTAGATTTCCCGATATCGCATATGGTTCCCTGAGCTCCTCCAGGAGTAATTCCTGAACACAGAGCATGGAGTAAGCACCTGAACAGTGCCAGGTGTGCCCCCCCAACAAAGTCACACACTCCCCTCACCTATACCTCCCTAAGTATTCTCTGGTGAGGGCAAAGGAAGTTAATGTGCTGGATTCCTGCAGTTATAGCCCACACTTCTTAGCACTACCTCAGAAACGACTTTCCAAGGTTGTTATTATCCTTGCTGTTCACACACAAACTCACAAAAAGTTAAATGACTTGATCAAAGTTACACAGATAAGGGGGACTGCCTAGATTCCAAGACCTCTAACCATAAATCCACCATCAGCTTCTGGCAGAGACAGTGCCTAATTTCTAAGATAAACAATATTAAATTATGCAAAAGTGCATCTTGGACAGGGGCTCTTTTGCTGTTGACGGGCTGCTGACCTCCTCCACACCTCCAATCCTCTCGTCAGCCTTCCCACAGCATCTCATCAGCTCCTTTGACCAGGAGCCCTTCTGCTTGCTCCTCACCACGCAGTTCTTGTCTTTGTTGCTGTTCCCACACTGCAGGACTGTGTGACTCCCCAGACACAGCACATACTTGACCTTTCATTCCACCATCTGAGAAAACTAAGCCTGGATGAAACCCACTCTCCTCATCTGTGTCCACCTGCTGCCAAACTGGGACAGTGCTGGAGACATTCAATGTTACTTATCATGCTCAATCATGAGAACATTTGTTCATCAGCGATTATAATTGTGTAGTTGGCTGCATCTTCCTCCCCCCAGAATGCCTACAATGGTTCTTTCTTCTCCTCAGACTTTCTGCAGCTCCCAGAACCTCAGAAGATGACACTGCCTTGTTTTTTCTCAGAAAGAATAGAATCCTTCAGGCACAAACACCCTTGCCTGGTTCCCTAATTGACAGGTTCTATACCCAATGATTCCCAGACATGAAAAAATTAGGTTGACACAAGTTCATCTGTGCCAATCGTATAAAGATCCATTTTCTCTTCCCTTCATGGGAGCACTCATGAAATTTAAGTTTAACTGGTCATCTATATATTTTATCCATACATATCATCAATTCTGGTGTCTCATAAGCTGGTGGCTAACCACCATCATCTTCTTACTCATTGCAATTAATTATTTCTTCACAAGGTTATTTTGGGCTAAAGTTTAAGCAAATTCAAGCTCAAGGGACCTCACTTCCTAAGCTCATGAGATAGAATGGAAATATGCAGGTGCCAAGCACAGAAAAAAAACCCTGGATACATAAAAATTAAATGGTTGAAGAAATTTAATTTTAAGGCACTGAAAGAAAATATCTACTCTCTACGTCACCCCCTTCACTCCCAAATGTTACTCTAACACACTTTCACTGAAGGTAATTTTTAAATGAAGTTACAAAGAATGTACCTGCAGAAGAAAAACAATAGTATAGTGAGCAGGGTACTTGCCTCAAACACCATCAACCTAGCACCCCATATGGTGTCCCAAGCCATGTCAGGAGTGATCCCTGAGTGCAGAGGCAGGAGTGAGCCCTGAGCACTACTAGATGTGGCACCCAACAAAATAAAACACACACATACACACAAACACACAAAATTCAAAATAGAACTGGGTTTGTCTGGGTAAGATCATAAAAGATTTTATTTTACTCCCCTCCTCCAATCTTGATGTAACAGAAAGTTTGTTTGTTTGTTTTTTTGCTTTTTTGGGTCACACCTGGCAATGCTCAGGGGTTACTCCTGGTTCTGCACTCAGGATTTACTCCTGGCAGTGCTCAGGGGACCATATGGGATGCTGAGGATCAAACCTGGGTCAGCTGCATGCAAGGCAACCCCCTACCCGCTGTGCTATCACTCCGGCCCCTGTTGTAGAAAGTTTAGGCAAGAGTCCTGGTTTTCTATTCAAGTGCTGTACCTTCTACCTGAACGGCCTTGGATGAGTTCATTAATATTACCCAAGGTTAGTTTCTTAATCTCTGAAATGGGGCTAATAATATATTCAGCAAGCACAGGATTAAATGAAGCAAGTTATTTAGAGTATCTCATTCATATTAGCTCAACAACTGATAGGCTTATTACTATTACTTTTTGCATTATTGATGAAGTCATTCATATTATAGCTTTAGACATACATCAATTTTTGTATTAGAGCTTCAGATTTACATACACACACAGCTTAAAGACTTTGAAAACTGCTTTGTCATGATGTAATAACAGAGAAAGAACTTATTGTCCTGTGTTAAACACCTAAAACATCAAAGGCAGGGAATTAGGTATTGGCCAAAAGATAACTCAGGACAGTGGGAATCAAGGAGAGAGAAATAGCAAGAAGCCTATGATTGTTTTCTCTACCTGATGAAAGTGCATAAGATTATTAGCTTTTAGCAATAAAACATTTAAAACTTTTATTTGGGGCGGAGCGATGGCCCAGCGGGTAGGGCGTTTGCCTTGCGTGGCCGGCCTCTGCCGGCCTGGGTTCGATCCCCGGTTCAATCCCGGCATCCCATATGGTCCCCAAGCACCGCCAGGAGTAATTCCTGAGTGCAGAGCCAGGAGTAGCCCCAGAGCATTGCCGGGTGTGAAAAAAAAAAACCTTTTATTTATGTGTATTTTTTGGGGGTGAGTCAAACTCAGCAAGCTCAGGCCTTGCTCCTGGCTCTGTGCTCAAGGGTTATTCCTGGTGAGATTCGGGGGACAGTATGCAATGCTAGGAATTGAATCCTGGTTGACCACGTACTAAGCAAGCAGTTTACCCATTAGACCATCATTCTGGCTCTCCTGATTTTAAAAATATTCTTATTTATTTATCCAGTTATTTATTTATTCATTTGTTTGTTTATTTTTTATTTATTTATTGGGTTATACCCTAAATATATTTAGAGGTGACTACAAGGGTATGCCACCTGCATGGCAAGCCTGGCAAGCTGCCCTGTTTTATTTGATATGCCAAATACCAGTAACAATTATATTAGTTCATTCTCATGACCTGATGGGGAATGGTTTGAGGCTCTTTATGTTCCCGGAGCAAATAGAAGCCCTTGGGCTCTACTAGCATGAGACAGGTCATATGGAGATATTACTGGTGCCCGCTCTAGCAAATAGATGATCAACGGGAGGATATTGATTGATATTGATAGAACATTTACAGGATTTAAGTCAAGGGAGAGAAATGCAAACAGAGCATGTGGTCTCCTTGGGTTCATTGTTCAGGGAGGCCAAAGCAGCTGTAAATGACAGGGCAGAAGGAAGGGGAAGGAGATGCTCTGAGAGGGAGCTGGAGGGATTCAGGGGTTCACAGAGTTCCTTGCTGAGTATGGATCAGGACAAGAATGTAAGGAACCTACCAAAACTGAAATCCACGGGGTAAAACATGGGAAGAGATCAAGAAGGAACATTTCAGAAGGTTACAAAGGGCTGGGTATAAAGCGAAAGTCAATCAATAGGAAGAGACTTAGAAATAGCACAGATAATAGAATTGGCAGGTAAGCGTACTAAAAATGGTCATCAGAAATGTACTCTCTGTGTACAAAAAGATGAAAGCTAAGCACAACAAGGATAGTCAGGGAAGAGATACTTTAAACATAAAAAAGTAATCTGGAAAATAGTGTTTAATTATGAGAAAGATAAATCATAGATGTCAATTAATAGTGCTGATAGTTACTTTTCCTATCTATGATTAAAGATGTAAGAGTAGTACTTAGGATAATGTAAGGACCATGTATAAAATAACTTTTCAATAAGTTTTACATTTTAATAAATTATTTATCTAATTAAAATCATCCTGCCCCTGGAGGTACTGCAGGTGTGGCTGCAGTGCCCAGCTGCATCAGCAGGAGGCAGACAGGAGCCAGGCTGATCCACACCCAGGGCTCTGCCCTCTGGACCCTGGATGGTTAATGGTCTGACATAGAAAAAGACTTGGACCCCTAGGATGAACCCAGAGCCACAGCAGAGCCTGGCAAGATACCCGTGGTGTATTCGATATGCTAAACACAGTATCAATAATGGACCTCATTCCCAATGAATGGATATGTTACTGGTGCCTGCTTGAGCAAACCGAAAACAATGGGAACATAAGTGATATAAGTAAAGTGAAATAAATCATACAATCATTCAATTATTTAGTTAGTAAACACCCAACTCTGCTTGCTGATGGAGGAAATACAAGATAAATTAGATATGATTTAGATACAAAAATTCTATAAGTGTGTAATCCTATATCATTTATGAGCTAATGACCGCCTAAGTATATGAATACTCTCAAGCAGTGGAAGCATGCTGGGTCCATAATGCAAAGGTAGTATAAAAAGGCATACTGTGATATATCTAAAACAACATTATGTATTACATATTAAATGATAAGGCTGCAGAATAATAAAAGAAAATTAAACAGAACATAGGAGAAGAAATTATTCCATGTTTATAAATAAAAAACTTTGATGTTGAAACAGAAAGTTCAACATAGAATAATGTGGGGGCGTTATGCACCCATACAAACACTTATATCAAGATAGGAAACTAATTTGTATATATAATACATTTAAAAATAATTTTAATGAAAATTAATTTGAATATACTGTAAATATAAAAATATTTTTATTTTAAATATTTTACTGAAATAATATTGCATAACAAAATTATATGTTTCATGTATGCATAATTGTCAATAAAACATCATAATGAAAAGAATAATTACAATTTTTAGTATTAAGATGTAAATTCTATCAGTAGGAATATTTCTCCCTATTTGTATTAAGCTAATGTAGTTTGCAACAGTTTCCTTACCATTGTTTTATATTTACGATGCTACTTCACCATCCCCACCTGCAGTCAATAACTCTCTACCACTGTGCCATGGTCCCTTCTCCCCATATTGCTTTTTATTTTGGTTAGGAAGAATTGAATATTTTTCACTCATTGTGTAAAGGAAACTTATATCAGATGAAGGACGTGATTGAAAATTAAGAGTCTCAGGGACAGATACAAATTACTGTCTGGTAAAATACACCATAGATTGTGAACATTTGGTAATATTGTGGTAAATGAATGAATGTATGCACTGTCTAGTGTCGTGGGGAAAAGTGGGTAAATAACTGGAAAGAGAAATGAGAGTTTCCTGTGATACAGAAAACCAGGTTCATAAATTGTGAGACCTAAGTCAAAGACCTATTTATTTTTTGACACTTGATAATGAGAAATCTTTCAACAAGATGAAAAATAAAAACAAAAGGTGATTCTGACCATCATCTTTTAGAGAGCCCAGATACTACACAGCAGGCTCCCCCTCGGTCCTTAATCAAGCAGTGTCAGAGAGCATCACCATCAATATCGGACGGGATGAAGAGAGAGTCTGCTGGTTTAAGTATATTTCACTTTTAAAAAAAAATTAGGGGGTGCTTTCTCAACAGAGTTCATGTATGTGTCTTTATGAAATGATGAGAGTTTTGGGCATAGATATTTAGATTTTATATATGAATATGTATGTATATGTTAACATATATACCCATGAATTCATTTATTATATATATCCACAAAGATGTGTTTTATATCCATACGTTAATTTATACATGCATGCATGACTGTATGTGTTGGTTTTCTTTTCACTATTTCTCTCATTTCAAACCTTGAGTCCGGCAATAGATAGTATTTACTGGGTTAGGGGAAGTAAACAGAGTTAGAGGATATTTGGGAACACACTGAGTGATCAAGCTGATACACCTGAGGGCTATTTCTGACTTCACTACCACAAGCATGGTGGGGTGAAAAGGTTCCCAAGTTACCTGTGACCCACCTTGGCTAGGTCTGTCAAAGTGCATTTCTCTGCTGTCTTCTTTCATGAGCTCCAGCCCCTTAATCATGTTACAATCACCACATGCTTCTTTTCAACATGGTCTTCAAAGTCAACACATGTGAAAAGATGCTCAACATCTTCTACCTTTCTTCTCCTCTAGTCTGCCCCAAAGAAGCTAATGAGGCCCTTACTGTCATAACTTCCAAAGCCAGAAATCTAGGATTACTGTGATACTTCACTCTTAAGATTTCTATGTGCACTATCCACAATTCTATTGTTTCTAAAATTATATCCTTACTTTTACTGCCATTACTACACTGTACAGCTGTTAAAACATCTCATCTGATCTTGCAACCAACCATTCCATACTTCTCTCTCTTCTCCTACAGGACTCAGTAAAAAATAGGCCTCTTCTCCATTTAATACTCTCAGCGATGAACTTTGTAGTCGCATAATCATTTACATGTCGATCTAACTCTGCTTACTTACTCTACTCTATTTTCTTACTGGGCCCTAAACCAGGAGCATAACGTCTGCGTCTCTCTTGGCCAGTATTCAGCACAACATCTGGCTTAATAAATCCCAGTTAAAAGAATGATACTTCAGAAGATGGATGGATTGAACAGATGCCTCTTCATATCTGGGCATAATAAAAAGGTGTCCCTAGGAGGATTAAGCAATCCAGTAAGAAACAATCATTCTAAGGAAGCAGAGAAACAAAGGAGTGGAAGAATGAGTGCAGAGAGAGAGAGAAGTGAAAAACCTGAGATCTGCATCTGTCCTTAGTCTCCCTGGAGCTACAAATTAAGCTCTTCTCAGGGTGACAAAGAATAAAGGAAGTCATAGTGAACCCAGAGGTTCTGGAGAACAGTAATTATGAGCCACGGAGAGGGTCTATGTAAAAGTGGCAAGGTCATTTATTGACTCCAGTTTCATGCCCACATGCCACGTGGTGCCATCTTGCATATGGCCACTCCATAAGTGATCAGAAGGTGTGATATCTATTCAGAAATGGCGCATCAAGACACTTGGGGTAAAAGATATGTGTCAACTTTCAGTCAACAAATACATGTAAGGAAAGACTGTGGACATCAGGAAAGTACATTTCAAAAAAAAAATATTTGAGACAGACAAGATACAATCTCCTGGCCCAAGAATATCCAGAAAGTATTGCCAGTTCCCACGCAGGTCTGGGCAAGAAACTTAAAACCTGGGAACTCAGCTGCTGCTCTTAAAGCTCTTCCCGTTGATGATTACAACTTTGGAAAAGAAGTCCGGGTACAGAGGAGGGAGCAGCTGGTCACACAGATGGTGTCAAAGCTCAGGATCCAATATTCTGGATTTTAGCTAATGACACCAAAGGGGGGTGAGGGATCCTGGAAGGGAAAAACATGTGTCATAGAAAGCTGGGAAAAAGTCTGCAGGCAACCCATGACCACAAGAGAACTATTTTGAAACTTGAGATTGGGGAGTGATACTACTCAGCGGAAACACAAACAAAACTACAAACTGAAGGCAATGATCTGACTTAGAGGCGGCTCAGCTTCTTGTTAGATGCCTACATAAATGTTCTTTCTAAGGCTAGCTTAAGTTTACAGAATCCTACAGAGTTGGTCCTGATCTTTGGATCTAAATTTTAAGTGGAAATAGATCACGATGGGGAATCTTTGGGCAAGGATAAAAAGGGAGAGAAATGTAGGAATTCCTTGGAAATCCTTTAGATAAAATTAGAAGAGGTAAAAAAAAATGTGCACCTCACTGTGCTGATAATTTTCATCTTTCAATGCACAGAAAAAGCAGCAAGGAATGGAAATGAGTAAAGAAATTTTTTTTTAAACAAATGTGGGGAATAGTGGTTGGTTACTTAGTAATATCAGAAACTTTGAGAACATGCTAAGTGCTCATAAAATCCAGTCTCTACACAATTCTGTCAGAGATATTTTCAGAGGATATTTCTTGGAAAGAGACTGACACAAAGAAACCCGCACTAAGGAATCTTCTGAGATATCGAAGACTGCCTCTGACAGTCTACCATCACACTGAAGAAACCGAGAGGTTGAAAACTGAAGGACAAGCAACTTCCCGTGGCTCTCTAACTTTTAAAAAGAAGCCAACAGCACTAGACGCTATGTACTGCGAAGAAGCATAAATACATTCATAGGCATGAAAAACAGAGCTGTAGGAATAAAAACAATGTGTGCTAGAATGAAAGTGCATCTGTACTCCTGAATTCAAATACTTGGAAAAAAAGACAAGACTGTGCGTAAGAACGAATTCCTGGTAAAAGAAGTAAGCAAATGGAAGCACTGAAATTTGGACTATATGTACTACAGTGTTGAAAATTCTTAACAATGAATAATCAAATATAAACTATAAGCTATTTAAGAAATCCTAAGAACCATCTCATAAATGGATACAGTACGAAAGCTATTTATTTACAAAAGAGGAAATATGCGTAGAAAATATAAAGGGGTAAAGGAAGTAAGTCTAAATGGGTAGTTACAAAAGAGCTTCAAAAAAATAGGATACTATCTTTTCACATTAAATTAGCAAATAAAATCTTGTGTGCATTATAGAAATTAATTGTTCATTATTTAACAAGAAACATGAAGGCTTATTTCTTTTGGCTTATTGATTCTATATGTAGAATTATCAAGTATTTTTTTCCTAATAGCTAAAAATCTATATGCATAAAATATCCCTGGTGATACTGTTTAAGAAATGAGCAAAAAAGAAGAAATAAAAGTAATTCATGAATGTTTACTATGTGAATTACTAAGTTTTATCACAGTGGTCACAGAAGAGAAATAGAGAAAGAGATAATAAACCTGCCATAGAGGCAGGCTAGGGAGGAGGGAGGGAATCCGGGACATTGGTGGTGGGAAATGGGCACTGGTGGAGGGATGGGTGCTGGAACACTGTAAGACGTAAGCCAAATATGAACATCTTTTTATTTGTATATCTCACGGTGGTATAATAAAAATATTAAATTAAAAAAAAAAGAAAGAATAAAATAGGGGCCAGAGTGATAGTCCAGCAGGTAGGGCATTTGCCTTGCATGCAGCCGACCGGTTTGATCCCCGGCATCCCATATGGTCCCCCAAGCACCACCAGGAGTAACATCTGAGTGCAGAGCCAGGGAGTAACCCCTGAGCATTGCCGGGTGTGACCCAAAAAGCAAAAATGAAAGAAAAGAAAAAATTAAAAAAAATAAAATAGACACAATCATAACTTTATAGAAAAATTAAAATGTTCTTTGTCACAAAGGGCTCAAGTCATAGAGCACTTCTTACATGAGCAGGGAACTGGGTTTGATCCCCAGTACTACATCCCAAGCTGAGCCTGGCATAGCCCTAATGGTGCCTGAGCACCACGGGATGTGTCTCTGTCCCTGCTCATGCATGACAATGTTATATATGGTATCTTCCCAACCCCAAAAACAACAGCAAGAGAGAAAGTGCTTTTACTTATATACTTTTGGTTTTATGGTCACATCCAGTAGTGTTCTGTGGCCCATTTACACCTGGCTCTGAAGTCAGGGATTACTCCTGAAAGTGCTTGAGGACCATATGCTGTGCTGGGAATTAAACCAGGATTGGGAACATGAAAGAAAAGCACCTAGTCCACTCTGATATCTCTTCAGTCCTGGAAAACTCGTTTTAAATGCTAGAAGAGATGTAGTTCTCCAAACAAAACAAAAAAATGCATATCTAGTAAAAAATAAAAATACTTTAAACATCAACAACTAGTATGGTTAAAGAAACAGGGAAACATTTAATGGATGTATTGATGTTTTAATAATAGCTAATAAAGAGAATCACTTGTATCACTTGTCTTCCCATTGTTCATAGATTTGCTAAAGTGGGCACCAGTAACATCTCCATACGTCCTGTGGCAAGCAAGTGTAGCCCAAGGGCCTCTGCTCTCTCCAGGAACAGGAAGAGCCTCAAACCATTCCTTGAGGTCATGGGAATGAGGTACATAATTGTTACTGGTTTTTGGCATATCAAATAAAACACGGGTAGCTTGCCTGGCTCTGCCGATAAAAAGAGATACAACAGAATCTCTTTACTAACAAAATGAATATTTTTTATAAGATGTCTGGAATATTTGCATAAAAAAAGAATCACAAGAGAATATATACAGTGACCAAGTAAATAAAGGCACACCTGCCCCTGAGAGAGGGGCCACAAAGGGCATCGTGGGGTGGTCTTTAAAACATGGCCAGACACCTTTCAGTGTGGCCTACGAAATGATGGGCTGTCTGGGAAGTCCCCTGCCTCCCCTTCTAAAGATTCCAAAAGCAGTTTAAACAGTCTGGTTAGCACCGGGCTAGCAAATGTCACCCTGAGCAGAAATGATGGCCCTTTTATAATGAGAAGGGCGGTCATTCTTTTCGTGGTAAGTTGCTGGAAAAATTCTAAATTGGTCATGGTCAAAGTACCTGAAGACTGAGAATCATAAGCAAAATAATGAATGGTAGAGGTTGTGGCTTACTCTCAAAGTCACCCACATTTCCTACGAGAAGGGAGAGGTGGTAGGAAGAGTAATTTCTGCTCTATGAATATTTCAATTAGGCAGCTAGGAAAATTGGGTGGAAAAATATAAATCTTTGCTCTCAAGTCATTATAAGAAACTATCTATCTAGATTAATATCAGTGGGAAGAGACACACACGTGCTCAAACCCCACAGTAAACAGCAATTCCAGGCTCCCTCTCATACTTCAGCAGCCTGATCTTCAATTGTGCAAATTTTAGAAACTTCTGGGTAATTTTATAAACATGCTAAGTAAAATGCTTTTTAACTCCTTTGATTTTCTACTTTACATTTCCCACTTTTCCTTGTTTTCTATCCTAAAATTCTTGTACTATTAGAAAAGAACCATATTTATATATACATAAATGGGCATATTAATGTGTACTTGTACATACACATAAACATGTGCATGTTTATATGATTCTATGTATAGTTATGTATAATTTATTATAGCTAAGTTTAGATTTTTATATCTATGACCTTAATTAATTATAATGAGGTCTATAATTGTTACTGGTATTTGGCATATCAAATACGACACGGGTAGCTTGCCAGGCTCTGCCGCGGGTAGCATACTCTTGTAGTCATCTCAAAATCAAAATCCAGCATTTGTTTATTGATGAGCCACGCGGCGCAATTATAGACCTCATTCCCATGACTTGATGGAATGGTTTGAGGCTCTTTATGTTCCTGGAGCAAGCAGGTGCCCTTGGGCTCTACTTGCATGAGACAGGTCATATGGAGATGTTACTGGTACCGCTCGAGCAAATCGATGATGAAAGGGAAGACAGTGACTATGAATTAATTAATGAAAAAGAAGAAAGAAACCAAATTTTTGGTCAACTCAGTATATAGAACACATATCTATGGGTGAGAGACTTAGTAACTCTCCACAGGGATTTGTTCTTAGTTCTTTTGTAGGTGATACAACATGCTTATAATAGTGTGCTTAGTTGGGTATATGGCGAACACAGTTATTGCACTGTGTCCAAGACCCTCCAGCCCTGTCCTGGCATCACTCCTAGTTCACCTCTTCCTCTGCTGCCTCACTGCCTCCCACAAGCCCTGCTCGGTAACCTCATTTCTATATTCAGATTCCAATGAGGTGTTTCCAGTAGACACTTCTCAGTCCTGTGCTATGTTTTCTAGTATGACAGATAGGAGTCAGAACAATCAGTATTTGGCTTTCTCCCTCAGGTACGCGCTACATGACCCACTCTAGTTCCAATCAAGTTGG
This sequence comes from Cryptotis parvus, assembly GCA_021461705.1. Classification (NCBI taxonomy): domain Eukaryota; kingdom Metazoa; phylum Chordata; class Mammalia; order Eulipotyphla; family Soricidae; genus Cryptotis; species Cryptotis parvus. Next base: position 33,069 of record JAJIBD010000677.1, on the reverse strand, counting down.
AGCAAAAGACAAGAGTCCTTTTTTTCTTATGTCTGAGGAGTTTTCATTGTGTGGTCCGTGTGTATGTGTGTGTCACAACTTCTTTATACACTCAATCATTGTTGAATTCTTGTGTTGTTTCTATATCTTGGCTATAGTGAATAGTGTTGAAATAAATGTAGGCATGCATCTCTCTTTGTACATAAGAGACACTCTTGGGACAAATGAATTTATTCTTAACCATCATGTTTTTGTATTTTGGCAACACCTGGTGCTCAGGAATAACTTCCAGCAAGCTTAAGGGACCATATGGGGTGCAGGGAATTGAATCCAGGTAGGCTACATATAAGTCAAGCACCCTACTCACTCAGTATCTCCCCACCTGGACCCCGACCATCTTCCATCATTTGACTGGATAGACAAAGATGCTGCTTTTTTTTATATTGTAACAATTCTCAAAGCATATAGGATCTAACATTGCCCAATAGGAAATTTGGGGACATCAAGAACTACATCCATTTTGTTTATTTTTGGACTTTCTGCACTAGAACAAAGAAAGTCTCAATGGCTATCTGTTGAAAATGACTATTGGAAGTGTATGTATCTTTCTGGATCATTTAAGTTTAATCTTACTGATAACATTTTATTTCAATGTCCAGTGACTGACACTCCAGAAATTTCTGCATTATAGCCTACACAACTACGCACAACTCAATTTTACAGATCGTATTTATTGCTGTTGGTTTTAAAAAATCAACTTAAGAACAGTTCCTTAGTAACGTGTGTGTGTGTGTGTGTGTGTGCACGTGTACTTGGAAAATTCTTAACAAACATGCCTTAATATTTACAATGGTTTTCTATTTCATGATATTTTGAGAGACTCGCAGACATGGGGCAGAGCTGCTACCGGCTCTCCATGTGCCCAGCCGCTCACGAGGCACCCGGTAGGGATGGCGGGTTCTAGCCCTGGCCGACCACCCCAGCAGAGCCTCGCAACAAGCCAGGTGACCCCCCACTCCATAAGGGCCACCATTTTCCACATCCGACTTCCATAGTCTCATCTGAACTCCGCCTAGCAGAATAACCTATTACAGCCCGGCTCATCAGACCTACCCTGCAGCAGTCTTTTTTCAAACCGGCCCAGTATGCTGACCCAGAGAGTCACAGACATGGGGTAGAGCTGCTACCAGCTCTCACTGTGCCCAGCCGCTCACGAGGCACCCGGGAGGGATGGTGGGTTCTAGCCCTGGCCCGCCACCCCAGCAGAGCCTCGCAACAAGCCAGACAACCCCCTACACCATGAGGGCATCATGTGAAAAATGATGCCATTTTCCACATCCAGACCCCCTCTCATCAGAACTCCACCCAGCAGAAGAGTCTATCACAGCCCAGCTAGCGCAGCGGTAAGTGGCCACATGATTCATCAATAAATGCTGGATTTAGAGGTGACTACAAAGTATGCCACCCGCACGGCAGAGCCTGGCAAGCTACCCGTGAAGTATGTGATATGCCAAATACCAGTAACAATTATAGAGCTCATTCTCATGACCTGATGTAATGGCTTGAGGCTCTTTATGTTCCTGGAGCAAGCAGGTGCCCTTGGGCTCTACTAGCATGAGACAGGACATAAGGAGATGTTACTGGTGCCCACTCGAGCAAATCAATGATGAACGGGAAGACAGTGAAGACAGTGATTTCATGATATTTTAAGCGTTTTTCTACTGTGTACATTTTATTAAGATTCTAAAATTTGGTTGAAATATGGGTTTTAGGGGCCTGTGCAATATTCCAGTAGGGGAGGCGTTTGCCTTGCATGTGGCCAGACCTGGGTTTGATCCCAGGCATCTCATATAGTCCCCTGAGCACCATAAGGAGAAATACCTGAGTGTAGAGCCAGGAGTAACCCCTGGGCATTGCTGGCTATGACCCAAAAAAGCAAAAAAAAAAAAAAAAAAAAAGAAGAAGAAGAACAAAGAAATAGGAAATTTAGTGTTGGGATTTCTAGTTCTGTCACTTCCAAAGTGGAGTAGTTTTGTAAGTAAGTCCTCCATTTTTCTATTTATAAAATAAGAACATTACAAAAGTTATGATAAGAAATATTTACTACTCACAAAAATGGCAGTAGGATCAAATGACATAACAATACAGTGAAAGGATTTGGCAAATTGAAAATAGTAAATCAGCCCTTCATTGACTGATTTAAATCATGAAATTGATATCATAATGCCAAGGAAGACAGATGGGGCCTGTGGCATTTTTCCTAGAGAAAGCTATTATCAGGCAGCAGGGTAAGGTGACTAGTAAGACAAGCTCCACTGCAGTCTGCACACACGCCCGCCATCCAGCCTAGGTCCTGCTCAGTGCTGGCTTGTGGAGAGGTACTGGGCACCTCACACCTCCACACCCTTTGGCACCGCTGCAAGTATCTTTGTACCAAGGAGAAAACTTACCAGACACAAGCTGCTGTCCAGGCAAGCCCACGGGAACCATGCCCAAGTTGTTCATGGCGGTGGCCCAGGCGGTTGGATCTGTCACAGACATGTTGAGCTGGGTGGTGTCTATTGCTATACTCCCCAGACCGTCAGCGGCTGCAGCGGGACAGGGCAGTACACAAGCACCAAGTTAGTGTGAGCCAGCATGACGAGGGTTTGATTTAAAGAAAATGCTCTAGTGAAGTGAGACGTCATTTAACACATTCCCAGACAAACCCCCGTATACACACACACACACACACACACTTACACACTTGCCCGCACACATAAAGAGAGCATTGTAGTCAGTACCAATGTTTTCTCCAGCTGTAAAACTGGAGAGTTTCTGAATACATTCTGGGAGCAAACGTAATGATATGTAATTTATAATATACACAGTATGCCATGAAGATAGTGCCCTGAAAAGAAAATCCCTACAGAATTATTTCCTCTGACAGTAAAATGACATTATTTAAGTTTCAAAGTGAAGAGGTAAATCAAGAATACATACTTGGTAAAACAAAGTCAACTAGCTTAGCAGACAGAATAAATTAATATAGGATTCTGAGTGTAATTCTGGCCGGGGCACAATTTTCTAAATAGCTAATAGATAAACAGAATCCCAGCAATAGCTGTCAAGTAATGAGACTGGCCCTGACTGAATTTATAAGTGTTAACTTGTGGCAGAGTCCCTCCTTTATAAACATGCATCCTTACATGACAGAATGCAGGTGTGAGAGTCCAGAGCAACAGCACAGCAGTGAAGGCACTTGCCTTGTATGCGGCAGACCAGGATTCAATTCCCAGCATCTCATATGGTCCCAATTCTGCCAAGAATCATTCCTGACTGTAGAACCAGGAGTAACCCCTGAGTACTGATGGGTGTGTTCCCAAAACGAAACAAAAATTCAGCTGTGTGCCTAGAGTAACTCTGATAACATCTTTCTTCTAGTCATGCATTTTCATCAAAGTAAATATAATGATAATTAATCTGTTGGGCCTTGGGAGAGAGCTCCAAGGACTGGGCGCACAGTGCGCATGTGCAAGCACCTGCCTGAGTTTGATCCCTAGAACCGCATGCTCTTCTCCCCTGCCCCATCTCCAGGCCATCAACAGACCCCGGACAGCCCCTGAGCACCTAACCACACAACAAAGTATTGCTTGGAGTGATCTCCCAGGCTCCCGAGCACTGCTGGGAAGGGCTCCCCAGATAAACTAAAATTTAAAAATATATGGATAATAAAATGTGTAAAGTAAAAACATGAAAACATAAGACCATGACCAATTTGACTTATGTTCTTTGGCATTCACTGGTCCTGTGACTTGATTTCTGAAAGGCTCCCAGGTTACCTGCTTTGAAGTTTCCCACTCCCACCCGACTTTCCACTCAGGATTGCCTGTGTCTTGCACCCACCACTGGCCTTTACCTGCAGCCATCATCCGAGGACGCTGCTGGGGACCCTGGGGGGATGCTTTCTAGGCCACCTGCATCAACTACTGCATTCTGAACATCTTGCGGGCCACGAGCACTTGGAAGGCTGAGTGTGGGGTCCCCACGGAGATCATCCGATTCTGAAAACGGGGAGAGGAACGTGGTGAGAAACGCTAATAGCCAACTGATGGAGACTTCAAGGAGAGAAACAGGTCTATTCAGAGACAAATCACGCAGGACAACTTGCAGCCTTTGGCAGAGATATGAAGTTGCTTCCCTTGCCTTTGCTCTGAATCCTGACTCTGAGGGGGAGCCCTGTGACCCGGTGGGTCCCTTGTCAGCTCAGCTGAGCCAGGGGTGGTGGAATCAACAGCCTCTTTTGCAGAAGAGTCTTGTCTCCTGCTGAAGAGGCTCAGAGCCCGGCCTTTTTAGTCCCTGCACAGTCTTCTCCATCCACCTCCATAGGGCAGAGGGCAGACTTCAGCGACATAGGATTTTTTAAGTTAAAAAATTAATTGATGCTTTTATTTTGGAAGACAATGTCTGTGAAATGCATTCTCAGAAGGGGATAAAAAGTAGGGAAGGGAGTTGGGAAGAGGCAAGAATCTATTCACCAAGAGGCTGATAACACAGGCACACTCCCACACTCTAATGGGGGAAAGCGGAAGGAGAGAAAATCCTGTTTGTTTTTCAGAGAAGAGGATCTTGAAGATGTGGGGGCAGCGAAGGCAAGCACCTAGCTTTGTTTCGAATTATATGGTAAGAAGCATATTTAACTGGCCAGAATTTGTTTGGTCTGCTTTCCCCTAGAATTGCACAGCTTATCCATCTATATTTTTGTTAGAATATTCCAAGTCCTATTCTATCAAAAATGAAATAACCAAAAACATTACATAGAGCTACAAAGGGCAACTAGATCACACTACTTATAGAATTCTGCACCTTCTTGCTGACTTTTAAAATGCCAAAAAAATAGCATCATACATTCAGATTTTAAGCAGTTCAAAATTGGAAGTTATTAATTCATATTGCTTGAGATGGGTGAAAATAAGTTTGAATATTAAGTGCCTATATTGCTATGACAATTGAATTTAAATATTTGTTTTTATTTCAGCATAAATCTAATAGATATTTCTCCAAGTCATATTGGAAAATGTCAATTTTAGAATTTGATAGTATGATCTTGTGTGTATCAAAGTACCCAGCATAGATGCTATTTTTTATGATATTCTTTCTACTTGATTCTTTTTTTTTAATTTTTTTTATTTTTACAATTACAAAGATATACAATTAAAAAGTTCATATTTGGGTTTTGGTCATACAGTGTTCCAGCACCCATCCCGCCACCAGTGCCCATCTCCCACCACCAACGCCCCCGGTTCCCTCCCCCTCCCCCAGCCCCTCCTCCATGGCAGCTTCTTTATTTCTTTCCGTTTCTCTCTCTTTCTCTTTTCCTTTCCCTCCAGACTATGGATTACAGAACATACATTAAAGGGTTGTCATGTTTAGGTGTAAGAATTAGTGCTCCTTAAGGACAAAGCACTGAAAAGAGAACTTTCAAAGAGAACTTACTCTCAATGAGTATAAATGGAAGGCAAGTGGGAACTTGGATTTCAGCTAGAGGTAAGTAACAAACAAATTGTTTCCATGGTCCCTGAAGGCCCTGGCCCTCAGCTGAAGAAACACTGGAGATGGTAATAATTGCTTTCAAACAGGTCACCAGAATGTTTAAATCTCCTCCTCATGCAGTCTGGGATATCGTGAACAGTAACTGCAATGAGCACAAGTAGCTTACACCTTGCAATTAAATTCTCCCATGCACATAAATTCTGATCTTGCTTATATACTGTGTGTCGATTCTCTTAGGTGTAATGAAGAAAGACTTCCCCCCACACAAGGAAACAGCAGTATGAAACACACTGCTAAGGTGTCTGTCCTTTAATGATCCCTGCACAGCAACATTTCTATGATGAAATCTCAAAGCCCCCACTTCTCCCTAATGGCACCTATTTCAGATTGCCAAAGTGGGAGTTGGGCCTTACATGTTCATTCTTTTGCTCAAGTATCCCTGGGCTTGAACTATTTCCTATCATCGCAAGGTCACTATTTGTCTTACTTATCTTCCCAAATGAAATTACTTGGCTGGCTTCCTTCTAGCTCAGGCTCTGCCCACTTGGGCATTAATCATAACCGTTTCCTGTCCAGTGTGCCTCAAGTTCTGGAAAACTTTATCAGAGAACATCCCTTTACTTGTACCCTTAAGTACCCAGTCTACCTAGACATGGTTTCCCCTGGCCTTTCTGCCAGGGGTGGTAGCTCTCCCGGGCTCTGTGACTTTTCTTGTGGCAGTTTCCACGTTAGTGATTATGATTTTACAAAGAGACATCAAGCGTCCTGGAGGGCAGAGTTTCTAAGCATTCCTTTTAAGTGATCTTAAAATACTGATAGTGTTTCAATGAGAAAAGTAACCTCTTCAGTGGGCACTGTGAAGCCTGAGAAGCAAGGTTTCATTGGCGAGATGTGGCTTATAAACCTGGATTTATCCCTAAATGGGACTCTGATATTTAATTTATTATAAGTCTTCAATCTCCGAATGCAGCAATTTTAATGCTATCCCATTTCATACAGCAACCGTGCTCCTGGGAGAGTGACAGTTCCCTCACGTGTGGGCATTTCCAATATTCTCAAGGATGCCATGGAATTCTTAAAAAAAAATTAAAATTAATTTGATAACATGACTTGGCAGAAAGGTGATACTTTAAATTACTAGCTACTCAGTAACTTATGAACAGTTGTAAGAGCAATGTTTGTACTAGGCCAACATCTATCCTTCGCATCGAATACCTGCCTCTTTAAATGATTCAATGCCACAGTGCCTAATTTATCCTCCAAATCAATTTTTCTGCCTTACTTTTCTTATTCCTAAACTATAGGAAAGATTAATATTCTTATCGGTGTTTATTTACACACAGAGATGTGGGGAGTTAAAAATTACAGCTAATAAAGTACTTGGAATTTAGTAGGTGATAATTATTATTGTTGAATTTGGAAGTGTAGTGTTTCCATTAAGGTACCCTGGGATCTTTGTGTTCTTTTGAATAATTATGTAATTAATTCTGAAACAGTGAATAACACTTGATATTTCTAAAAGTAAGTGTTGCCCTAGTTTTTATGCCACACCTAAATTGTAGTAGAAGTTTATATTTTCCACAATTTTTTTTATAAATGAAATATCGATTTATAGATGCACCATGTCTTCTCTCTATCATTTTGCCTATGCAATGACCAAAGCTCTCGCATTCAAAACCAAATATGAAACTGGTATGACTCATCACTTAATCACCTGATCACTTGAATCCTGTTAATCATCGATTTGCTTGAGCAGGCGCCAGTTACATTTCCATTGGGCGCTATAATGTGCCAATGTAGCCCAATGGCATCTGTTTTTTTCAGGAATATGAAGAGCCTCAAACCGTTCCTTCAGGTATGACTCATAATGAGGTTAAAATGATCACAAAAAGAAATTCATACAAAATTCTAAAAATACTGATACAACTCTCTCTAGGATTTAGCAAACATCTAACCTGCCCTTTGTTAATATAATATTTATGTACAAAATCTCATGCTCAATTTAATAACAGATCAACACTATATAACTGCTCAATATTTCATTGGGTCACATCCGTGGGCAAATAGTTTCTGAAACTCACAAAACCCTATTAATACAATTACTTTTTTATTTTACCATCATGAGATATACAATTACAAAGCTGTAATTACAAATTACTGATTGGGTATTAGTCATACAGTGTTCCAACACTTATCCCTCCACCAGTGCACATTTCCCACCACAAATGTGCCCAGATTCCTTCTCCTACTTTACCTCCTCCTCCTCCTCCTCCTCCTCTTCCCCTTCCTCTTCTTTTTTTCTCTCTCTCCCTTCTCTCTCCCTCTCTCTCTCTCTCCCTTTTCTTACACATTGTTGTTTGCAATGCATACATTCAGGAGTTATCATGTGTATACTTTTTGCCTATTATTATCACAATTTTTAATAATACAATTCATTCTAACCCTGTATAACTTTTATATGACTCAAGAAACATACACCATGACTTTATAGGCTAACTATCCCAATGGAAGATAAAACTGATGCCTAATAAAAAGAAGCAATGAAGATGAGTCCATTTAAAGAAGTAAAAATTAAACAGTGGTATTATCTGTTAAGTCTGTAGGTTCAAACCTATTTTACAAAGGAAAATCAGAGACGATCACTTCTCCAAATAAACTATGAATTAAGATTCTATTGGACTGAGCAACTCAACTTCTGGGTATCTGGCCTAAATGGGCCTAACATTTAGAAAGGACATTTACACTCCATGTTCATTACTGCACTATTTAAAATAGTGGTAGCCCAAATATGGAAATAACCCGAATGTCCTGGAACAGATGATTGGATAAAGAAACCAGAGTGTATAATATATACAAACAATTGATACTGTTTGACTATAAGAAAAAATAAACTATGCAATGTGCCACTGTGTGGATGGATATCAAGAGTGTCATGGTAAGTGAAGCTAGTCATATAGAAAGGGACAGATACAGAATGAGCGCTCTCATATGTGGAATATAAAAACCCATAGTAAGGGACTAACAAATAGCCAAATGCAACAGAATCTAAACTTGCTTACAGAATGGGGCTCCCAGTGGTAGTGAGGCACGTCAGAGTTTAAGGAGGGGACTCTGAGACATTATGGAGTAAACAGGCAATCTGGAGTAGGTGTAATTTGGAACATTGTATGCACAAAAGCCTACTATTGACAGTATTCTAAAATGATGAATAAATGATTAAAATATTTCAAAAAGGAAGAATTTAGTGTGAAATTTAGATTTTTACAATCAATACCAAAGGAATCACATGACACCTAAAGTATTCTTATTTTATAGGAATTAACATTTTTATGATTTATATTTCTCATAAAAAGTAAACACATTTTCATTTAAGTTTCTGCTTTACCCTTTAAGAACTAAGAAAATATCTCACTTTGATCTTCATGTGATCAGGATACTCTCGAGTTTATGAAAAATAGTTCTGTAGTTTAAAAATAACATTTAATTTTATGATTTTTAAGCAGTTTCCTCCCCATAAATAATAAGAGAGACATTTGCTTCATGTAATAGTAAACAGCAATTTAGAATAATACTTTAATTGAGAAACAATTAGAAAAGCTTAATGCCCTTCATCAATTTTATGAAGTTCTTGTTACTATCTCTTTAAATACAAAAGGATCCCAGGGACCAACCTCTTCTTACTGTAATGAGTTCATAAACAGGCTTCTAAGGGTACTATTAAGTACTGGATCTTGTTTGCTGATCTAAGTGATGAGTAGAATCCATAAGTTTTGAGACATAGTGGAACTGCTATGCAGAATGTAGTAGCAGAAGACACTACAGCCATGAGGTTTGAGGGGAAGATAGGAGTCTTTAATGAGAAATTGGTTGGAGGAGAGGGGAGTCTAAGAGAAACAACTAAGTGTTTTAAAGAGCAGAATTTCAAGGGTTCACTAGAGAGGACACAATATAAATATTTCCCTGTACCTCTACAGAAAGGTCATTAAAGTCTAAATGACTCAGGAATTAGAAGTAACTTTAGGTTGGTAGAATGCTTTAGAGAGCATGAGAAGGATAATTAAGAGGCAGCTTGATAATGGAGACTACCAGGTACCATGTAATAAATCATGCTGAGATTTTCATGTCTTAAATATATGGGATGTTGGTTATTAATGATCAATGTCTGCTGATTAATGGGAAAAGAAGATTTGGGCTTTGGAGAAGAGATTTAAATCAGGTTTTCTAAATCTGACTCCAATAGAAGAATTATATTTTATGCGAAATTTGTGATGAGAGTAAGAATATCGTATCAAGGCTAAGATTATTACTTTTTTGATTGGAGAGAAAGTCACTTTAAGAAATGGTATGGGCTGAGGAGGGAACTGGACAAAGATCAATTCTTATAAAACTTTAGAGCAAAGCTATGAATTCAAAAGGTCTTGGAAGAGCTAACCTGTTACTCATGTATTCATGAAATCACTGAACTCTTTTCAAAAGTGTCCATGATTTACATATATCCCAGTATGGTTCATCTGAGGAGAGATGCCTCTGTTTTTCTACAGAAACTTTGGATTGTCCTTGAAGGAGAGATGAGAAAGGGGATATGCAGTCCCTCTCCTGATTTCCCCTCATTCTGCGTTCCTTTCTGGACACTAGCAGTTGAAGCTCATTATTTCCATTAAGCAATGAAAAACAAAAATAGGACGATAAAGGAAACTGCATGCCCTAGAGCTGGGAGGAAGAGGCAGGACTGGTGTCTGGAAATAAGAGTTTCTCTGTCTCTGTTTCTGTCTGTCTGCCTGTCTCTCTCTCTCTCTCTGTGCATCTCTCTCCCCCTCTCTCTTTATCTCTCTCTCTATATATATATGAAGCATATACACAAATGAATATATGGGTGTGTAAAGGTGTATATGCACATATGTAGCTATACATATATGTACCTATTTTGTAAAATATATTTACAATTACATATAAGTTATATGCATACATGTATTTTATTTCAAGGGAGAAAGAGTAAAAAAGTAAAACATAGATGGAAAAGAGCTAAGTAATTAAGGAATGGAGAAAGAAACACTTCTTCCATTGTCCAATCTTAAAGCTAATGGACACAAAAGAGAAACTACTGTTGGAAAGCAGAATATAGATGAATATAAAAGGTCAAAGTAAAGAATTTTTAAGGAGGTAAAATCTTTCCAGATAAGCTATGGTGCACTTAAGAAGTCATCGTCCAGGAAGTCAAATCCCCGCATCCTTCACAGTCACTGTAGGGTCACAAGCAGGTTACAGCCAGACTTTTCTTTTGTGCAACTTCTTACAGCTGCTCTCTGAATAAGCCCAGGTCTATAAATAACTGAATCTCTAGACCCATTAGGCAACACATTAATGTAACAAAGGCATATATGTACTGGGCTAAAGAAGAGAAATCATTGGAAGAAAAGGAGAGTTTCAATTTGACATGTACCACAGGGGGATAAAAAGCAGATCCAGCCATTTCTCAGACACAAAATGCCATTATCGTCTGTGATTACATCCTCCATTTTTCAACTATGTCCAGCAACCATTTTTGAACTACAAATCATCATTCTACCTTTGTAGAGAGGAAATGGTTACTGCAGGTATGATAAGGTTTTGCCCATGCATGCCTGTTTCAAAGGAGAGACTGTGAGAGACATGGGAGAGGAAAGAGAGGGAAGAGAATTAGAACTAGAATCTCCCTATTATAATCATGATTAAAAAAAAGCAAACAGACATTTTCCAAAGACACAAACAGTTTAGGCAGGACAATGAATAAGGCTTTCAATCTTTACATATATATGTATAGGTGTATATGTGTATATGTATATGCGTATGTGTATGTGTGTATATGTATATGTGTATGTGTATGTGTATATGTATATATATGTATATATTCTTGGATCTGATATATATCTTGGATATATCTTGGATCTGATATATATATATAAATATATATATGTAAGTATGAGGGTTAGTGAAGGTTGAGAAGGAACATGGGTGGAGGGAAGTTGACACTCATGGTGAAACATTGCACACCTAAAACTCAATTATGAATAACTGAAAATCAGAGTGTCTTAATCACTTGATCACTGGAATCCCGTTATTCATTGATTTGCTCAAGCGGGCACCAGTAACATTTCCATTGGACCCTATCACGTGCCACTGTAGCCCAATGGCATCTGGTTGATTCAGGAATATGAAGAGCCTCAAACCGTTCCTTCAGGGTCTTGACAAGGAAGTCAAGTGAGCGGCCACGTGATCTTTTGACATCCCGTGGGATCCAGTCGGTAATGGCTCTAGTCCAGTGGTTGTCTCCAAATCGCATTACATGTCCAGCCCATCTGATTTTCAATGCCTTGGCAAAAGAGATAGCATCCCTGATTCTGGAATAGTGACGGAGGTCAGAACTCCGGATTCCTTCTCTCACTTGAGTGAGGCGTGATATTCCAAGCATAGCTCTTTCGATTCCTCTCTGGGAGACCCTAATAGCATTCTCATCCTGCTTTTGTAGGGCCCAGGTCTCCAAGGCGTATGTTAATGCAGGGAGAACGGTGGAGCCAGAGCTGTGCCCGGAGCCGGAGGTTCTTTGTCCTTTTAGCTATTTCTTCGATGCCTTTGAAGGCATTCCATGCTGCTCTCTTCCTCCTGCGCAGCTCAGGTTTTAGGTCGTTCATTATGTTGTTTTCCGACCTAGGTACACATACTGCTGCATTCAGAGATGTCTGTTCCATTGAGAGTGAATGGGGCCTCTGGAACTAGTTCATTTTTCATAAACATGGTTTTCTTTTAAATTCAGCTGTAGACCTATCTTTCCACATTCTCGGTCGAAGTCAGCCAGCATTTGTGCCGCTTGGCTAATGTTTGGTGTTATTAGAACGATGTCATCAGCGAAGCGGAGGTAGTATAGTTGATCACTTGAATCCCTTTATTATTATCTTAATATTTTTTAATATAAAAAGTGAATAATTTAAAACAAAGAGTATTTCTGTAGGAGTAACTGTGCCAGCACTGTGTCAGTGCTGAGAAGAGAGGGCATTAAGGCCAGGGGGTAAAACCAAGGCCTCACATATGCCAGGTAGGAGTTACCACTTGAGCCACATCCCTAGTCCAAAGCAATGATTTCTGATACATAGAAAAAATTCTATCTGACCACCTATTCATAAGTATAGGGAAATGACAGGTAATATTTTGCTTTCAGGATGCCTTTACTTTTAAAAATTAGATTTTGTGTTCTTGAGTTGAACAAATAATGAGTGGAAAGTTTCATATAACACGTTTTTATAAGAAAGGATCTTCTACCTGGACTATTTCAAAGTTTTTTAGGGAAGTGTTGGTCCTGAAATATGTGAAATATGCAGTCCCTCACCCTCAACTCATTCCCTTCTTAATGAACCATCTATCAAACACACACACACACACACACACACACACACACACACACACACAAACGCAACATGTGGTTTTCTACCTTCCAAAATAGACCTAGCAAGCAAATGCTGACCATTGCTTACTCTGCTTTAACTTGTCACATGTATCACTTGTCTTCCCATTGTTCATCAATTTGCTCGAGTGGGCACCAGTAGCATCTCCATACATTGGGAATGAAGTCCATTATTGTTACTGTTTTTGGCATATTGAATATACCACAGGTAGCTTGCCAGGCTCTTCCATGGCTCTGGGTTCATTCCAGGGGCTCAGTGGGCCCAGTATTTTTTCTATGTAAGACCGTGAACCATCCAGGGCCCACACGGCAGAGCCCTGGATGTAGGCAAGCCTGTCTCCTGTCTGCCACCTGCCGATGCAGTTGGGCACAGCATTCACACCTGCAACACCTTGAGAGGCCTATACCAGACTCAAGAGTCCACCCATTCCAGCTTCTTCTAGGAAAAAAAGGCACCAAAATGTTACTGAGAGGCAACTGCTTTCAAGCAGCCTTCACCCCTCACAGATGCTTTCTTCCTTAGAGACCTTCTTTGAAAAGTCAGAGATTGGAACACTGTCTTTGAGTGCCCTTTCTGCAGTGAGATGAGGCAGGAAAGAGGCCTCCCAGAGATTCTGAGGCACACACAGTCAGTCACACACAAACTTAGGAAAGAAAATTGTGACATGGCAGCTCTTTCTTGCTTCTCCTCAACAAGTGGTCTCTGGGGATACACGTTCTGATCTCTTCACAGTCTCATTTTATTTTGTGGGATCTCCCAATATTTCCGCAGAATGCCTATGGCCAGGGGCACTTTTTGGTGACTCTCAGTTAACCAGGCTGGTGGTTCAATGCAAGTACCAAGAATTTGGTGCCCCTCTGGCAATGTGGGACCAGTATTGGCTGGGTCACCTCAGTGATGCTTGGGGTCTCCATGGCTACCATTTAATGATACTCTGAGTACCAGATGTTGTTGGGGATTGAAATGGAATTGACTCATGCAAAACATGCACCTCAATCTCTGGAATATTTCTCAGGCCCTAAATTCTCATTTAATTTTTAAAATTTTTTCTTTCTTTTCCTTTTTTGAGTCACACCTGAAGTTGCTCAGGAGTTACTCCTGGCTCTTCACTCAGGAATTACTCCTGGTGGTACCTGGGGACCATATGCATGTCAGGGATCAAAACTGGGTCAGCGGCATGCAAGGCAAATGACCTCCCTGCTACATTACCACTCCAGCTCCTACATTCTCATTTTATAAGTTCTATAGGATAGGAGCTGAGTCATATTCCAGAGTTTAGAGTATATGTCAGGCATGTACTCAACCTGGATTCAATCCCCAGCCTTACATGGTCCCCCAAGCATTGCAATCTGCAGCTGGAGGCCTTGCTCCAGCCACGTGTGCCACAGGTAATCCCAACACCATAAGGACTCATGCAACACTACATCCTTAGGCCTTCTCATCAAAAACCATGCCCAGTTGACTGAGAATAATGGGAAACGGGCCCTAGACCACTTGATCCTCCACATAAGGTCCATCTGACGTAGCAAAAACTACTACTGAGAGAAATCAGAGGGAAGGAGAATTGGAGAGACTGGATGTTCTCTCCAATATAAAAGCTCTCTTTTTTAAACTTTTATTTTTTTATTAAAACACTATGAACTACAAATTTATTTGCAGTACAGTTGTTGCAAGCATTCATTGTTCAACACCATACCCACCACCAGTGTCCCTCTACCACCACCAAATGGTACCCTCCATTCCCTATCCCCACACCAGCTTCCATAGCTGGTGGCGATAACATTGATGATTGCAACATATATATTGGAAAGGTCCTGGCATAAACCTGACCCTCAAGTGGGTGGTTTTGTTAAGATGTCGTGTGGCCACTTTGCTGTGCACCACTGGAAGAAGTTGTAGTAGTTGTGTCTCTGGCCATTCTTCTTGGAGTTACTGATCAGTCCTGGTTCATGGTCCATTATGAATGACATCTGCGCAGCTCATGGTCATGTCAACTGGGCCAATGGAGGTGGGGGATGGGAGAAGGGGCCTCAATCCCAGCTCCAAGCCTGGTTGGCATGCTCATGACCACCTGCCTATTTACTGGCCCTGTAGGAACTGGTCCTTTCATCACCAGTTGCTGATGAAACTGGCCAGTGAAGGACAAAAGCCTCCTTGATGTCAAGCTTCAAAGGCACAGCCTTGGAGTTATGGAACTTTCAAGCAGCTCATGGCATTTACATGCAAGCCCAGAGCAGTAAAGACCTGTCAGTCACATGATGCTCCTTTTGGCTGCACACACAGTGAAAGCAATTTTTATAAATGGCATTGTATCCTTGCGATACAGTGAATGGCAACTCATCCTCCCTTCTATAATTTGAACAGGGCTATCTCTGGTCTTTTCCTTACACATTCATTTCACACCTTGATCCAACCATGGAAAACATATTAAGCTACAAAGTGGAACATTTTAATTGTAGTGGGTGAATAACTGGCCCTTAAATGGCTGGGAGCTCTGGTAAATGGATTATCTATTTTCCAAAATGCCCTGATTAGAGCTGTTTAATCTATGGAAATCTACCAGCAATAAAAACCAGATCAGATCTAGACCAGCCAGAACCAGCTGCTCATCCTGTTTCACATTGCTCCTTGTCCGGTCACAAAGAACATGCTGGTTACTCTTTAAGCCAATGGACTCTTAATGACGCCACTGTAGCACCATGAATAAGGCAACAGCCCTGTGGTCATAATTGCCCCAGAACTTAGATTTAGCATGACACCTCCCTGCCCCCCACTTCCAATTTGTTGCCAGAGACCTTGATTTACTTTCTCAAAAATGATCACACTCACAGTCCTTGTTTCTGCATGGTCACAAGTGAGCAGGCCAGTGGGGGCCTCAAGTTCCCTGGGACTTGTCTTTTGTCTTCTGCTGTGGCATGTAGATAGAGATATGAGGAACTGAGGCTGGCAATGTGAACTTGGAAAAGACAGTGTTTGCAAGCAAAAACCAGCCCAAAGGCAGAGGTCTCTGAGATCAAGCACCCAGGTGGGGGAGCCTGGACAATCTTTGGGGTGGATAATTCAAAGCCCAGACCAACTGTTGGAAACCCTGGGAGAAGAAGCAAGGACAAAGGCTGCTAATAATGGAGCATCCCCATTTAATTTGGGGGGCGGTTTAAAAGCAACACTCCCATTAATTCTTTCTTACACAGAACAACATTCCAGACCAAGGCAATTAAATAAAATATCCATATAAAAGCCTGTCCTCAAAGTCACTGAGAGCTCTCCCCCTCTAAGGAAACCCACATTCTCTCCTGTGTTGAACTCTGTCTTCCCTCCTCATATTTCCAAAATAGATTCATCCAATTTTTTAATCTACTTTGTGAAATTATTTTCCGTGAAATCAGAGAACAGACTGGAAAAGAGAAAACTGGGCAGAGGCAAGACTGATTTCCCTTTACTTCCAAAGAGCAAATGCCTCACTCTGGCCAAGCCCAAGGCTCCTGAGGAAATCAGGGGATGGGGATTAACTCTGGGCCATGAAAATGAAGTAGGATATGGGCATACTGTATCGACTGTTGTGTGGAACTGTGTATGGTATGTAGGTGCCCATTGCAGTCTATCAGTCCTAAGCTTGCTAACACTTTCCAGGGAATTCTGGTGGGGAAAGAGGAAAGCAGTCAACTCTACTTGAGATCATGGCCTTCTCACTTCACAAGAATCAAAGCAGCATTATTCCAGAGTCACAGAAAGTCTGATAACCTCAAAGTGGTGAGTATTGGGGAGGGGTACTGGGTTATGCACAGCAGGACATCCCAATGGAAACTTTCTCAGTGGCCAGGAAAATTTTGAGAAAATGAATCAAATCCTTAGTGCTAACACGGTCATGCTCAGCAGAATTCTTAGGGGAGGCATTTGGGTAGGCAGAAGACCTGAGAAGCCCAAAGAGAAGCTCAGGTTCCTGAGGGGACAAAACATGGTGGTTTTAGTCCTGAATCATTCATGATTCTTAAACTAACAGAAGGCTTGTCCTAGCTCTTTTTCTGGTGAAAGTCTTAATGCGCTAGTTGCTTGTGGAGGTGAGGATTATTGGAAATGAGTATCAGCTTTCTGCACTGTTCTTAGCAAGGTGTTTATAAGGCAGAAAGCCTCTGTGGAGAATCCTGACCTCCTACCCACACCCCCTGCAGGCGGGTGGCATAAATATTTCTATGAAGGCTTCTGTACTGAAGACAAGGCTAAAGATTGCTGTAAAATGTTTCTAGAAGTAAAATTCCTCTGTGAGCTGTCTGGGATACAGATTTCCACAAAAAGTTGAGGATATAGCTCAAATGCTGAGTCATATTGTTGTAGGCAGGCAGACAGGGGATCCCCACATGGCAACGAATTCTTGCCTTAAGGCTGTCCAGATTCACCTGTTTGGAAACCGGAACCAAGATTTGCTAAGGCCCTCAGTATACCCTAAGCAATCCAGATCAACCTGTATCAGTCAGGGCCCTAATCTGGTTACATTCCAGGACAGAAGACCCAGCAGGAACAGAGATCTAGAAAAGGGGATTTTCAAAGAAGAACATTCCCAAAGTCTACTCCCCTTGGCAACGGCCCTAGCAACCTAGGTTGAAGCCCCATATGGGAGTAACTTGAGGAGAAATCTATAAAAGCCATCCTGACCAAAAGACAGCACATACATGCTGCTTGGAAACACATGCTGCCTGAGCCCATGTGGCCGAGCACATGTGGCGCCTGAGCACGTGTGTTGCCCGCATCTCCCCTCTTGAGATGTGTACTCTCTCTTACTGGCTCTCTGTCTTTGGAGTAGCCCAAGTGTTTCTCTCTTTATTTTCTCTCCCCTTCCCTTTCCTAAAATTCCTTAATAAAACGTGTTTTACTTCACTGCTCATCGACTCCTGAAAATTCTTTTTCTGCGAGGAAGACAAGAACCCTGAGGCAACCCCTGGTTAAGGCCTAGGACTGACTTTCCTTTCCTGCAAAGAGCAATTCCCCGCTCCAGCCTGAGTCCGTGGCTCCTTGAGAAATCTCGGGTGGTGGGGATCAGCTCCCATGCCTAGAGATCAAGTGGACATCAGTTGTGGCTTGATGGCTACCTCATCAGGCTAGTGGGGCTCAGGCTCATGCCGCAGGGGCTCATCACAGACTTTATCAGTCCTTAGCCTGCCCATCGGTTCCTGGGCAGCTGAGACAGCTGGGGGAGAAAGTGACCATCTCTCCCCCTTCCATTCTCACATACGCCGCCCGTGAGGCCCACCTGCATCAATATCCTTTTCATGCGAAGGCTCTGTGTTTAATCCCCACACCACCACATGGTTTCTGAGCACTGCTGGGTGTGGAGCAGTGGCCTCTGCAAGCACTGCAGCCAACAGAGCTCAACATCACTGGTCCCAAGCACTGAACTTTCAGGTCCACAAAGCCCAACCAAGTTTCACCAGGTGTCATCCTGGACTCCTCTGAGATTGCTTGGGAGTCTATCTCATTACCACCATCCAACAAGAGCTCCAACTCTCCTGCCCTCCACACAACACTCTTCAGTTCATTAGCATTCTATCTGCCCATAGCAGAGAAATCAGAGCTCAGGACAATGAATTGTCCTTGCAGGCACATAATTTCCAAAGCAGAACTATAAAAATTCTGTCCATAATTTTCATATTTGTAATATGATACTGAATGCCAAATATGACTGCATTTCATGTTTGTTATGGTAGGGAGTGAGAGTTCAACGTAAAACTTTTACTGAACTGAACCTTTGAAGGCTTTATTTAATTTTAACTTTTCTGGAGGTGGGGGGGTTTGTGTCACATATGGCAGTGCTCAGTGGATCATTCCAAGTGTTGGGGGTTAAATCAGGGTCGGCTATATGCAAGAAAAGCCCCTACATCCTGTACTATTTCTCTGGCCCTGAAGATTTTAAATGGCTGTGTCCTGTCTATTGCCTGCAAGATAAAGTGGTCTTTCCCCTTAAATTGGCCAAATTCAGTTCAGGATAAAAATTGTAATCTAGGGGCCGGAGCGATAATCCAGCAGGTAGGGCATTTGCCTTGCACATGGCCAACCCTGGTTCAATCCCCGGCATCCCATCTTGTCTCCTGAGCACTGCCAGGAGTAATTCCTGAGTGAAGAGCCAGGAGTAACCCCTGAGCATCGCCGGTTGTGACCCCCAAAAAAATAAGCAAAAAAAAAAATTGTAATCTAATGTGATTTATTCACAGCCAACTCACATAGTTACTTATGGCTTTAGCATTTATTTAAAAAAAAGTAATTATGCTCAATATGTTCTATGGGAATGACACTAACTGCTATTGCTAGCATTGCTTATTATTTCCATAGCAAGATGACTTAAACTTGACCTAAATAAATATTTTTAAGAGTTCCAACTAGCATTATTGTGTTTTCCTCCCTTTTCTAGTCTTAATGGAGAAAAATGTCTATGAATGTTAAGTTTTAAGGTTTATAATGTTGTGATGTTAGATATGATATAACTACTACAAAAAATAATTATCAACAAGTGGTGGCTGACCAGTGTCATGTATAAAGTGACAGCATTTCAGAAAGATAATGGCTGTCAAATTTAGGGTACTTACCAGGCAGAGACTATTTCAGTACTTAGGATAGTCACTTTATTCTTTTAAAAGTTTTTTATATTTTATTATACCACCATGAGATTTACAATTACAAAAAAGTTCATGTTTGGGTTTCGGGCTTACAGTGTTCCAGCACCCATCCCCCCACCAGTGCCCATTTCCCACCACCATGTCCCCAATTCCCTCCCCTCTCCCCTAGCCTGCCTCTATGGTAGGTTCTTTATCTCTTTTCTCTCTTTCTCTCTCTCTCTTCAAACACACTGTGGATTATAACATACATTCAGAGGTTATCATATGTATCTTTTTGCCTGTATTCAATGCTCAGTTCTAGGCTGGTATCACTTTCGACAATTTTAGCACACTGTTCCCTTCTCCATCTTACCTAACCTCTGACTCCCACACGTTTGTGGTAGATTCCACCAATGATAAGACCTCCTGATCCAAGTTTTGCCTACAGTATATTGGTTTCATTATATATATATATGTATATATATATATATATAAAAATGAAACATATATATGTATATATGACAGACATGGGGCAGAGCTGCTACTTGCTCTCCCTGTGCCCAGCCGCTCACAAGGAGCCCAGGAGAGATGGCGGGTTCTAGCCCTGGCCCGCCAGCCCAGCAGAGCCTTGCAACAAGCCAGACGACCCCCCCACTCCATGAGGGCCTCCATTTTCCACATCCAGACTTCTCTCCGTCAGAACTCCACCCAGCAGATCAGCCTATCACAGTCCAGCTCGCGCAGCCGCTGCGGCCGCACGGTTCATCATTAAATGCTGGACTTAGAGATGACTGCAAGAGTATGCTACCTGCACTGCAGAGCCTGGCAAGCTACCCGTGTTGTATTTGATATGCCAAGTACCAGTAACAATTATAGACCTCATTCCGAATGGATTGTGGCTCCTTATGTTCCTGGAGCAAGCAGATGCCATTGGGCTCTACTAGCATGAGACAGGACATATGGAGATATTACTGGAGCCCGCTCGAGCAAATCGATGAAGAACGGGAAGACAGTGATACAGTGATACAGTGATATATGTATATATATTTATATCATGCAAATAAATGCAAAGAAACTTTGGTACATCTACACAATGGAATACTATGCAGCTGTTAGGAAACATGAAGTTATGAATTTGTCTATAAATGTATAGTCACTTTACAACTTGTACAATGCAGTAGTCACACATTCTGTATCCAACACATCAACCTGAGAGTTTCTATGACACACAAATTTTTATTAAGAAGGAAAACATCACTTGATCACTTGACATCCCCTTATTCATTGATTTGCTCAAGCGGGTGCCAGTGATGTTTCCATTTGAACAAGGAAGACATAACAGTAAGATATATAAACAACATAAAACTAAGCCAGCATTATTTCCAGACTTCTCCAGTGCAATCTCAAAACATCGATTTCTTTGGCAGGAAACACATCTTCACTCAAACACACTTTACAAACTCTCACTACCACTTCTAACTTTACTAGGTAATTCAAGAGTAACTTTTTTTTTCTACAAGTGAAATTTGCATGGTAATGTAATGGCACAATTCTGTTTAATTGCACAATAAGTATCTATCTATAGCTATCTACCTATCTACATATACCACATTTAATATTGTGGTATTACTAACACTAATACTTCCAAAGAATTTAAGCAAGCTAAAATCCATCAGACATAAGGAGGATATAATTCCCTCAGGCCTCACTCCCCCTCCACACACACATACCCATTGGGAACACAGCATTCTTTTTAAAAGCTCCTTATCTCTGGTCTCATGACAACTCTACCATAACCACTGAGAAAAGTATTATTAGCAAATTTTTACAGAAGAATATAAACAATTAGAAAGTTAAAACACTGGAACATTTAGCAGAGGTCACAAAGCTACTGGATGTTGTAACCAAGGGTTCAATGTGTCTTAGCCTAAACCTCTACCATTATAGATCTGTGGCAGCGAAGTTCTTAATTACAAAAATACCAGATTGGGTCTGGATCTCTTCCGCTTCTGTTTGCTCTCATGAGCAGGGGAGAGAGACCATGCTGGCTAGACTCAGAGTGGAGTTTTGGGCCCTGCCCTTTCCTCCGCCTCCATGCCAGTTGCCCGGGAAGAGATAGACCCACCCACGCCAGACTCAGCTAATCTGCAAGCCCGGAAGAGATCCAGACCCATCCACTTCAGACCCACAGCTGCGCTGCTCGGCCGAACCCCATGTGGAAGCAACCCATGGAGCTGACCTTCTGGCAAGGGGCTCGGCCATCCCCTGGCCGAGTCCAACATTGCTCCAAGGGTTTGCTCTCATGAGCGGGGAGAGACCATGCTGGCTGGACTCGAGTAGAGTTTTTGGGCCCTGCCCTTTCCTCCGCCTCCATGCCAGTTGCCCCGGAAGAGAGAGACCCACCCACGCCAGACCCACATATCCCTTGGCACATCACCGCAAAATGATATTTTTATAGGATACTGAATTTTGCATAAGGTTCTTCCCAATTTCCTTCACATTTATACATACTAAACAGTTATAGACATGTTTTAACTGATACCAGTAAGCCTGGCAAGAAGAGAGAGCAAACCACACATCATGCAGTTAGTCATTCTCAACATCCAGACTCCATAGTTCCTCAGTGCTCCACCCCAGAGAAAACCTGATCTTCCCCGTTTAAGCTTCATCAGTAAATGCTCGGGTTGAGAGCCTTCTACTGAGACTATACCACCTACACGGTAAAGCCTGGCAAGCTACCGTGTTTTATTTACTTTTATGCCAAAGACTAGTAACTATTATGGACCTCAGTTCCATAACCTGAAGAATGGTTTCGGGCTCCTTCTGTCCCTGTAGCAAGTAGATGCCCTTGGGTTGCACTTGCTTGTGACAGGACTAATGGAGATGTTACTAGTGCCCACTCGAGCAAATCAATGAACAATGGGAAGACAGTGATACAGTGATACCAGATTGGGAGATTCCACTTGACTTTTAGCTGTGAAATGAAGGTGTTTGGGGATTGGTTAGTTCCATATCCAGGGAAATGCTTTATACTGATTATTAAATGTCCACTATATGTCAGTCACAATGCTTTAGATCAGTACTATAAGTGTGAGCAAGACACAGACCTCCTCTTCTTATCGCTGGCAAAACTTGGGGTAAACAATTAGTATTGTGGTAGTTAGTATTAGTATTGTGGCAAACAAGATGTGGCAAAGTTTGCCTCTGAATGTGGCAGTTTGCCTATTAACAGAAAATAGCATAGATTCTGGACAGAACCACTCATCAACATATTATTCACTTGCTGGAAGAAGAAAAGTCACTAAGACTCTTCCTTCTTCGTTTACTCCCATGGCCCCCAGAGCTGTAAAAGAAAAGTAGGCCAAAGCAGTGAGCAGGAAGTAAACATAAAGGCAGAGAAGGCAGGAGGGTAAATTCCTGATTCAGCACTGTGCCTGATATAAGAAAGCCAAGGTCTGAGCTTCTCAGACTAGCCAGACCCTGGAAGCTTTGCTGAGTCTGATAGCCCTGACTCTAGAAAGCCATCTTGAACCCTCTATTCAGTCATAAAAGGGCAAAAGAAAGAAGAGGAGTTGAGCAATGAATCCTTTGCTGGAAAACATCTCATGACTTATGATTTCACAAGAAGTGCTTTTTCTTTAACTCAAAAAATATTAAAATACATTGGAGGAAAAAGGAGAAAGGGAACAAATGCATAGGATACCTAACAAGGATGAGTTGGTAGCTGAAGGTTATTAATAAGTGAGATTATATGAGAGTGTTAAACTTAGTCCTTAAATCTTTGAAAGTACAAGCAGTTGACATTGAGGAGCTCTACAACAGATTCAGCCAACTGGATGCCAGTTAGTAAAATCCACAGTTGTAGAGCCCAAGGATATGTAAAACTAATTATGAGGGACCTGAGGAACCAGAGATGTGTGCTATGGGGTAAGGTGGTGAAACCAATCCCCCACATACACTAAGTTAAGATTTTGCAGAGTGAAAAGTTGTATTTGAATGCTCTTCTGTTGGTCTTGCTTTCTTGACCACACCTGGTTGTGCTCAGGGTTTGCTATTGGCTCTATCATCAGGGATATCGCCTGGAGGATCTAAGGGGGACCATATACAGTGTTACAGTGTAACAGTGTTGGGGATTAAGCTGGAATTGAATGCATGTAAAGATAGAGCCTTGACCCCTGTACTATTTTTCCAGCCCAACATTTGAATTTTTTACTATAGTTCTTGGTAGTCAAACTCTCATTGATTACACTGCGTAACTGTGCATTCTGGTGAATAGTATCATCAAAGACTGTCTAGAACTGTTAAATCAGTGTAGATAGCCCCAGGTTGGAATAACTGGTTAGAAACATATGAATGGGCTGGCTAGAGAGAGGTAAATTTAGATCAGAAATCCTTTTTCCCCTCCTCTTTTTCTCCTCATAAAGCTTTTCTCGGTGCTCCTCCCATTTCCATCTAATATGGAGTATCTGACACAACTGTCTCAATCCATTGACTACTTCTACATGTAAGGCAGATCTGGGCTGGAGAGATAGTAGAATGGGCAAGGTACTTGTCTTGCATGCAGTCAACCTGGTTCAAAACCTAGCACCATATATGGTGTTCCAAGCCCTACCAGAAGTAATCCCGTGAGCAGAGGCTTGACTAAGTCCTAACACCTTCAATCTTCATCTTACAAATCATTGGAGGGCTAAGGTACAATTCCTTCTGGAGGCACCAAAAGCAATGAAACATGACTGACCACACTGCACATGTTGGGCTTGTTAAAAGTCAAATCTCTTCAGAAAGATGCTAGTAAAGCAATCTGTTCAGTTGCAAAACAGCAGCACAAACCCATCAAACACAATTTGGTGAGTGTATATACATGTTCATTGATAGTGATCTCTCAGTCTATTTTTTGTTCCCGGGGTCATATTTTTGGTTTAATTTGTTATTGCAAATCATAAGAGAAGATTAACCAATTAGGTGGTTTGAGCCTAAGTGTGATCATCATTTGACCTCAGCATTGCTGTTTTGGTCTATGAATTTGTGTGGTCCAATAGAGCAGGAATAATTTATATAATCCTGAAGTCTTAGTCTAGTTAATGGAATTCAGAACAACGGCAGGGCCATTTGAATACTTTGGCATGAAAGATATGAGCAGATCATATTATATATAGAAAGGATAGGGCTAGGGGAAATAGCTCCAAGGACTGAAGCACATGCCTTGCATGAACCAAGCCCTGAGTTTGGTAACCACCACCACAAGGCCACCTGAGCACTGTTAGACTTGAGCAGCACCAACTTCAGAGGCTGGAGATCTGAACCACCAGACCCTTGTTACTGTGCCCAGGTATTGCCAGGAGTGGTTCCTGGATCCCCAGGTACTGATGGAAAGACTGTGTCACTCCACACCCCCCCCAGCAGGAAGGGCAGCAGATAAGAGAGAAAATGTGAGATAACACTGAAAACGTGAAACAGAATAAAATAGAGGTTATTAGTTGCATCCTTCCAATCAGAGTGTATTCAGCTTAAATTGTTTCTGAATTTGCAAGCTCCTTGCTGAGTTAAATTACAAAAAAAAAAAATAGTTTATCTGAGGAGAAAAGGGGATGAAATATGTTAAATGTAATATAATGGTTGTAAATTAATAGATGAAATGGCAGAAAGTATATTTCCTCCAGAACCTGAAAGCACACTTACGTTATATTATATTCATATAATATATAAATATATTCATCTTATTTTTTAAATAATTTATCTTATTTATCATATTTACCATTCTATTTATCCTTATTTTCCATACTCTTGACTGAAACCAATGAAAGGAGCTAGAGCTACAGCAATGGGTCCCAAAATTATTAGTCTTATGCTTTCTTTTTTGGGAGAAATTTACTGTGTCCTTCTAAATATGGGCCTTTTTAAGCAAACAAATAGAAAGAGTCCCATGATTGGTCTTTTCTGTGCCCCAATTTATTTTATTGAAGCAGCATGAGTCAAAGCTACTCATAGCTGGGCTTCAGCCACACAATGTCCTACCACCAATCCCATCATCAGTGTCTTCCCTCCACCCGTGTTGCCAGGTTCTCTCTCCTATTCCCTCAAAGTCCCAGCCTGCCATCCTGACAGGCACTCTTATGTAATTTATTAGCCCAGGTTAATAAAGTCTGGGTGTCGACTGGACAAAGAAACTATGGTACATCTACACAATGGAATACTTTGCAGCTGTTAGGAAAAATGAAGTTATGAAATTTGCCTATAAAGGATGGAAATGGAAAGGATCATGTTGAATGAAATTAGCCAGAAGAAAAAAGACAGATATAGAATGACTGCACTTATTTGCATGATGCAATATATGTATATATATGTATATATCATCATATATGTATCATCATATATGTAATATATATGTATATATGTATATATACATATATATACACATATATATTATGATACCAATATCTAAGGTCAGGCAAAACATGAATCAGGAGGTTTTGTCAACAGGTGGAATCTACCACAAACGTGTAGGAGTCAGGAGGTTAGGTAAGACAGAGAAGGGAACAGTGTGCTAATAATCATCGAAAATGATAACACCAGCCTAGAACTGAGCATTGAATATAGGCTAAAAGATACACATGATAATCTCTAAATGTATGTATTGCAATCCACAACGTATAAGAGAAGGGAAGAGAGAGAGAAAGAGAGAGAAAAAGAGAGAGAGAGAGAGAGAGAGAGAGAGAGAGAGAGAGAGAGAGAAAGAGAGGATAAAGAACCTGCCACAGAGGCAGGCTAGGGAAGGGGGGGAGGAATTGGGGACATTGGTGGTGGGAAATGGGTACTGGTGGGGCGATCAGTGCTGGAACACTGTATGACCAAAACCCAAATATGAACATCTTTGTAATTGTATATCTCATGGTTCAATAATAAAATATTTTAAAAAAGAAAATAACAGAGGGGCCAGAGTGACATTTACAGTCAAGACATGTCAAAATGTTAAAATATGGGGAACTCAATAAACATACTCTTCGTTTCTTAACTGAATATTTCAAAGTAGTGATAAAAATATATTATAATTTAGTAACTTTTGATAAACTAGAATTCTAAATTGAGTATAAAAATATAAGCTTCAGGCAGGAATGATAGTCAAGCAGGGAGGGCGTTTGCCTTGCATGCAGCTGACCTGGGTTCGATCCCCGGCATCCCATACGGTCCCCCGAGCACCACCAGGAGTAATTCCTGAGTGCAGAGCCAGGAGTAACCCCTAAGCATTGCCGGTGTGACCCAAAAAAGCAAAACATAAATAAATAAATAAATAAATAAATAAATAAATAAATAAATAAGCAAGCTTCTCTGTCAGATCCAAGTACAAAATAAGATTTAATGCACTATATTTAAAAATAAAATAAAATAAAGTCTGGGTCTCATGGTTTCAATGTTGATGACTCTGTGGTTTGAATATTCGGCTCTATCATTCCTTATCAGCTCTAATGTACCTGAATCCCCCTGTCTCCTGACCCCATTTCTTCTCATCTGTCTCTTTCTCCCCTTCCCTCTCCCTTCAATTAGCCTTGAAGCAATTACTGCCCTAACCCACCTCATTCTTCCCACACACCTTCCCCTGCATCCTGAATGAGGTATCAACTCACTTTTTGGAAACAGTGATAAGGTACAAATAATGGGATTAAACATGGAGGTGAACATCCACGTGTTAAGTTGCATAACGCTACTTAACTTGTCCATTGCAAGCAATAATATGCTGGAGCCAGAGAGATAGTACAATGGGGTAGGGTGCTTGCCTTGCATGTGGCTGACTAGCTGATCTGGTTTGATCCCTGGCATTTCATATGGTTCCCAAAGGCTGCCAGGAGTGATTTCTTTTTTTTTTTTTTTTTTTTTTTTTTGGGTCACACCCGGCGATGCTCAGGGGTTACTCCTCCTGGCTCTGCACTCAGGAATTACTCCTGGCGGCGCTCAGGGGGACCATATGGGACGCCGGGGATCGAACCCAGGCCGGCACAGGCCGGCCGCAAGGCAAACGCCCTACCGCTGGGCTATCGCTCTGGCCCATGGAGTGATTTCTGAGTATGGAGCCATGATTAATCCCAGAGTACCACCAGGTGAAGCCCCCCAAACAAACAAAAACAAAAACAAAAAGGAAAAAATAAGGAAGTAAAGAACGAGCAACATGCCTGGGCTTCATGATTGGGGCATTACCCAGGACTTGATGATGGGGACACACAGGCCTTAGAACTAGGACAGCGGAGGAGTTTGGTGATGGTCTCCTGTTCACTTTCCTCCTGTCACCCAAGACAAGCCAAGCCAACGGACTCACTATGTGCTAATGTCAACTTTGGAGTTTGCTTAGTGGGAGGAATTCCTTAGTCTGACAATGCTGTTAACTGAAGCTAATTTGCCCCTCTCAACTTATCAACTTACTTATCAGCTTATAGGTAAGCTTTCTACAGAAACTACAGGATGCTTTTGTCTTAAGGTCCTCTACTTAAATTCATAATTTTTCTTTCTTCTTCTATTTTCCTTTCCTCCCCACCCCCCCATCAGAGAACACCTTTGTAGATATGGGTGTATTAAAATTCTGATCACAATGGGCAGTGGGAGAAAAAGCTGGGGGAATAACAGAGACTCCAATGCACATGTGACACATTCATGGAGCCTATGAATTTTTAATGAGGAAACAATGTCCACAATTAGATTTGAAATGAGGTTTTCTTTGTTGGTACACTTACAGCAAAAGTGGCGTGAGAGCACTTTTATGTTCAGTAAATGATACCAAGCAAAAACACCACCGTTTAATAGAAAATAAAAGCAAATTGTTGGCTATCCATGGATCTAGTTTTTTTTTTCTTCTTCTAGATTTACAAACTGTGGCAGTTCATGAAATTGTATTTTACTTAAATGCCATCTATATGGTAAGGAATGCAATGCAATGGTACAGAAAGTCATTTGCAAATAGTCTTGACCTAAAGCCATCCCCTGTGTTTAAATGGGAGTTTTTGTTTTGTTTGATTTGATTTAAAATGTAAAAAAAAATTAACATTCCAAATATAGGACTTTGGTGTAAAAGATATTCAACTTCTCTGTGTGTGCAAATGAATCCAACTGAAATGAATAGAGAGAACAAAATGGGATAGAAGGCATAAATACAGGCTGGAGGAAAGGTGCTTAATTTGCACTGTGGAACTAAAGTTTAACTCTTTATTCCTATTGCATAAGTGAGTATGAAGGAAGCATACACAGGCTGCAGCCCCCTGCCTCTCCCTGGGCCCCAGAGGTGTCAGACCCTGTCAGCTCCTTCCTGCGGCCTTATCTCCTGCAGTTCTTTCCCAGCACCCCCATAACATGGAGCTGTTTTTCCTCCCTGAACCTGCTAAACCTTGGCGCTATGCTACCTCTCCTGCTCTGTCCCTTGGTGCCTGCTCCACTGAAAAAACACCCTCTGCTCAGCACCTGTTCTCACTACTGCCTGAGACGGCCACTTCACTTCTGCTAGCCTCAAGCTCCTCATGGGATTTCCAGCACTCATAGCCACTGCCTGTGGTTCCACTGCATTACTGTTTCAAAGGGAAAAAAAAAGCCTGACTTTAAAAACGTAAAAAGGAAAAACAAAGTGTCTTGTATAATCACTGTCGGTCAAAATGGTGTCTAGTGCATAGAACACGGAAGATACGATGCTGCCTCCTATTACCCATTCAATGAATAAAAATTAGAAACACACACACAAATACATTTGTATGTATATATAGAGAGAAAGAAAAGAGAGAAACAGAGAGAGAAACAGAGAGAGAAATAGGAACAGAGAGAGGAACAGAGAGAGATAGACTATATATTTTTGAAGAAAACCATATGACATCATTGATAGCAACTGCCTAGGAATGAAGTTAAAACAAACACTTCATTGAATTGTGTATAAATAAGTAAAAGGATAAATGTTCTATGGTTAAATTTGTAAAGCTGGTTTTTACCACCCAAATGCAGAACAACTGTATTTTGACATCCAGTGACCTGCATATTCCTTTTCCATTAATGTGGCACATGTGAGTGGCCGTATGCACACACACACACACACACACACATCCATTTTCTTAGTGTGATTTTTATGCTTATACTTTCCTTCCATCTAGTTTTTCAGACATTCAGGCAGAGAATAATGTGAATGATCATTCCCTTGACACAATCCTTCAGTACAAGGTGGGCAGACCCGAGAAGGATATGTCTGTTTGCCTGCAACAGTAACACATCAGCACTTGCTCTTGTCCTTCTTGTCTTTCTAAAGCAGGAAACTTAAAGGCCTGATGTTCTGGCTTGGAGGCCTGAGACTCCAGGACTAGCAGTGCAGGATGGCCAATACAGGTGAGAAGAGCTGAGAGGTCGTGGGGCTCAGATGACAGAACAAGGGCTGAGCACCCAGAGTGCTGAGCATCTGGGCTCACTCCACCTATCAGTGGAAAGTGCATAGGACACTGCACTTGCTGAGCCCATGGACAGGGTCACACACAGAGATCAGAAAAGAAACTGTGGGAGTGGCTGGAGGAATAATACCATGGATAGGGTGCTTGCTTTCTATGTGAACTACCCAGATTTGATTTCCAGCATCCACATGATCCCCAAGCTTGCCAGGAGTAACTCCTGATGGCAGAGTCAGGAGTAACCCCTGTGCACCACAAGATGTGACTCCCAAATAAAACATAGCAACCTCCACCCTCCCCCCCATAAAGACAGAAAACACAAAACTGAGAATCTCATTCATCCCATGACAAAGTCTTCCTGGCACCTGTCCTTTCTATTCTGACCATTTGTTGGCATCCAGGACTTTTCAAAACACATAGAGATGCTTATGATTTGTGGATTTCAAGCATAAATTGACACCTCTTGTTCAACCTAGATTTTCACTAGTCTCTCAAAGACATAAAATACTCTCATGGAACTAATATTCTGAGTATTCCCCTAACTTGTTTTTGAAAAAATTCAGCCTATTAACCACTCTTTATGGACATTCAGAAGATAGAACTCCATACTACTGGGGGATTGGGGCAGTAACTCAACTATGTGTCCAGTAATAAATAATAAAGGGGGAAAATCATTGAAGTGTGGTCTGAGACATTGTTTTCCTGTAGGAAAGCAGCAAGCACCTCAGAGAAGGAGAAAAAAATAAACTGAGTATTTAAGGATACAAAAATATCTTGAGGGCCAGAGTGATAGCACAGCGGATAGAGTGTTTGTCTTGCACGCAGCTGACCCGGGTTCGAGTCCCCGGCATCCCATATGGTCCCCGAGCACCGCTGGGAGTAAATCCTGAGTGTAGAGCCAGGAATAACCCCGAGCATTGCTGGGTGTGACCCCCCCGCAAAAAAAAAAAAAAAAAAAAGAAGAAGAAGAAAATATCTTGATGGGGAGAGAGAAGTGAGGAGGCAACGAGGAAGAGACCAATCCACCCCCACATGTGAAATCAGGAGCAGTGGAGGACAAAGGGACCAAGCTGTCTCTCACCGGTGATTCAGGTAACATCTTCTCCCTGACCGATCTATGAAATTGGTGGTTTCTGGCTACCAAATACCACTTCCAAGGAACATGCTAACAAAGTATTTAGATCAATGCTCCCTAAGCACAATGTTTTTCTATAATAAAGGAACTAATGCATCAACAAGGAAAATAAAATGAACATCTTTTCAAAAAGAGAGACTAAAAAGATTAGGAAAGTCTCGGAATTATTATCAAATGTTTATTTGTCAACGCAGGACATATTAGAAGCAGGATTTCACCGTTCAAAGTGTAAAAAAAAATCAGTTAAAAGAAAAAATTAATAAGTTTTGGTTTGGGGGTTTGGGACCACACTGGCTGTGTTCAGGAATTGGCTCTATGCTTGGGGGTCACTCCTAGAAGTACTCGGACACCATATGCTATGCTAGGGATCAACATGGGGCAGCTGTGTGCAAGGCAAGTGCCTTTACCCTTTGCATTACTTCCCTGTCAGCAAAGCACATTTTACAGCACAGAGTAATCTTAGAATTACTCTGTGTAAAGGAGGGCCGAAATAGTGCAAAAAAAAAAAAAAAAGGTTTCAAAAAGGATTTCAGATAAAGTCATGGAAAGTCAGTTCATAAGGTTTAATTCAATTAGAATGGAAAGGGAGGGAGACTGTTTACAACTCTCGCGGCAGGGAAGAACAATAAAATAGTCTTAATACCGATCAGGTGTAGGAAAAAAAAATAGACAGTGACATGAAAGTGACTTGATTGTATCTCTGTTTGTTCTTTGGGCCATACTTGGTGGTACACTCCAAGGCTGACACCTGGCTCTATGCTTCAGAATCTCCTCCCGGAAGTGCTCGGGGACCATCTCAGGTTCCAGAGTTGGATCCCGGGTCAGCCACATGCAAGGCAAACACCTTACTTGCTATATTATCTCTACAACTCTAAAGATGACATGACTCTAAGTGAAACTTACCAAAACAGTCTGGGTTTAATAATAGCGAGGACAAAGAACACTGGTTCTAAGCAAATCCATACTACCAACTTATAACAAATATTTTACAGTTCAGGGAAAATGCATGTATGTTATCAAAGATATTAACTGTAGTATGAAAGAAATTCTAAGAAATACAAATTTAATTAGATAACTGTAATAATTAACCTAGTTGGACTAAGGGAAGGCCACAATAGAATTAAGCCTTCATAATAATAGATCTCATGAGTTTTGATTCTATGAAAATTAAAAATAGAAAAAAAGTAATAGAAAATTAATGACAATCACTGAAACATAGAAAGCACTGTTAGAAGAATGCAGGAGATATGTAAATCCAGGACTTGTATCACTTGCATCACTTGTCTTCCCGTTGTTCATCGATTTAATCAAGCAGGCAGCAGTAACATCTCCATATGTCCTGTCACATGCTAGTGTAGCCCGAGGGCATCTGCTCGCTCCAGGAACATGAAGAGCCTCAAACCATTCCTTCCGGTCATGGGAATGAGGTCTATAATTGTTACTGGTTTCTGGCATATCAAATACAACATGTGTAGCTTGCCAGGGCTCTGCCGTACATTGTGGGATATATAAAAATATATAGTATTCAAGGCCAGGAAACACAGGGTCCAGGAGGACTGATTAGTAGTTGGAAGCTTGTCACAAGAATGTAGAGATATACTAAGACTGAACATTTAGATAAATAAAAAAGAGGAAGAATCAGAGAGAAAAGAAATCTTTTGGGAAATGCGTGAACAATTATCAGCCAAGATAACCAATTGCTGAGCTTTCATTCTATGAGTCTCCTCTGTGAGCAAATAGGTTTTAGACTGAGAAAAGTAGAATAAATAATGGCAGTGAGGAATTTCAGTGTGAGGTAGCACTTGGGATAACATGACAACTAGCATCAGATACTCAGAACAAGCGAGTATAAATTCTGATTTGTGAACCCTAGCAACACCATCCTAAATTTCTTACTAACTTAATCCCTTTCTTGCAAATCAGAATCTGTAACAAGTTTATCAAGATTCAGACCATTTAACCTTGAAGACATTTTGCAACTGTGGAAACTGTCTGCAGCAATT